>CM062809.1:71385707-71870707 GCA_031772625.1 Pinus tabuliformis
CTATGCAAGTAATCCATTCCATAACTTGATGACCATGCACAATTGCAGTGAATGTATGTTTGATCAAAGCATTAAGGCCTTATAACAATTTGTGCTCATACATAACATGTATGCCTCAACAACAGATCTTACAACTTCCTAGAAAAATACACCTACCATTGATCAAAAACCTTAGGGTGTTCACACACCACTAGTGTGGTTTCTTATGCTATTTGGCAATTCTATGTTATTGGTTTGGATCAAAAATGGTTTTTCTGCCCTAATGTGATGAATCCAGTAACAAATGTCAGTCCAGGTAGTAACTCCTCAAAATCAATTTGTTGATATTTATTCAGGTTGGTCTTTATTATATACATGAGGGAGATACTGTTCATTTCATCTCCCGGTGACTATTCATATTTCTTATTATTTATTTACATCAATTTCAGTTATTCACCCAATCCTGATGATTAGGTGTCAACATTCCCCCCCTTAATCTGAATGGATGTTGGTGAGGCCAAGCATCGTTCTGAATCTGTCAATCTTTTCTCTTCCAAGCACTTTGGTGAAGATGTCTACAAATTGCTCATTAGTGGAACAATGGTGGAGATTGATTGTTTTGGCCTCAACATGACGTCAAATTAGATGATATTTAGTATTGATGTGCTTCATTTGATCATGGAACTTTGGGTTCTTGGCCAACTTTATTGCTGAGATATTGTCAATCATGAGTGGAGTCGATTGTACTTGTTTTACCTGCAAATCTTCAAGAATTTTCCTAAGCCACACAATTTTTTTTGTTGCCTCAGTTGTTGCCACATATTCTTCTTCTGTTGTGGAATCTGCTAGAACTGATTGTTTGTCTGATCTCCAAGAGACAGCTTCTAATCCAAGACTCATAGCATAACCTGAAGTATATACCCCAGTTTCTTTGTCTCCATCGGAGTTTGAATCAGAGTATCAAATCAAATTGAAGTCATCCACTTGGGTATACTTGATTCCAAAGTCTTGAGTTCCCTTCAAGTACCTTAGAACTCTTTTTGCAGCAGACCAATGTCCCTCACAAGGCTTTTGCATAAATCTGGAGAGGATTCCAATAGCAAATGAAATGTATGGTTTGGTAGTAGTTAGGTAGTTGAGACTTCCTACAAGTTGTCTATACGTTGTTGCATCCTCCAATTCTTTTCCTTCAATGGATGTGAGCTTTTTGTTTTGTTCCAATGGAGTAGCAAGAGGATTGCATTCTTTCATGCCAAACCTATTCAACAGATCTCCAATATACATCTTTTGAGAAAGGAATATGGACTTCGGATGTTGAGTTACTTCAATACCAAGATAGTAATGAACATAGCCCAAATCAGTCATTTCAAAACCTTTCCTCAATTCCTTCTTTATGGATGCAATGTAGCTTTCATTGTTCCCTATCATCAAAAGATCACCTACATATCCCACAAGATATACAACTGTTTTTCCAACTTTCTCGACAAATAAAGTTGCATCATCAAGATCATAATGTTTGAAATTGAGTTTCAGAAGATGCTCAGTTAGTTTTTCATACCAGGCTCGCGATGCTTGTTTGAGGCTATACAAGGATTTCACAAGTTTGCATACTTTATGTTCATGTCCTTTCGTAGCAAATCCTTCATGCTGGGACATAAAAACATTCTCTTTTAGATCTCCATTTAAGAAAGTAGTTTTTACATCCATTTGATGGACTTTCCAACCGTTCTGAGCTGCTAGGGAAAAGAGTGTCTAGATGGTAGCCCATTTTGCTGTGGGGGAAAAATTCTCCTCATAATCGACCCCTTCCTTCTGTGAAAAATATTTTGCCACAAGCCTGGCTCTGTGCTTGTCAAGTGAGCCATCTGCATTATACCTGTTCTTGTACACCCACTTGCAGCCAATTGGTTTGGTTCCTAATGGAGGATCAACCAGCTTCTAAGTGCCATTCTTTATCAAGGCATCATACTCCTTTTGCATCACTTCTTTCCATTCATCATGAGAAGTGACTTCTTTGAAGGAAGCTGGTTCGAAATCCATAGAAAAATTCAATTCACAATCATCAGAAACATCCATATCAATAGGTGAATCAAAGTCATCTACATCACCTCCATTTTGCTGGTTTTAATTTCTAGTTCCTGTCTTTCCAACATCATTAGGATGAACACTTTCAAGTTTCTTTATCAACCACTTTGGGGGACCTTTCTCAGATGGTCCAGGCTGCTCCATTGATTGAGTTGGGACTGAATCAAGATTGATCTCCTAATTCTATCAATCACATCACTTAAAGTATCATCCGTTGTTGGAGTTTCATGCAGGGGAGAGAGTTCTTCAGAAGAAGATTCCATAGGTTGATCTAGTATAGGAATCCCCCCTTCAAGATGTGGAATCTGATTATCAAATTCTTGAAATGATTTTGCATTTGCAAATCTATCCAAGCGATCAAGTTGCCGCTCAACAACATTGTCAATTTTGGATGATTCAAGAAAGATTACATCTCCCGGTGACTATTCATATCTCTAGATTACATCTCTAGATACAACAAACATTATCATCCAATTTATATATTTTTTTTCTAGTCCTCTTGACCCGTTAACTTTTTTTTGAGTGAAAAATTTGAAAATAAAGCTTATAACTCAAGAGATTCAATCCCTCTCAATAAGTATAAGTTAGAGATTAAATAGATTACATTAGAGATGAATACCATGGAGAAAACCATGGGTTCTCATAAACCTAGAGCTTGAAAGTATCCGGTAATTCTCTTGGGTCAATTCTACCTAAAACACCTTGGAATCCCCACCTTAAAATTGACTCGAGGAGATTAACTTGGTCTCAATCATTCATTAACCATCTCACATGAGATCTCACATTAGTCCCCTCAATCTAGGATACTAGTACACCTTCCACCCTAGTACCTATACAAGTAGTCAATTTTACCTAAAACACCTTGGAATCCCCACCTTAAAATTGACTCGAGGAGATTAACTTGGTCTCAATCATTCATTAACCATCTCACATGAGATCTCACATTAACCCCCTCAAGCTAGGATACTAGTACACCTTCCACCCTAGTACCTATGCAAGTAGTCCATTCCATAACTTGATGACCATGCACAATTGCAGTGAATGTATGTTTGATCAAAGCATCAAGGCCTTATAACAATTTGTGCTCATACATAACATGTATGCCTCAACAACAGATCTTACAACTTCCTAGAAAAATACACCTACCATTGATCAAAAACCTTAGGGTGTTCACACACCACTAGTGTGGTTTCTTATGCTATTTGGCAATTCTATGTTATTGGTTTGGATCAAAAATGGTTTTTCTGCCCTAATGTGATGAATCCAGTAACAAATGTCAGTCCAGGTAGTAACTCCTCAAAATCAATTCGTTGATATTTATTCAGGTTGGTCTTTATTATATACATGAGGGAGATACTGTTCATTTCATCTCCCGGTGACTATTCATATTTCTTATTATTTATTTACATCAATTTCAGTTATTCACCCAATCCTGATGATTAGGTGTCAACATTCCCCCCCTTAATCTGAATGGATGTTGGTGAGGCCAAGCATCGTTCTGAATCTATCAAGCTTTTCTCTTCCAAGCACTTTGGTGAAGATGCCTACAAATTGCTCATTAGTGGAACAATGGTGGAGATTGATTGTTTTGGCCTCAACATGACGTCGAATTAGATGATATTTAGTATTGATGTGCTTCATTTGATCATGGAACTTTGGGTTCTTGGCCAACTTTATTGCTGAGGTATTGTCAATCATGAGTGGAGTCGATTGTACTTGTTTTACCTGCAAATCTTCAAGAATTTTCCTAAGCCACACAATTTTTTTTGTTGCCTCAGTTGTTGCCACATATTCTTCCTCTGTTGTGGAATCTGCTAGAACTGATTGTTTGCCTAATCTCCAGGAGACAACTTCTAATCCAAGACTCATAGCATAACCTGAAGTATATACCCCAGTTTCTTTGTCTCCATCGGAGTCTGAATCAGAGTATCAAATCAAACTGAAGCCATCCACTTGGGTATACTTGATTCCAAAGTCTTGAGTTCCCTTCAAGTACCTTAGAACTCTTTTTGCAGCAGACCAATGTCCCTCACAAGGCTTTTGCATAAATCTGGAGAGGATTCCAACAGCAAATGAAATGTCTGGTTTGGTAGTAGTTAGGAAGTTGAGACTTCCTACAAGTTGTCTATACGTTATTGCATCCTCCAATTCTTTTCCTTCAATGGATGTGAGCTTTTTGTTTTGTTCCAATGGAGTAGCAAGAGGATTGCATTCTTTCATGCCAAACCTATTCAACAGATCTCCAATGTACTTCTTTTGAGAAAGGAATATGGACTTCGGATGTTGAGTTACTTCAATACCAAGATAGTAATGAACATATCCCAAATCAGTCATTCAAAACCTTTCCTCAATTCCTTCTTTATGGATGCAATGTAGCTTTCATTTTTCCCTGTCATCAAAAGATCATCTACATATCCCATAAGATATACAACTGTTTTTCCAACTTTCTTGACAAATAAAGTTGCATCATCAAGATCATAATGTTTGAAATTGAGTTTCAAAAGATGCTCAGTTAGTTTTTCATACCAGGCTCGCGATGCTTGTTTGAGGCTATACAAGGATTTCACAAGTTTGCATACTTTATGTTCATGTCCTTTCGTAGCAAATCCTTCATGCTGGGACATAAAAACATTCTCTTTTAGATCTCCATTTAAGAAAGTAGTTTTTACATCCATTTGATGGACTTTCCAACCGTTCTGAGCTGCTAAGGCAAAGAGTGTCTAGATGGTAGCCCATTTTGCTGTGGGGGAAAAATTCTCCTCATAATCGACCCCTTCCTTCTGTGAAAAATATTTTGCCACAAGCCTGGCTTTGTGCTTGTCAAGTGATCCATCTGCATTATACTTGTTCTTGTACACCCACTTGCAGCCAATTGGTTTGGTTCCTAATGGAGGATCAACCAGCTTCCAAGTGCCATTCTTTATCAAGGCATCATACTCCTTTTGCATCGCTTCTTTCCATTCATCATGAGAAGTGACTTCTTTGAAGGAAGTTGGTTCGAAATCCATAGAAAAATTCAATTCACAATCATCAGAAACATCCATATCAATAGGTGAATCAGAGTCATCTACATTACCTCCATTTTGCTGGTTTTAATTTCTAGTTCCTGTCTTTCCAACCTCATTAGGATGAACACTTTCAAGTGTCTTTATCAACCACTTTGGGGGACCTTTATCAGATGGTCTAGGCTGCTCCATTGATTGAGTTGGGACTGAATCAAGATTGATCTCCTAATTCTATCAATCACATCACTTAAAGTATCATCCGTTGTTGGAGTTTCATGCGGGGGAGAGAGTTCTTCAGAAGAAGATTCCACAGGTTGATCTAGTATAGGAATCCCCCCTTCAAGATGTGGAATCTGATTATCAAATTCTTGAAATGATTTTGCATTTGCAAATCTATCCAAGCGATCAAGTTGCCGCTCAACAACATTGTCAATTTTGGATGATTCAAGAAAGATTACATCTCTAGATACAACAAACTTTTTATTGACTTCATCATAGAGACGATATGCTTTGGAGGTATTTGAATACCCCAGGAAGATACACTTACGACTTCTTGCACCAATTTTGTTTCTATGTACCTTTGGTATCAAGGC
Source organism: Pinus tabuliformis (assembly GCA_031772625.1). Taxonomy (NCBI): domain Eukaryota; kingdom Viridiplantae; phylum Streptophyta; class Pinopsida; order Pinales; family Pinaceae; genus Pinus; species Pinus tabuliformis. The sequence goes on from CM062809.1 coordinate 71,391,370, forward strand.
ATAACAGGTGGAACCAAAGACTCTGAGATGCTTTACCGAAGGAACGTGCCCATACCACATTTCATAGGGAGTCTTGTTTCTGATAGAATTAGATGGACATCTATTCTTTATAACTACATCAGCCCAAAACATCAATTTTACATTTTTGAAAAACATCATGGAGCACACCATATTTAAGATTTTCCTATTCTTTCAGCTACACCATTCTATTGGGGATTATAATGCACAGTTGTTTGATGTTTGATCCAATGTTGGCGAAGATAGTTTTCAAATTCATTTGAAGTATATTATTTTCCATTATTAGTGTGAATAGAGCCAATATGAGAACATGCATCATTTTGAATCCATGTATGAAAGTTCTTGAATGTTTGAAAAGCATCAGATTTGTTCTTCAACAAATAAACCCAACACATTCCGATGTAGTCATCAATAAATGTCATCATATATTTATTTCCATTTGTAGAAGGAATAGGCATTGGGCCACATAAATCTGAATGAATGAGTTCAAGTTTTCTATGTGTTGTTGAATGTGAATCATGAAAAGACTGTTTGCTATGCTTTCCTAGAATACAAGCATCACATTGCTTAAGTTTCCTAGGAATTCTAGGCAAACTAGCAACACCATTTTTGTTCAACAAGCGAAGGTTGTCATAGTTCAAATGTCCAAATCTAGCATGCCATAATAAACTTGATGGAAGTGCACCTTCTTCATAATGAGAGTTGTATGAGAAATGTTGTGCATGAGCAGAGGTACCCTGCAGCTTAAGAAGACATTCTTCTTCTATCCCGCTCATGACAAGTGAGTGGTCAGATGCTTTTCTCACCTCAATCTTGCCATCAAACATATGAATGGAGTGACCTTGCTGACGGATGTGGACCAAGGACAACAAGTTTCTCTTCAATTGTGGGAGATATAGAACATGATGCAGAAGAAATTGAGCCTGATTGTGCCAAGCCCTAATGGCTTCAGTTTTGATTGGTCTGTAAAGTATATTGCTCCATCAATATTGTCAGTAAATTCTTCAAAAAAATCTTTTCTATGAGTCATGTGGCAAGTTTCTCCTAAATCAAGCAACCAATAATTTTTCCAAGAAGCAAGTGAATCATTAAATAAATCTTCATTTACTCCGATATTACATTATGCCACAACATAATGAGTGGATTCAGGTGCTTTACCTTTGTCTGTGTCATTAGTTTTACCTTTGGGTTGGTTTCTTTGCTACTTAATTTTGTCCCAAGGTAACTTGCATGTAGAGGCATCATATGATCCATTTCTTTTGCAACATATGCAGTGCAAATCTGACTTTTCTCCTTGAGAGTGTCTGCCCCCCTGCCTCTGAAATATCTTCCTCTTCCTCTTCAACCACCTCTTCCTCTGCAAGAATCTTGGGCAAGATTCTTCTCTTTATGAGCAAGGCACACAGCCTCTTCAGGAGATATAGGGTTTGTCTTCTTTCCAAAAGCTTTCTCTCTTTCAACAAATTTTTTCACAAGAGTCAAAGGTAATATCTTTGAGATTCCCATTTGCTTGCAATGACTCAAGATAATTGGAATAAGTAGGATAAAGTGCCTTGAGAAAAGAGATAAGAGGAATATCCAATTCAACCTTAGTGGCTTTGATATCATGCATTATAGATTTTACTTCATATGCAAGAGCAAGAGGATCATTATTTTGTAATTCAAGAGTGAAAAGTTTAATAATGAGTTGAACAACTTCAAGTGCTGAATGTGAATCATAGAGTTATTTCAGCTTTTGTAAGGCTTCGAAAGCAGTTGAAAATGGCGAAATATGGCGACTCACCTCTTCACTTACAGATGTTGCAATTAATGCATAGGCTTTGTTGTTCTTATTTTCCCAAATGGCGAACTCTTTGTCTAAGGTAGGTTGTTCTGGATCTTTGTCTCCATCTCCAATACACTCCTTTCCACAACTCACTGAAAATGAGGGTGTGTTTTACCATCCGGGACCACTCAGGATAGTTCTCCTTTCCTGTGAGAACTATTCCCACAATGGATATGATTTAATGCATTGTAAAATCTGAGTGTTGTAAAAATACTTCTACTGATAGAAAAAAAATACTTCTATTGATAGAAAATACTTCTGCTGATAGAAAATTTTCTAAAGTTGACATGCACTTCATATATTATATGCCCATTATATATCGATCACATATGGCTCAACATATAAAAGATTTCAACCGATTTTTAATGATGTCTTTTCTCAACACATGCACCATGTATACCAACAATATTTCTGAGCCAATGCATTCATATTTAAAAATCCAATGCACCAAACAAAAGTCATCCAGAGTATGCATACACACTCTTCAAAAAAATGTTTAATGCAGTCTCCATAAATGTTTAATGCACAATAAGCATATATTGTATACAGATCCACTAGCGCTCCCACCACCAATGTTTTCTCACTGCTACGGACATTTGCCTGGCCACTGTGTATCATACACCAGAACGAGGTCTCGGTTCTGGTACCAGGACTGCTCCATTTGCAATGGTTACAGTGCGTAGTAGAGAAGATAGGCTTTGCTAACGATTGTGGTAATAACACAATGGAAAGATGTGGTATGGTGCAGCATGCAGAAATGGTGAGTGCTCAATCACTTGCGCTACGCAGTAGGGAGAGGACCTGTGCATGTGAGGTTCGATGCAGTGGGGAGAAGGACTGTTGAATGGTATTATAGTAAAAAAATAGGAGTGGTGAGAGGTGTGGGAGTTGTATGCATTTTAACGGAGTTGAAAACTGGGAGCAGAGAGGGCCGAGAGTGTTGTGGGAGCATGGTGGTATACAGTGGGGTATAATCCGCAATGGACAACGAAATTATAATGCTTATGGAGGAGGAAATAATATATAATCAGGGAAGATCGACGCAATATCACTAATCAATGCTTCAACCGACGCACAGGAACATGCCAAATCTTAGTACGACACCAAAATTTTTGTTGAATGATAATGTACCAGTGTATATCTAATAATTGTTTCAAAGCTTCAAGCAAATTTCTAGACTTACATTGCTTATATAACGTAATTATATTAGACGTTGTTGTGCTTCAATTGAGCATGATACCACATCCTCCGGCAGACACAATTTTACGCATTTCAATGCTCCAACCACAACAATGGTGCCAAGCACAGTCACAACATAGTCACAACGACTCTTGCTTCCCCTTGGCAGAGTGAAATCAGTCTTGAATGCAGAGTTATTTGGGATAGGGAATGATGGCAGAGATTAGCAGATATGACAAACTACAAAAAAAAATGCAGGACAGATTTTTGAAAAATGGCAGAAGGGAGTTACAATGGTAGATAGAAGAAAAAAATGGCGTTGGCTCTGATACCATGTCAGTCCAGGCAGTAACTCCTCAAAATCAATCCGTTGGTATTCATTTAGGTTAGTCTTTATTATATACATGAGGGAGAGACTGTTCATTTCATCTCCCAATGACTATTCATATTTCTTATTATTTATTTACATCAATTTCAGCTATTCACCCAATCCTGATGATTAGGTGTCAACAACAAATTTGATCCACTTACTGTCGGGATTCAAAGGCATTTCCTTCCTGCAATATTTCATAGTAGACCATTTTAAAAATGACCAGTGGGACTCAAGATGCACATGCAATAGGACTGTTCCCTACAAAAAAGACGAGTCACATATTTTGGTGTTTATGCATAACCACAAGAAAAACTTGCTACTTTAAGCACAATGATGAAAGAAAAATCTTCCCAAATCTTGGCCACATGATCTTCCCAAATATTCCATACCTTCGGTGTTTCTTTGCACCTTTAGGGGCAATTGCTAGTATATTGCATCATTTTGTTTGATAGTTAATTCATTAGTCTTCTATGCACAATAAATCTCTATCAAATAGCAAAGAAGGATGTCCTCGCTATTTTAGAGATATATAATATGAATTAATTAAAAATTCATAGGGCTATTTCGATTCTCATCTTTCTATTTCATTTCTTTAGAGAAAACTATATATTCAAATACAAACTCAACTCAAATCAAACTAAAATAGAGAAGCCTAATTATGAATATGTTTCTCTCTCCACTACCTTGCAATGACGTTATTTTTCTAAATTATACTTGAATTTCACTGATAATAAATTGGATATCTATATATATATATATATATTTAGCACCAAATTGACATAATGGTAAACATATGAATATCCCATTAAATATGACTTAAAGATGATTCAAAGAATCTCAACTTTATCCTAAGCACATGGCAGTGTAATTTCTGAGGTGTGAAGTTTTATTAGAGGAATTGTTTGTTTGTTTGTTTTGGTTAGAAAAGGGTTTTCTCTTGATTTTATGTGACTTTGAATTTATCATATGTAGCATGTTGAGAAATGGGAAAGAATAATGTGTGACATTTATCTTGCAGAAATTGGTGTTGAATGAAATGATACAAAGTTTAACCAAGCTACAGTCTTCTTTGGTAAAGGCAGAGGAACATCTTAAAATTTTGCCTAAGAATACACCATATACAGAGTTTGAACATAAGTAATATATGGCTTTTTTTGTAGATATGTTATTTTTTCTACCAAAGGTATCACAACAAGAAAAATATTAATATTGTAAGCAATGTTTCAGAACCTCATTGAGGTTCATTTTTCCGATGTCCTACTTGATTGATACCTTCTCATGATAGGAAGGCTTTAAATATGAATTAATATGTTCCTGGAACAAATTAGATTCAAAGTTTATAGAGATAAAAGATAAAATCAAATGTCAATGCCTTCATTTGATTGTTACTTGACTCTGGTGTGAGAAGGTTACAGGAAATGTGATTGGAAAAAGGATGGGGAAAAATGCAGAGCATGTCTTGAATATGATTCATTTGATGTTGGAGATCCTTCAGGGACCTGAGCCATCGAATTTGGAAATGTTCCTAGTAGGGATTCCTATGGTTTCTAATGTTGTGATTCTTTCACCTCATGGTTATTTTTGGCAAGAAAATGTTTTAGGAATGATAAACAAGACATCGGTGGATAGGTAAACAATTGTTTTATAAAATGTCTATTACATGATATCCTCTCTTTATTGTTTGATTGTATTTTGTACATTTCTCTTTATTTTGTTTTGTATTTTAACTATGAAATTGAAAATACTTGGTATCATGTCCATTTAAACAAAAAGCAAAGCTTGAACATGAAATTAGCATTACAAGATATTGATTGAAATCCTTTTAGTTGTTTTGTGTTAAAATATGTTCATGGCTATTAGAAAAGTTTATTTTCATGTTGTTATTTGAGCACATGTTTATATACTTGACCAAGTTCATGCATTAAACACTGAAATGTTGTTACAAATAAAACGACAAGAATTAGACATCATACCTCAGAGTATTTGTTTTCATAAGTCATCTACAAATTGAGATTTCTAGCATGTAACTTAGTATTCAACCTTCAGGGAAATCTTAGGCATAATCATGTCAACTATCTCCCAACTAAAGAAAGTGTGTTCGAGTTTCATGTTTTTATGGGGGGAAATGGATTTGGCATTGCTAATGTTAAGGTATATGTCATATAAATCGTTTACAGTCTACTTTATTTTATATTTTAGTGTTCATCGTCTTTCATGTCTTACACTCTGCATTGTAACATCTTTTTTTCAGAAAAGGAACTTAGTATTGATGGTAAGAAGCAGGAATAAAAGAAAGAGGAGAACAATAACACTGGAGCAACAAATGCAAAAAGAAAGAAGAGAACCAGTCTAGTGATACCCTCAGAGTGAATATCCCACATAAGACACACACATAGAGACCAATGGTCAAGTCTTCAAAGTTGGTGAATTCACCTGCAATGCCTTGGAAACACAATGATAATGTTTTAAAGTGATGAAACAACATTTCATGTGTAAATTGTAGTCCAACAAATATTAAGTTGGAAACTCATATTGTGATACTTTACATTTCATATAATATAATTTATGTGGTTGAAATTATTTATAGTTGCACTTGATATTGTTTAGTATTGTAATTAACATATGTAACTTTCCATTTTCATATTAGATGAACATGCACATTGTGTGCCATTTTTTTTAATTTAATCACAAAATCATACTATTTAATTTATGTTGATTAATAATGAACACATAAAATCAATCCAAAACTACTAAATTAGTAGTTTATAATGATTAATGATGAACATAAATAAAATGAATATATGACTAAATTAGTCATGTATAATTATTATTAATGAAAGTAAATGAAATGAATATAAATTACTAAATTAGTCGTTTATATAATGAATATGAAACTATAAAAAAAAAAATGACTACTGCAAATGATAAATTTGTGATTATAAATAATGACTAAATTTTTCATATATATGACTATTAGTAGTTAATTTACAATATCTTATAACACGATGAAAATTTAGCCATATTTCTTTGATCATTAATTAGTTTCAAATGATGACTAAAATTTGCATATATATGACTATTAGTAGCTAATTTACAGTATCTTATAACACGACCAACATTTTGGTCATATTTCTTTGGTCATTAATTGGTTTTTTTAGGTGATCATTTAATAAAATATTATGTTGTATATTTGGTCATTAAGTGTGGCAATTAATGAATAAATCAATGACTAAATTAATTACCAAATTAATGGCTAACTATACTACTAGATGATAAAATTGAGACAACCAATTAATGACTAAGCTAAAAATGACTAAAAGTTGGTTGCTTTATAAGATACTGTAAATTAGATACTACTAGTCACTGACTGAAAAATAGTTGTTTATATGCAAATTTTAGTTATTTTTTTAGTAACTAATTAGCCATTGTGTACTAGTGTATGGAAGCTAGGTCGATACCCTAAATGGGGCTCCTATTCCAAACAGTGTGAGGTCTAATTGGGACTTCACATCAGGGAGACAGCTTTGGTTGACGGATTTCCAACACTCGTCAATAGAACCTCTTGTAATAACCTGTTAATCCCATTAATGATCTAACCTAATCCACATTCCTAGGAACTACCCATTCCATGATAGCTCTATTCTTTTCTGAATCCACTGCTATGCTTTGTTGGAAACAACATGTCCCAAAGAATGAACATATGTTTGAAAGAAACTGCACTTACTAAGTTTGGCATACAACTGATGCTCTCTTGGCAATCTCAACACTGATACCATATGTTCTTCATGTTCTTCCTCATTATTCAAATATATCAATATATCATCAATGAATACTATCACAAACTTGTTTAGATAAGGACAAAACACATATTCATCAAACACATGACAGTATTTGGAGCACTATTCAAACCAAAAAGAACTTCAACAAACTCATAATTCCCATACCTGGCTCAGAAAGCAGTCTTGTAGATGCCCTCTTCTTTGATGTGTACCTGATGATATCTTGATCTCAAATCAATCTTCGAGAACATTGTTTCTCCCTTCAATTGATTGAACAAATCATCAATCCGTAGCAAAGGGCACCTATTCTTAATCGTCACCTTGTTCAACTGTCTGTAGTCAATGCATAACCTAAGAGTACCATCCTTCTTCTTCATAAAAAAAATTGGTGTGCCCCAAGGTGAAACACTTAGCCTAATGTATCCCTTGTCAAGAATTTCCTTCAACTGCAACTTCAATTCCACTAATTTTGGAGTGCTCATCATGTACAATGTCTTTGATGTTGGTGTTTCTCTTGGCATCAACTCAATAGAAAAATTTTAAATCTCTGTTGGAAACACATCCTGAAACTACTACAAAACAGGATACCTCTTCAAGACTTATGCATCCTCAACACCCTTCCCTTTGTCACTAGAATATGAACTACACAAATGCACAAGATCTTACCCAATGATAAACTATTTTCCTGGTACCTGTAACCAACTTCACCAACCAAGACTCTACATGCACTTCTTCATTCAAGCAACACATCCACCAAGTCAATATTGATATAACTATAGTTAGATCCATATGATGAGCCTAGGTAATGCAACAAGAATTTTGCAACTCCTAGGGCTACTATCTTTACTTATCAACCTGGGGTTCGTACAAACTTGGAGGTGACAGTGCTATATGCACAAGTAAAAGTGAAGGTCCTACCTGTTGTCACTGTTAATCTGGCAAGAGACCCTAGGGGTTCCAAGACAGACTTCTATAAGGTCATAAGAAGCTTAATTCTTTGATGGAAGAAGAGAAAATCTATTCTAAGAGAGAGCTACTCTACTGCAGTAATAAAGAAAATAGCATGTAATGCTAAACCACACCATAACCTAACTAACCATCTAAATAGCTATGCTAAACAGAATTGCTAAATCAACACTAACCTAATGTTGTTATCTAAGTTGCAGAGGTAAAGAGCATTAAACTATACTAATGTGTAAGAAAAGGAACTAAACTAAATCTGTTTTCAAGCGGAAGAGTAGTCGGAGATCGAAATTGATGAAAGGAGGACGTAAGAATGCAGTAGTGCATAAGGACCATTGGATCGATCAACGAACAGAAGATGGACGATGGAAATCTTATCACAGGGGCTTAAGCGAATAGATGGATAAACAGGGTTAACAAACAAGATGAATGGTGGAGATCTTATCATGGGCAGTTTAGTTATTTAGGTTTTAACCCCGTACAGAAATTACCTGCATATGAATTCTAAAACACAGAAAATAAACAATGTGAGAGCATAACACATAAAACACGTATACACTTAGATTTTCCCATGGATCCCAAAAACAGGACTACCAACTTGATTTTTCATTATTTCCTTTCAATGTTATAATACATCTCTATACAATTCGAAGCATCCAATGCCATGGACCAAAAAACCATCTCATCAAATACCATGGACTGAAAACCATCGCGTCCAAAAACATGTGCGAAAATCATGCACAAAACCATAGGTGGGTCCGCCCAACCTAACATAGGGTCCAAAACCAAAAAAATTCAGGGCGCTACCCCAAACCCCATAAAGTGGGGTTATGAGTACATCTTAAACCCCTTGTGACCTCCCCCCTCTAACCCCCGGTTAACTACATGAGCTAGTCATGGAAAGAATATAACACAACCCAACATTCTCCCACTTGTTGTTTTCTTTCCACAGGGGGCCACAAGAGAGTTTAGTCATTTATCCAACCCTGCAATGCCCATTGTTTCTCTACACCAAGTGAACTTCTCAAAGCTCATAGATTTTGTCAATGCATCTACAGTATTCTTCAAAGTGTCCACCTTTACCAGAAACACCTTTTTGTCTTCTATCATATCCCTCACAAAGTGATACTAAACATTAATGTGCTTTGTCTTTGAATGATATACATGGTTCTTTGCCAAGAAAATTGCACTTTGGCTGTCAAAGTATATCCTTATAGCTTCCTGTACTAACCCCATACTTGAACACAATCTCTACAACCAAACTGCTTCTTTGCTTGCATGAGTGGCTGCCATGTATTCTGCCTCTGTAGTCGATAGTGCCACTACAGATTGTTTCTTACTCATCCAACTGACTGCACCTCCAAATAGGTTAAACACATACCCACTTGTGGATCTTCTCTGATCCAGATCTCCCCAGTCTGCATCAACAAAGCCATGAATATCCAACACCCTGTCCAATCCTGGTCTTCCTTGGTGTGCCACGCAAATACTTGAAAACCCGCTTCACTGTTGTCCAATGCTCCTTTCTTGGTTTTGACATAAACCTGCTCAATACTCCCACTACATGTGCAATGTTTGGTCTAGTACAAACCATTGCATACATCAAGCTACCGACTGCACTTACATATGGAACACGGGACATGTACTCTTCCTCTTCTTGTGTCTTGGGACATTGTTCAACAGATAACCTCACACCTACAGGAAAAGGAACCTTCACCGGTTTACTATCCTGCATATTAAACCTCTGCAGTATTGTGTCGACATACTTATTTTGGTTTAACTAGAGCTTCCTCTTTTCCCAATATCTTTTAATTTCCATGCCCAAAATATATTTTACAGCACCAAGATCTTTCATGTCGAATTTGGAGTACAAATGGGTCTTCAAATCCTGGATAATTTCTTTGTCATTTCCAACCAGCAACATATCATCCACATACAAGACTAGATAAATAACACGGTCACCAATTAATTTAAAATACACACAGTGATCTGCTTTGCTTCTGGTGAAGCTAAGTCCCTGTATAAATGTATCAAATTTCTGATACCACATCCTTGGTGACTGTTTTAACCCATACAGAGACTTCTTTAACTTGCATACCAGTTCTTTCTTACCCTTCACCGCAAAGCCTTCAGGTTGCTTCATGTAGATTTCCTCTTCCAGATCCCTGTGAAGAAATGTTGTCTTCACATCGATCTATTCTACTTAAAAATAAAAAGCAGCAGCAACAAATAAAAGTAATCTAATAGAAGTTACCTTGGCAACAGGAGAAAAAATATCACCAAAATCAATTCCCGACACCTGGGAATAACCTTTTGCTACCAACCGAGCTTTGTATTTCTCCACTTTTCCTTCTGCATTTGTCTTCTTTTTGAACACCCATTTGCTGCCAATGGGTTTCCTTCCAGCCGGCAACTCCACCAGATCCCAAGCCTCATTTTTGTGCAAAGATGCCATTTCATCAACCATGGCCTCTTTCTAGAGTTTGTCATCCTCTGAATCTACTGCTTCCTTCACAGTTTTGGAATCATCGTCAGTAATAGATAAAGACAAATTTGAATAGAAAGCAGATGGACTATACCTTTATTGCTTCCTTCTTTCTCGAACTGATCTTCTCACACCCGGAGTTTGTGGCTCTTCATCTTCTGATTCCTCCTCTGCTATAGCGTCTGATTCTTCCTCCTTTAGCTCAAACTCTATCTTCTCAGGTTCCTTTGGTTGGACTTCATGTTTAATAACATCTTTCACCTCTCTGAACACCACATCTCGGTTGTACACAACCTTCCTTGTTACTGAGTTCCAAAGCTTATAACCCTTTAAACCATCCTTATACCCAATAAAGATGCACTTTTCAGATTTACTATCCAACTTGGTTCGTTTCTCCTTTGGAACATGTACATATGCATCACATCCAAATAAACTTAGATGTGAAAGAGATGGTTTCTTACCAGTCCATACCTCTTGTGGAGTCTTATCCTCCAATGCTGATGAAGGTGACCTGTTGACCAGGCAACATGCAGTATCCACTGCCTCTACCCAGAATTCCTGTCCTAACCCGGCACCACTGAGCATGCTTCTTGCCCTTTCCATCAACGTCTTGTTCATTCTTTCTGCAACTCCATTTTGCTGAGGTGTATATGGAGTAGTCTTTTGTCGTGATATACCACACTTTTTATAGAATCTTCAAATTCCTTGCTGAAAAACTCTCCACCATTATCTGTCCTCAGCACCTTTATCTTCTTCTCTGTCTGATTTTCCACGAATTTAAACCTGTCAAAGGCTTCAGATTTCTTCTTACGGAAATATATACATGTATTCTTGAGAAGTCATCTATAAATGATACATAGTACACAAAATTACCTAGTGATGGAACCTTCATAGGTCTAAACTCATCACTGTGCACAAGATCTAATATTTGTTTCACCTTCTTACTACCAGAGGGGAAACTCACCCGATTCTGCTTCCCATATACACAATTTTCACAGAAATCAAAATCCAGAGAGCTATTACTCATACCTTCTACCATACCTTTACCATGAATTATTCAAAGGCCCTTCTCTCCAATATGTCCAAGCCTTTGATGCCGCAACATGGTCTTCTCTCCAAAGACCACTAGATTTTCTGCTCCACTTTCAGGAACCACAGAACTGTTGCACCCATCAATAACAGTGCTACCTTGTAGCTTGTACAGAGTTCCAATTCGAACTCCCTGCATCAATACCAGTGCTTCCCAAACCATTTTGCAGGTATCCTTCTCGAACACTGTTTTTACACCTACATCATCAAGCTTGCTTACAGAAATCATATTTCTGGCCAATGCAGGAATATACAGAACACCTCGAAGTGTTCTAACCCTTCCACCTTGCAACTTCAACTTTACTTTTCCATGACCAATGATTCTAGCCTTCCTATCATCCCCTAAGAAGACATCACCATCATCATATTTCTCATACTCGTAGAACCACTCTCTATGGGGAGTGAAGTGAAAGGATGCGCCTGAGTCAATCAGCCATGCCTGATGATCTACATGTGTACTTCAAGCCAAGTACACAACCCCACCTTCATCTGAGGTGGTTTTCGCCTCTGCAGAAGGAGCATCATCAGATCCCTTTCCTTTATCAGGAGCTTTAGATTTACAGTCCCTTTTGTAGTGCCCTTCCTTTCTGCATTTCCAGCACACCACCTTTACAGGTTTTCCTGGAGATTTAGATCTCCCTCTAGATTTATATCTCCCACTCGATGACTTATTTTTGTTTCTGTTCTGGGACTGTCCTCGTATAGACAAGGCATCACCATTCTGGCTCTCCATATTTTTCCGTCTCATCTCCTTTGTCAGCAAAGATGAGACTATTTCATCAAACTACAAGGCAATTGCATTGCTACCTATAGCAATAACTAGACTATCCCACGAATCTGGTCAAGAACACAAAAAAACTAATGCACTTATCTTCATCTAAAATTTTAATATCAATAGATGCTAACTAACTTACCACAGTGTTAAATGTGTTCATATGCTCTGTCACCAAGTCTCCAACTTTCATTCTCAGGTTATACATCTTTTTCCACAGGAACAGTTTATTCACCTGAGACTTAGATTGGTACAAAGTCCCTAGCTTGTCCCACAAAGCCTTCACCATAGCTTCCCCTGATACATTCAGCAATACTGAATCTGAGACACACAATCATATTGTGCTCTTTGCCATCCGATCCAACTTCTTCCATTCTTCATTAGACACTCCCGTTGGTTTAGTACCCAGATCTACCACGATCCACTGATCTTTATCCACCAACAGATCCTCCATCTTGAGTTTCCACAACTCAAAACTCTGACCATTAAATTTCTCGATCTCTATCTTTCCACTGCTCGCCATCTTCTTTCACCACCAGAATCAATCTCGTAGATCTCCCACTGAACAGGGTCTACCACAAGCCCGAGCAAAACCCCTCAGCAACAAAGGCGTCCCCTTGAAGCCAAAACATCTCTAATACCTAATGTAGGTTTTAACCCTATACAGAAATTACCTGCATATGAATTCTAAAACACAAAAAATAAACAATGCGAGAGCATAACACATAAAACACATATACACAGAGATTTTCCCCTGGATCCCAAAATCGGGACTACTAGCTTGATTTTTCATTATTTCCTTTCAATTTTATAATACATATTTATACATGCTGAAGCATCCAATACCATGGACCAAAAAGCCATCACGTCCAATACCATGGACTGAAAACCATTGTGTCCAAAAACATGTGCGAAAATCATGCACAAAACCATAGGTGGGTCTGCCCAACCTAACATAGGGTCCAAAACCAAAAAAATTTGGGGCGCTACCCCAGACCCCATAAGGTGGGGTTACGGGTACACCTCAAACCCCCTGTGACCTCCCCCCCTCTAACACCCAGATAACTACGTGGGCTAGCCATGGAAAGAATATAACACAACCCAACAAGTTAATAGGTGAACGAACAGGGTAATGAAGCAGATGAATGGTGGAGATCGTATCGTGGGAAGTTTAGTGACTAGATGAACGAATAGGGTTAACAGGAGATGAATGGCAGAGATATTATCGCAGAGATTAATTCAAGAGATGGACAAACAATATTAGTCGGAGGATGGATGATGAAGATCATATCATGGGAAGAAAATGTGCGAAAATGATGGAGCTAGTTTCAAAAGCGGTAAGCAGTTTCTCGTGCACCCTTAAAGTTGTAAGCTGTATTTCTGAATTTCACGTGATTAGCATTACTGAGTTGTTATCACTCAGGTTGTTCCCTAAAGTTGTAAGAAAGGGAATACGGCCGAGGTAACCACAGACCAATCTTTTAGATACAGATTCTAGCCAATCTACGTCTAGGGAGGGCTCTCTCTTTATGTTTTAGCTATGTTTGAGGTATATTAGGCTAGTTATTAAGTGCAAGGGTTTGTTTTGAGTTTGGTTGGAAGAATGGGGACTCAATAGAACAGTGAGGTAAAGCTGAAGCATTTCAGTCCATTGGGCATGATGGAGTCAAAGAAGGATGGCTTCCTGGGTTAGGTTTCTTATCAAAGGATTTATCACAGAGCAAGGTACTCAAATATGGAACAATTTGTAGGCTAGAATCAGATTGAATGGAGTCAATGGGTGAAGGGCAATTAATAATCCTTCATCATGTTGACAGAGGGAAAATGGATGATTATTGCTAAGGAGCAATTAAAAATTCCTTAGCTAATATTCAAGATGATAGAACCAGGGGAAACAGGAGCAATTAAGAATTCACTATTTATGCTAATTCTGAAGAAAACATTAATAATAACAGAGACTGAACACAGAGTGAAAACAAGCAAATTCTGAGTTATTCTTTTTCTCTATTATTTAGATCATGAGACATATATGATATAGTAAACACAGAAACTGAAGACACAAGTTAGAAGGGACTTATTGATCCATAAAATGATTCAAGAATTTTGCAACATGGTCCTTAGCATCAATTCTTCATCCAGTGATCTTAACAAAAATGGTTCCAACAGCTTTTTTATTTCCAAAATTGTTCAGTATCATAGTTAAAACTATGAACATCCACCACCAACCAACCCCAAATACTTCGTCTGGGGGGGTATTTATACAAAAATGTCAAGATATCATACAAAATATCTGATAGAAATAATATCTGCTGTCAATTAATGCTTCTTTTACATATATAGAGACAGATAGTCTCGAAAACAGGGAGACAATAAATAGATGGAATAAATTCATGCTGCACTGGTTGATCCGTATTTATGAGATGTACTGGAGGTAGGTGCTGCAAGTCAGTTCCAGCTGTCTTCTACTGATCCTCTATGCTGATTATTCTGCCTTGGCCGGGCTTTCTTTAACTCTGATATGATATGCACTGACTCGTATGACCGTGATTGATTTTTGTTCACCACATTATAGCAGATGGTGCACAATTTTGATTTGACCAAAGATAAATTTACAGGATCTCTAGCATTATCTGCCACCACTCTGGTCCTGGTATTTTATGTCTCTGTAGCTTCCTTAAAGTCTCGTCAGTCTCTGTGTACTTGAAGAAACTAGGTGGGATGGTGAACAGATGCGTCACCTCATGCTCTATGTAGAATAGATTTTCTAGGCTATCATAAAGGGACTGGCCAGATGGAAGTTCTTTTTCTCCTGAAGTACTTGAAGATGCATTAGCTTGATTAACAGCATATGTATTTAATTTATGTACATAGTCCTTCTGCTTCATCAGATGATCATTATCTCCCAAAGGACTTGGCAAACCTTTTTTATGCAGGACTGTAAATTTTTCTGTGAAAGAATCAATCTCTACCTGCATGTCCTGGCATCTTCTGTCCAAGTTTTGCATTAGAGTTCTCATGTTTAGAACTCTCTTGATGTCTAGAATGGTACCTGTTCTATCTCTAATATCCAATGCTTCCATTTCTTCACTGGTCTTGGTATTCAAAAAATGTATTAGCCTGTTAGCTTGCTCAGGCATCTGTCCCAATAAGGCTCTTGTTTTTTGAATTTCCACTTGCGCTACTTTTATCAAATCAATCTGTTCATAAATGGTTTGAATATACCTCCATACATCACTAAGGGATTGAGTGATGTTGGTCCACAAAATTCCTCTGATTTCTGCCAAATGCTTATGTAAAGATAGATCATTTTCTAAGGCTCTTACCTTGTTCTCCAATGCTTTGACCTCCCTTGTTTTCTCTGCCACATTCATCTTGGATTTATCATAGCTTTGCTCAACCTTTGCCAATTTTTCTTTGACTTGTTTTAGCTCTGATACTTGGAGTTTCAACTCCTCCATGGCCTTTATTAATTGCTCTGTGGTCATAGCTATACTGCTGCCTGGTGCTGTTGCTGAGGTACTTGTGGTGATTTCTGCTGTTGATGCCAAGACAGTGGGAGGTACTGCTGTTATAACGGTGGAAGGGGCAGTTCTGACTATTGGAGTTACTTCGGGTGGCTGGGAGGTTGAATCTCCCTGCTTTTCTTGTAGTGCTTTCTCCAATGCCTGCTCTGTCTCACTCAATCTCTCATTCAACCTCATGAGCAGGTCCATCATGTCCTCTTTGGACTTCTACTGTACAACATTTGCTGTTTGTGGATGCATAGAAGGAGGCACTTAGAGCTGTTTTCTGAGGGCAGAAGTGTCCTCTTCCTTTTTCCTCATTAGTGCTTTTATGCCTTTGGCATGTTTGGGATCATGTCCCAGTTCAATGATAATATCTTCCAAGGACTTTATCTTGTTGTCCTTTGCTAGAGAAGAAGCTTTCTCTAGGTCTAACTGAGAAAAGGTATTATTTAAGGAATTTTGCAATTTGTGAGCCAACATTGCTTTATCAACTAGTGTGGAATACACCATCTCTCCAGTCTGTTTGTGCAGTTCAATCTAATCTATTAGATGAATGTTTTTGGCCAAGACTTCCAAATTTGTCCTGATATAATCAGCTGCCGATTGTGGTTGCTGCACCTTGGGTTTGAAATAGCTCATGATCATTTTCCCTTCTTTAATGTCATATGATGACATTAATCTTTGCTTTTTTGTGGGGGCCATCTTAAGATATTGGTTATAAATTTGCAGCCTCAATGGATCATTCCTAGCCTTTATTTCTGTGAATGTTCTTTTGATATCGGAGGTCTGCTTACTTGGTGGCCTAGTGGATGAAACTTCCACACTATGCTGCCTTTCCAGCTCCTACCTGTGTGAGTTGGTTGATGTGTCTATCACTGGGGAGGTCTGTGGGCTGGTTTCCCTCTCACCTCTTAGACTTTCTATTGTTTCTTCAATGATTTCCTCTTCAGATAGAGGATTCAGTCTTTGCCTTTTTGCACCTGGCTGTTCTGTAGGTCCACTGATGGGTGTGGCCTCTTCTCTGTCTCTCTTCTTGCCATTTTCCTCATTTAGAGGAGTCTGTAATGCAGGGATCTCTGTTGCTTTGGTCTGGACCAAAGGAATTTTCCCTTGCTGATCAGTCATTGCTTGCTACTTTGTGCTTGCCACTTCCTTGCCCTTAGAAGAGCCTGAAACTGGTGTGTTGGTTTCTTGTATAGGTTGCTGTGAAGTTCCGGCAGAAGATGTACCCACTCCGGTTTGCTGAGGTAGCTTGAAAGATACCTGTCCAAAAGAGTCCAGGTCAAGGGTATTTTCTAAATCTTTCATAGCTTGTTCCATCTTTTCTTGCTAAGTGAGTTCTTCTATTAATGTACCCTCTACCCACTCATCCTGATTAGAAAATTGTTCTATCTCAGGGATCTTATGATGTATGTAAGTTGATAGTCAGTTTCTTACTTTTTTGTCACTTATAAAGCTATTTGGGTCATATGGCACCCACTAGAAGCTTTTCTTCAATTTAAGGTCTTCCCCTAATATCTTATCAACATCTTCCCACGCTTCCCTCTTGTTAATGATAAAAGGGCCTAACTAGTTTCTTATTCTCAGCTGAGCCTTTTTCTTTACATTGCAAAAGTGAGTTAAATCTGCATTGATAAGTTGCCTGAAATACTCCAGTGCAAATAGTCTCATGGGCACATATTTGGGTAGCTTATAAGGGCACAGTTCATAGCCATATATCCTGATTTCAGTGTGATCCTGGTAGAAGTACCAGTCACCTATCCTGTAGTTTTTGGAGAGCTGTAAAATCTTCTTTATGTCACCAGAGAGCCTAGGAGGAGGAGCTCCTATCAATAGAGTGGAGGCAGGATGTACAAACACGTCAATGAATTCACAGTAGGTATAAGGGGATTCACCAACCTTGTGGAAGACTGAGGTCCAAAAGATTACAAACCTCCTCTCTCCTTTGGAATCCAATTTCCTGATGGGAAACAAAAAACTGTCTGGGTGATAATATAATAGCAGATGGTATATGAAAGTTGTGTATTTAAACACTCATTCTCTTTCCAAATTCATAAATTGAGCATGGATTTTGTCAGCAATGAAAGAGGCATAGTCATACTTAATAGCAGGGGGTTGTCCTGGAGTAAAGGTGGATAACAGAACCAGGACAATCTCATCCACATATTCACTGGACCTAAATCCCAAGATCACTGATATCATGTCAAGAATAATTCTTCCAGTCTCATTGAACCAGACATATAAATAAGGAGGTGGGCCTTGGGGCTGGCAATCTGGTTTCATGAATAACTTAGCAATCCAGGTTATTTCTGCACTGGACAGTTGAGAGCCTTGCTCAAGCAAAAATCCCATGGAAAGAGGAGCAAGAGGCTGAACTGGATGGAAGTGTAGCATCTCATTGATAGATTCAGTAGTTATGTAAAAGAGAACAGTTTGTGATGGAGTCATAACTGCTTTACTGACAGGGTCATAATTGGCACAACAGTGGCGAATAATATCTGGGAACACATTGATTAAGGGAAGGTAATACCTGGGGAGATTGGATTCCCATATTCCATAGATATCAAAGTTGTTCAGATGACTATTTCTGATTAGGCAGAAAGTATGAAGATGATTTTGGCAACCAGATGGGTCTTTTATTTGGAAATCTCTGTCGGCCAAGGGTAGATGATTCTGGTCTTTATGAGGTGCATTGAGGGGCGTTACATTGAGGGCCACAGGGGCTTCCATGTTCAGTTCTCTATGTTTTTAAACTGGAGGTCGAGTTTCTGTGGAAAAAAGGGCAAAAGAGCAGTTCTGGATGGGTTGGAATGGAAATCATGGACTGCTTCAGTTTGAATTTGGCTCTTATAGGTGTAATTTACAAAGGAAAACCGAAAATAAAGGTTCGGGAGGTGGAATGGGGTAAATACCTGTATTTTGGAGGCGAAACAGTGTAATTTGTAGGTTGACTGACGAGTTGCGGGGCAGGATGCTGGTCTTTGCTTAGCCGGGTGGCGGACTGGAGCTCCTATAGTTGCTTGGACGTAGTTTGCATGCAACAGTCTCGTAGAAGAAACAAATGAAAATGGGTGAAAAAGACACTTTCATGAGTTTTTTTTAACAAAAATTGGCTTCGCGGGGCTCTTTGGCGCTTTTCGATCAGATGACGTCACTGGGATGTGACGTTTTGTTGCGACGTGGGTGTACGGGATGCTGATGTGGAGGTGACATGGTGATGACATCAACGGGTAGGGTCAGCGAGAGGGCGATAAGCAGTATTGGCCTGCACTGCTTATGAGCCAAGGCGATTTCGGGTGGAGGGGCTGTGAGGATGGCGGGAGGGCACCACGTGTCCCAAGTACGGCAGCAATACCGCCGGCTCCCCAGGCGGTAAACATCGGCAGCGGATGGCCTCGCGATATGATCATGAACCATCTGTTCAGTGGGCCCGGATCTAACGGTTCGTGGAGGTATGAGGTGGCTTAGGGTTACGGCGTGGGGCCCACTATAATAAACGTTGATTTAAATATATTGGGGGAAGTTTGATTGGCCACGGGATGTTTAAACAGTTAATTAACCAAATGTTAATTAATCTTTGAATATTTGCCCGCAGGGAGGGTTTAGTAAGGTTATTAATTAACCCGGGTGGTTAATGTCGCACTGATAGGGTTATTCACAAGGTTTCGGATAAACTTTGAATCCCCTGTAAACATTGACATATGGCTATAATTTAGCCGGTGGTGGGGATAATAAAATTTTGGGGTTTTTCTTTTATATACATAATACGGGCAGGGGGAGGAATATATGGATTTATATAATACTGTTAAAGGGTTAGTATGAGAGATATGTTTGAAAAAGAGAACTAAGTTATAGAGTCCAAAAATTAGGCTTAGGGAAATGAAAAGGGTTTTACACTAGAAATGTGGCTTCTTTGCCTAAAGAAAGAATGTTATTTTACTCAGCCTTTTTTATGAAATGAGGTGGAGTGATTTGGGAGTATTTGAGCATATCTCAATCTCCTTGGGGGGAGGTTAGTAAGTGATTTTGGGAGAAGTGTGAAGGGAAGTTAGACATGCCTCACTTGATTTGTAACCAAACAGTTGCCATGGTACTTATGATATCAATAAGGTGAACATCTTTGAGAGACAAAATTAATCATAAGCTGGCTTTTGCAACACCAAAACTGCCTACCCAGACTATTATACCTAACATTTTTCTTCTTCTTCCATGGGTGCACTTGGAATAGCAAACCCTTACAAATTTTCTTTTCTTTTCATGGGAATCCTATCTAAGTCTGCCCTTATTTCTTCCAAGGGCTCAGATTTAACTGTTGAGCTCCTTTGCTTCTGTACCTATCTATTTATCTGCCAAGATTGAACAGTTTGAACAGATATTATTCTCTAGCTCTAAAACAGGAAATTCAAAGGTGAACTGGCTTTTCCTAGTGAAAAGTCAAGAACAGCAGGTCAGATGGCCTTATGCATAATTCTTGCTGCATTCTGAAATTTTCCTTTACTGTAGGTAAACAAAATTGTATAGAGGATCATGTAAAATATACACATCTCTCATGAGCTGATCCAAACAATTGCACCTCTGCTTTGGATAGTTTTTCTGAATGTTTGTTCTCATATTTTCAGCACCCAAGTCTTCTTCTACAATTTCTAATAAATTAAAAAATGAGGCAACACAAAAAGGTGGAAAAGTTCCTTGACTGCTCCTCAAAATTTCTACACATTCCTTCTCATTCTTATTGCTGTAAAAAACTGCAACAACTAAACATCATTGTGTACAAGTTAGAGTCCCGATATATCAACAAACTGGATCAAAATAGTGTTTCAGCATCCGACCATCAACTGGTCCTTCTTCTGCTTTTGTACCATCCAATCTTTTCAAAAAGTAGGTATTGTTTCCTTGTGAGGCCTGAATAATAAAAGGTCCCTTCCAAAGAAAGTCAAACTTCCCATGTTTTCCTTTATCTTCTCTTCTGGAGTCCCATTTCAGAACTTTGTCTCCTATGAAAAAATCCCCTACCTTAGTCCTCTTATCAAATATCTTCTTGAGTTTTTCTTGTAGCACTTGAGATCTTTGATATACCTCTTCTCTGGTCTGCTGCAAATGTATAATCTGATTTATCCTTCTTTGAATGTTAATGGGCTGTATTTTAACTTCTTGCAATAATTTCATTACAGGTATTCCCAAGGAGGAGGGAAATACAGCTTCCATACCATAGATAATCTCATAGGGACTAGTTCCAATGGATCTCTTGGTAGTCAGTCTGTCTACCCATAATGCATTTATAAGCTTTTTATGCCAATTTTTCTTGTTTTCTTCCAATACTTTCTTAATGATATTCATCAGGCTTTTATTGGATGACTCAACTAGACCATTACCTTGGGGGTAATAGGTTTTGGAGTGACCTAGAGTGATATGGTATTTGTGACAGAAGTTGATCATTCTCTTGGACTTAAAAGTAGCAGCATTTTCAGTTATAATCTTTTCAGGACAGCCAAATCTAGACAGGATATTGGTTTCTAAGAATTGCATAATCATTGAATCATTGGCTTGTCTACAAGGGATGGCCTCTATCCACTTGGTGAAATAATCTATGGCAGTCAAAATCCATTTATGTTGGCCAGAAGAGGGTGGGTGAATTTCCCAAATGAAATCTAAACCCCATTGTTGAAATGGTCTTTCAGTGGAAATTGGTCTAAGGGGTAGAGGCAGAAGTGTCCTCTTGCCTTCAAAGATTTGACATTTATGGCAAGCAGTAACAAATTTTTTGACATCAGCAAACAAGGTGGGCCAGTAAAATTCACCCCTTAGGATTTTATCAGCAGTTGATTTCCAATACAAATGTCCACCACAGTCACCTACATGAAATTCTTTGAGTACTTTGTTAGCTTCATCTTTTATTAGACAATTTAATAGAACACCTTCATGATTTTTCCAAAAGAGAGCACCATCTAAAATACAAAACTTTAAAGCTTTCATTTTGATAAACCTTTTCTTTGTTCTGGATAACCCTGGAGGAGCCTGCAGGTTTAATAATACATAACATATATCAACATACCAAGGTGATTCTAGGAAGGCCTGGTTGATTTGTGGAGTCGCCATCTCCTGTTCATTATCTAGTTCATTAATATCTAGGGCTTGGAAATTGGTTTCAGTCAAGAGTTTAGCCAATCCCTGTCCTTTTATAAGCTTTGTAGGTTTTATTTCAATGTCATACTCTAATATAGTAGCAATCCATTTACCTCTTTTGCCTTCAATCCCCTCTTGGGTCAGGATATCTTTGACAACAGTGCTTGGCACATAAGCTATTATATGAGAGTATAGTATGTAGACTCTGAAATCTTTGATGGCTTTCACAAGTGCATAAGCTTGTTTTTCCATGATTGGGTATTTTAGAGGTGCATCCCTCAGTGCTTTGCTAAAGAAGGCTATGGGTTTTTCACATCCTTGATCATCTTTCTGTAGCAAAACAGCAGCAATAGTGTGTTCTGATGCAAATGAAAATATTATGAAGTCTTTGTAAAATTTGGGGCTTGTAAGGGCTGGTGTTTTGGTTAAGGCTATCTTGATTTCTTCAAATGCTTGTTTGGCTTCTAATGCCCATTTGACTTTGGAATATTTTTTCAGCATATTATTCAACAATCTAATTAATTCAGCCAAGTTGGGCATGAATCTTCTTAAAAAATTAACTTTCCCTAGGAAAGCTTGGAGTTCTTTGACATTTCTTGGATGTGGTATTTGTAAGATGGCTCCTATTCAGTCAGGGTCAATTTTGATGCCATCTCTTGAGATTATGTGAACTAACAGTTTGTCCTCTTCTAGGCCAAATAATGACTTCTTTGGATTTAGTGATATACCATATTTTCTACAAGTTAAAAACACTTGTCTCAGATGATCTAAGTGTTGCTGATCTGATTTGGAAAACACAGTGAAATCATCTAGGTATATAACCAGGAAATCATGAATTTCTTTAGCAAAAGCTATGTCCATTGCACGTTGGAACGTTGCCCCTACATTCTTGAGTCCAAATGGCATTTTCACATATTTGAAAGTTCCCCGTGGAGTTGTAAAAGCAGTTTTTTCCCGATCATCAGGATGAACTAGAATCTAGTTGAACCCTGAAAACCCATCCAAAAGTGAAATTCTAGAGGAACCTACTACCCTTTGTAAAATGTGGTCCATCTTAGGTAAGGGGTAGTGATCTTTTAAAGAGACTTTGTTTAGATTCCTCAAATCAACACATAGTCTGATTTCTCCTGTTTTCTTCCTAATGGGCACTAAATTAGAGACCCATTCTGAAAATCTGATAGGTGCAATTATCCCAGCTTCATACATTCTTTTGACTTCTTTTTCAATTAGAGGGAGGAGTACAGGGTTGACCCTTTTGAGTTTTTGCTTGAAAGGTTTTTGATTTTCTTTGAGAGGTATTGTATGTTGAATCACATAAGTGTCATAGGATTTGAGATCTTCATAGCTCCACAAAAAAACATCCTGGAATTCTTTGAACAGTTCAACATATTTAAGCTTTTGGTCAGGAGGCAAAGTTTTGGAAAATTTTATCATTTTTAGGATTTTGTTCAGTTCCTATGTTATAGTCTTCAATGTCTGCGTTTAATGTCTGCATTTTGGGTTCCCTTAGGATATCATTAGAATCAAAAATGTCTTCCAAAGGAGTTAATCCTGTGGGTAAAAAATTGTCCTTTAAATCAATAACTTCATATTCTCCTCCAATAGCTTCATCAAAGTCTATTTCTTTAAGCTCTTGCAACTCTTTGCTAGTAAATTTCATTGGATGTAGTATTTGAGTTGTTGTTTCAGTTGAAATGTGTGTTTCAACTTTGTCTATCTGATCAACTTCACAAATAGTGTCCGTGTCTATATAAGTGCTGAAAAATTCTTCTTTTAAGGTCAGGAAATTATTAATCTAAGTGTCATTGTCAAACACTTGCCAGTTTTTTACATTGTCAGGTACAGTTGGTTTGTGTTTAATCTCAGCTGTAAAATGATGATTAGGCTCAAATGGCAGTTTACAAGTGCTAGCAAATGTTGCCAAACTGTGAGCATGCAAATTATGTTTCCTTGGAATTTTGGCAAGTTGTGTTTCTAGAAAGGTATTGAGCATTTCAATTGTTGCCCCTCTATAAGATCTTAATCTGAGATCATTTGTGAGGAAGTTTCCTTTCATTTGTTGAATAACTAAATCAGAGTCTCCCAAAATTGATACCCTAACTGCCCCTAAGCTTTTGATCAATTTGAGTCCTAGCAAGAGGGCTTCATATTCAGCCATGTTATTAGTGCACCTAAAATTCAACCTGTATGCATGTCCTTCAGTATGATCATTTTCCATATTATGTATCTAGATCCCTGCTCTTGTTCCTAGTTTATTGACTGATCCATCAAACTCCAAGTACCAAAGGATTTCTTGATTATAGCATGAAAGGAAGTGAAGAGACCCAAAATTGATCACTGCCAGTGGCCCCCTATCTGATGGCTATAGATTTCAACTTCACCGTCTTGGCTGGCCTAACTTCCATCCGGGGTGAAGTCTAATATCATTTTTGCTTACAAAATGCAATATTATGAAGTTTTTTTATTAGGAGGGAGATTTGGATTTTCAGTTTCATTTGGTTTCCCTTGTGTGTCTGTTATATCATTAGTCACAGAAATTTCTTGAATCTGAACACTAGATTTCTCATTTATGAATTTTTTCTGCTCTAAAGCTAAAACCTTGTCATCAATTGGAGGGTAAATTTCAACATTGTATAGGATGAAGGAGTCCATATCAGAATGCATGGAATAGATGGGAAAATTTTGGGGTTTCTCCTGGCTACTGACCATGTATTTCATCAAAGTTTCTCGATACAATCTCTTTGGTTGGCCAAACACTGAAATGGTGACATAGGACATGTCCAATTGTAAATATCCCTGGAGCTTTGCACCCTAAGATCTAGACAGCAACATGCCATATTTTGGTGGAATATCAGCTACCACTACATCCATTAAAATTGTCTTGGCAGGGTATTGAACATATGATACACATAAATATTTGATCACTCCTAGACATCTGACCTAGCTTGAATCAAAAGAGAACAAGTCTTTGTATGGCCTGGTGATATCTAGGTCCAACTTTTCCATTACAGATTTGGGCATTAAATTATGGGAAGCTCCAGAATCAAACATTGCATTGTGTAATATTTTTTCATGAATATTCAGACTTACATAGAAAGGAGGGACCCCTCCATCTACCGATTTTCCATTTGCTTCAGGGCCAAAAATTAATTTTGGTTGGTCATCAAGGACATTTACTGCGTCTCTGTTTTCTGAAATTTGAAGTGATCTGCTGATTTGTTCTCTATAGACATCGTGTCTAGCCAATTCTGATAATGGAATTGCTATCTTTAATTTGCCTATTTCGGTCTCAAGGTTGAAAGGTT
Source organism: Pinus tabuliformis (assembly GCA_031772625.1). NCBI lineage: Eukaryota > Viridiplantae > Streptophyta > Pinopsida > Pinales > Pinaceae > Pinus > Pinus tabuliformis. Next base: position 71,416,787 of record CM062809.1, read on the forward strand.
TTTCTGTTTGGATTTTTTCATTTCGGGCAGTGAGATTTTCTTTTTCTGTTGTTTTTTCATTGTTTTTTCCTTTATCGGGAGTAGTGTTATGGGCCGAAATTGCTTCTACGTCAATTTCTGGAGGTTCTCCCGCAATTTCTTTGGAAGGAATGGAAGCAAAAAATTGTTTATTAGGTTGTTGATTATCTAAAACATCTTCAACTATTGGACTATTTGGGTTAGGAATTGCTTTAGGAGGAGTTTGTATAGGAGGGTTTTTAATTTTAGCTCTGCTAGATTGTTTAGTTTCATTCTGTTTATTGTTTTCAGGGACATCTATCCTTCTGCTTCTCAGATTGTATTGCTTGTGGACTTCATAGATGGAAGTGTCATATCCCTCCCTAAAATCAAATGATTCACTTGATTGGATTTGGAACTGATTAAGAGTATGAGCTTCTTGGTCTTCTTGGGTTAAGAAAATTTGTTGTTCACTACTGAGCCCCATTAAGTTAATTTGAGTGTCTTATGTTGGTTCACTAGAAGTTGAAGCTTCAGCATAGTTTTCTTGGAATGGAGGTCTAATCTTTTGGTCAGGGCCAGCCTTTCCAGTATTGGGATTCTGATTTTTTCTGAAATTTGGGTTTCTTCCAGTGTTGTTCAGTTGACCATCCCAAGGGGATTTTCTCTCAATTGTTTCTACTCTACCACCAAGTCTATCCATTCCTTTAATGATAACATCTAATTTCTGCTCAAATGCAGAAGGTTCTTCTTTGATGGGTATCCTCCTTTCAACTCTTGCCCGAGCACATTTAGAAATTAGGTTGGCCTCAACATTGACAACTATACTCTGCATGTCTTCTAGGCTTCGAGGAGCCCTTTCCCTAAGCTGGTATGCCATGTCAGAGTCAAATGCATCAGGAAATTTGATCAAGGCCAAATCTGGGGGAGGCCTGAGATTCTGAGGAATAGCATTGTATACACTGTTAAATCTGGAACAATAATCTTAAACAGTTTCTTGTGGACCTCTCTTCAAGTTTTCATATTTTGATAAAATGTGGAGAGGATCTTTTTTCTTTTCCCATCTGTTTAAGAAGGGTTGATAAAGAGCCTCTGGATCATTGATAGTGTTTGCAGGGAATGCTCTAAACCAAGTTCTAACATCTCTAGTTAAGCTTTGGACAAAGACTTTTATTCTTACATCATCAGCATCAATTTCGTAGTTTTCAAAATAATAGTCATCTTATTAGTATGTTGTTGAGCTATGTAAGTGCCATTAGCATCAAAATAGGTGATTTTTCTTTGATAATCTTGAGGCATAGCCCCTGGATTTGTAGGTAATTGCAGGGGAGCATATCGGTTTTCCATGTTTGCAGAGATAAGTGTAACAGCTGGAAGAGCAGGGATACCAGTTGAAATATGTGTTGTGGATTGGGGAGTGGAAAACATGGTTTGAAGTGTTGATGGTGAACTAGGAGAAGCAACAGTAATGGTATAAAGGATTGGTGCTTTTCTAGGAGTAAGCTCAGATTGGATAAGGTTCTGCTAGCTTCTAAGGTTCTTAGGAATCAGATTAGGATTTTGCAACACAGGTGGGGGATTTGGATCTGGATTTGATCTAGTGTAACGGATCTTCTTTTTTGGAGCTAGCTTCTGAATATGTTTTTGTTTTTCTTGAAATATCTCAATAATACAACTTTAATAGTGTCTTGTAGGAAGTTTTAAAATATGGGAGTTTTGAATTTTCCTAAAGATCCACTGAAACAAGGAACTGATCAAGTATCTGAGATAGTTGTTTAGAGTATAAACTAGGCTGGAGATAGACTGGAGCAGCTTTTATTTACTCCTGCAATTGCATAGCAAAAGCAATTTCAAAGGCTACCTGGCTAACTTCAGGCTCCATCTGTAGTTTATAAAATAAATAGAAGTAAGAAACAATTTATTCAGTTCCCCAATTGAGTTGCTAATGATGTTATCACTCAGGTTGTTCCCTAAAGTTGTAAGAAAGGGAATACGGCCGAGGTAACCACAGACCAATCTTTTAGATACAGATTCTAGCCAATCTACGTCTAGGGAGGGCTCTCTCTTTATGTTTTAGCTATGTTTGAGGTATATTAGGCTAGTTATTAAGTGCAAGGGTTTGTTTTGAGTTTGGTTGGAAGAATGGGGACTCAATAGAACAGTGAGGTAAAGCTGAAGCATTTCAGTCCATTGGGCATGATGGAGTCAAAGAAGGATGGCTTCCTGGGTTAGGTTTCTTATCAAAGGATTTATCACAGAGCAAGGTACTCAAATATGGAACAATTTGTAGGCTAGAATCAGATTGAATGGAGTCAATGGGTGAAGGGCAATTAATAATCCTTCATCATGTTGACAGAGGGAAAATGGATGATTATTGCTAAGGAGCAATTAAAAATTCCTTAGCTAATATTCAAGATGATAGAACCAGGGGAAACAGGAGCAATTAAGAATTCACTATTTATGCTAATTCTGAAGAAAACATTAATAATAACAGAGACTGAACACAGAGTGAAAACAAGCAAATTCTGAGTTATTCTTTTTCTCTATTATTTAGATCATGAGACATATATGATATAGTAAACACAGAAACTGAAGACACAAGAAGGGACTTATTGATCCATAAAATGATTCAAGAATTTTGCAACATGGTCCTTAGCATCAATTCTTCATCCAGTGATCTTAACAAAAATGGTTCCAACAGCTTTTTTATTTCCGAAATTGTTCAGTATCATAGTTAAAACTATGAACATCCACCACCAACCAACCCCAAATACTTCGTCTGGGGGGGTATTTATACAAAAATGTCAAGATATCATACAAAATATCTGATAGAAATAATATCTGCTGTCAATTAATGCTTCTTTTACATATATAGAGACAGATAGTCTCGAAAACAGGGAGACAATAAATAGATGCAATAAATTCATGCTGCACTGGTTGATCTGTATTTATGAGATGTACTGGAGGTAGGTGCTACAAGTTGGTTCCCAGCTGTCTTCTACTGATCCTATGTGCTGATTATTCTGCCTTGGCTGGGATTTCTTTAACTCTGATATGATACGCTCTGACCCGTATGACCGTGATTGATTTCTGTTCTCCACATTATAGCAGATGGTGCACAATTTTGATTTGAAAAAAGATAAATTTACATGATCTCTAGCATGCTCTACCACCACTCTGGTCCTGGTATTGTATGTCTCTGTAGCTTCCTTAAAGTCTCGTCGGTCTCTGTGTACCTGAAGAAATTAGGTGGGATGGTGAACAGATGCTTCACCTCATGCTTTATGTAGAATAGATTTTCTAGGCTGTCATAAAGGCCAGATGGAAGTGCTTTTTCTCATGAAGTACTTGAAGATGCATTAACTTGATTGACAGCATATGTATTTAATTTATGTACATAGTCCTTATGCTTCATCAGACGATCATTATCTCCCAAAGGACTTGGCAAACCTTTTTGATGCAGGGCTGTAAATTTTTTTGTGAAAGAATCAATCTCTACCTGCATGTCCTAGCATCTTCTGTCCAAGTTTTGCATTAGAGTTCTCATGGTTAGAATTCTCTTGATGTCCAGAATGGTACATGTTCTGTCTCTAATATCAAGTGCTTCCAGTTCTTCACTGGTCTTGGTATTCAAAAAATGTATTAGCCTGTTAGCTTGCTTAGGAATCTGTCCCAATAAGGCTCTTATTTTCTAAATTTCCACTTGTGCTACTTTTATCAAATCAATCTATTCATAAATGGCTTGAATAGACCTCCATACATCACTAAGGGATTGAGTGATGTTGGTCCACAAAATTCCTCTGATTTCAGCCAAAGGCTTATGTAGAGAGAGATAATTTTCTAAGGCTCTTACCTTGTTCTCCAGTGCTTTGACCTCCCTTGTTTTCTTTGCCACATTCATCTTGGATTTATCATAGCTTTTCTCAACCTTTGCCAATTTTTCTTTGACTTTTTTTAGCTCTGATACTTGGAGTTTCAAATCCTCCATGGCCTTTATTAATTGCTCTATGGTCATAGATGTACTGCTACCTGGTGCTATTGCTGAGGTACCTATGGTGATTTCTGTCGTTGATGCCGAGACAGTGGGAGGTACTGCTGTTATAACTGTGGAAGGGGCAGTTGTGACTGTTGGAGTTACTTCAGGTGGCTGGGAGGTCGACTCTCCCTGCTTTTCTTGTAGTGCTTTCTCCAATGCCTGCTTTGTCTCACTCAATCTCTTGTTTAACCTCATGAGTAGGTCCATCATGTCCTCTTCGAACTTCTGTTGTACAACATCTATTGTTTGTGGATGCATAGAAGGAGGCATTTTGAGCTGTTTTCTGAGGGCAGCAATGTCCTCTTCCTTTTTCCTCATTAGTGCTTTTATGCCTTTTGCATCTTTGGGATCATGTCCCAGTTCAATGATAATATCTTCCAAGGACTTTATCCTATTGTCCTTTGCTAGAGATAAAGCTTTCTCTAGGTCTAACTGAGCAAAGGTATTATTTAAGGAATTTTGCAATTTGTGAGCCAACATTGCTTTATCAGCTAGTGTGGAATACACCATCTCTCCAGTCTGTTTGTGCAGCTCAATCTGATCTATTGGATGAATGTCTTTGGCCAAGACTTCCAGATTTGTCCTGATATAATCAGCTGCCGATTGCGGTTGCTACACCTTGGGCTTGAAATAGCTCATGATCATTTTCCCTTCTTTAATGTCATATGCTGACATTAATCTTTGTTGTTTTGTGGGGGCCATCTTAAGATACTGGTTATAAATTTGCAGCCTCAATGGATCATTCCTAGCCTTTATTTCTATGAATGTTCTTTTGATATCAGAGGTCTACTTACTTGGTGGCCTAGTGGATGAAACTTCCACACTATGCTGCCTTTCCAGCTCCTGCATGGATTTTGCTATGTGGAGTGAGGGAATGAGCAAATTCTTGAGAAAACAGAGTTTCCTGTGTATGTAATCCACTAGCTTTTTAGAGGACTTCTAGTTCATTTTCTTGTAAATGGGGATGGATTTTTAGATCCTACCTCTTTAGAATGGTGGCAGCGGAAAATTCTCTTGATATTCCCTATTGAACCCCTCTCTACCTATCCTGTAGACTGCCTCTGTGTATCTTGTAGACTACTCCTATAGACTGTTCTTATAGGAATTCTCTTGCAGAACGATGGATCCTTGCTTCTAGTGGGTGGCCAAAGTTATGAGAGCTACTTGAGTGAGGGAGTTTCAAGGAGGTGGAATGCATGAATGCATGCAAACGATGTTTTGTTTCCCTTTATACCACCTCATCATTCCCACTCCTTGTAATCAGCTCCCATAGTTGTTAAATTCATAGTTAAACACTTCTTGTCTTACTCCTCCTCTGTTATTTGAGTTGACTATAGCCATGTGTGAGAGGACACCCTACTTTGTATGTGATGACTGAATGAAGGTGGCCAAGTTAACTAGCCACCTTTTCACTTACAAACCAACTACCTCTTAACCTTTACAACTTTTGATCAAATGATGCATATGAGTGAGTGAGTGGGATACTTACCTGTGGTCTTGATGCCATGTTGCAGTTGTCAAATATCATAGGTGTTGCGTTGTCTATTTGTTGCATGGTCATTCTTCTTCCTCCTCTATTGTCTATTGATGGTTTCTTGGCTTTTGGAGGTGTCTATGACTAGAGATTTGATGTTGCTGCTGCTGTGGAGTTCCTGGATTACCACTTGGCAATGTTTGGTGTCTCCCTTATAATTTCTTGATCAGTTTGTTGTTGGAATATAATCCTAACATCTACATTTATTTTTTAGCCTAAGTATCCTTGACTTAGCCACATGCACTAAAAATCATGTTCACACTTGGTTTTTGGTAAACTAGCTTGATGGACCAACTTTCCCTTGTTTTTTGCCTTTAAAGGATTAATATTATGAAAATATTGGTCCAACCACTTTCCTAAACCATTTATACATCTAAGTGCATGTTCACACCTAACCACACCTCATCCACTTGAGTTATTTGAGGATTGGTACCCCACATGAAGATTCCCCCTTAAATCAAGGGATTTGGTCCCCCAGACCATTTTAGCATGTTTTAAAGTTGCCTTCCTTGGGAAATGCACCCCTCCTCGTGATTTCCTCATGGCTGATAGTTTTCATAGGTTTTCTTGAGTCATTGTTGCTATTTTATGCCTCCCTTTAGCTTTTCTTAGCCTTTTCTAGTTTTTTACTAGTTTTTTCCTAGTTTTCTAGATTTGGAAATTTCTATATAACCACCTCCCTTTGGGATTAGAGGTTTGGTTGCGCATGTATTACTATTTTTCATTAATTTAATAAATTGATTTTATGGAGAAAATTATTTCTCTCCTCTCTTGAATATCAGCAAATTACTTGTGTTTAATTTAACTAGAATTCTAGATCTATCGGAGTTTTTGTAGGAATTCTACATGGTATCAGAGCTAGTTCAAATCTAGTGAATGTACATGGTTTTATTTGTAGGTATAGATCATCAGGAGGTGTAAAAGGTAGCAATGGATAATTTCTCTCAGCCCACAAAGCTCGTTCTAAATCCTTTCAATTACTTCGAGTGGAAGACAGAGATTACTCTGCTCCTCCAAAGCAAAGGGCTTACAGGGTAACAATGGGAACAAAGACTGAACCGACTTCTACAGTGAAGAAGATCAAGAATTCAATAAATTAGATGAAGCAATTGGGATGATATTCCTATAAATTTCCAGAGAACTCCTCTTTCATGTCAGTGGAGCCACTACTCCCGATGCAGTCTGGACCATATTGGAAGGACTATTCGGCAAGCAAGATGAAATGAGAGTGCATCAACTGGAGAATGAACTCATATCCCTTAGTCCAACTCATTTCATAAACCTACAAGAATTTTTGGTATACGACCAAAGTCCCACATTGACTAGAAGTGGGGAGGATCATGGGTATATAAGGATGGACAAATATCTCCATTGGTATGAGGCCTTTTGGGGTAAAGCCCAAAAACAAATCCATGAGGGCTTAGGCCCAAAGTGGACAATATCATACCATTGTGGAGATATGTGGTGTCCAGAGTACCAACAAGAATGATTCACCAATTTTAAATCCCTCCTCATTGAACTTGATGCATGTGGAGTCAAGAAAGAGGAAGATCAACTCATCCTTTCGATTCTCTCGAAATTAGGCCCTGAATATTCCATATTTGTATCGTCTTTTCAAGAATCTAAATTGACTCAGGAAAAATGAAAATTGCCTCCATTGAATGACTTCATTACAGCATTGACTCAAGAGGAAGCTAAGTTAGTCCAAATGGGTGCCATCAAGCATTCAAAGAACCAAGCACTTACAGCTACTGATGCTCCAAAGAGCAGTGGGAGAGACATGCAAAAAGGGAAGGGTAAATTTAATGATTCGAAGAAGGAGAGACCCGTACAATCTTCAGAGAGCTCTTGTTTGCCTAAGGGTAAGAAGAAGAAGTAAAGAACACTTTGCAGCTACTGTTCCAAAGGTTTTCATCCTAAAGAAAATTTCATGAGGAAAACAATCGATGAGATGCCTAAGCAATTGCCGCAGCACAATCTCACCATGCCCGAGAATGCAAAGAAGAAGGATGATAACAAAACGGGAGATGGGAGAGGGAGAGCATGAGATGGTCATGCTTTAATGGCTATCACATCCACTCCATCAGCTTGGATCCTTGATTCAGGTGCATCAAACCATATGGATGCATCAAAAGATGAATTTTCCTCCATCAAAGAAAGCACCAGATCCCCAATTTACTTGGGAGATGCCACACTCGCAAAGGTGTGCGGAGAAGGAATTGCAGACCTTGAAGGGGGTTGCTTCACAAATTTGCTTCATGTTCCCTCACTATCCGTAAATCTTCTCTTGATATATCATATCACTCATTCTGGCTCTAGAAGGAAGGTCGAGTTCACTCCGGACTCTGCAGTGATTACCGACATTTCCATGGACTCCCAGCTTGCACATGGAATTGCAGATCACAATTCTCATTTATATTTCTTCTCCCACTTTGTTCCTAAATATATTAGCATTGTATTTCTGTCACAATCTAATGATATCATTAGGTTATGGCATGAAATATTTGGCCATCTAAACTATAAGTACTTGCATCAACTCAGCAAGGAAAACATGGTAGAAGGATTGCCCACTATTAAATTCACAAGCGGTGTATGTCAAGGATGATTATTGGAAAGCATAATGAGCAAAAGTTTGACAAAGGGAAGGCATAGAGAGCTTCTTCACCTCTTGGGCTGATTCATAATGACATCACAGGCCCATTCCCGTAGCCTTCAATCAGTAAGGCTCGATATGTACTCACCTTCATAGATGATTTCTCTCGCTTTACTTGGGTATTTTTTCTAAAATTAAAATTAGAAGTATTTGATTGCCTTATAGAATTTAAAGCACTTGCTAAGAATGAGTCTGGGTGTAAGATTAAGATACTCTGTACTGATAATAGGGGGGATTATGTCAACAAATATATGCAGCAACTTTTTATTGATGTAGGTATACAGCTACAACACACAGTGCCATATACACCACAACAAAATGGTGTCGTGAAGAGGAAAAACCTGTCGTTAAAAGAGATGGCCAACTATATGCTACAGTCCAAATCATTAGCTCCTAAGCTATGGGCTAAAACTATTAATTGTGCAGCACAAATTCATAACCTCATTCCTCACAAATCACTCAAAGGCACCACTCCATTTTAATGTTGGACCGGTAAGAAACCGAAAGTGTCGCACTTTTGCATTTTTGGTTCACGAGCATGGGCTCACATTCCGACAGATAAGAGGAAGGATTTGGAGCCTCAAAGTGTTTAATGTATCTTTGTTGGATATTCTAACAGTGTCAAAGGATATAGATTGCTGGACTCTCACACTGAAAAGTTCCTTGTAGCTCGAAGTGTGAAGTTTGAAGAAGAATCACTGCATCATTTTTCCGCAGACCCTACCGAGGAACCGCGTGTTGCCACTAATGAGGAGGAGTCTGAAACTTCTTCGAGCACTTCAGAGAAGCCATCATAGAAGCCTCTTGGGTCTGATTTAGAGGATTAGTAGCAATTCATGGCTGCTCCAACTGAGCTGCCAACTTGGCCAGAGAAAACCCTGCAAGATCTGGATGAACTAGTCGGTGATCCTGCAGATGCGAGAAGGACTAGATCACAGTGTTTTTTGGGCTCCTCAAGCCCTGGCTACCACTGAACCATTGATTCCCATACATTTCTATATGACACTTGGTTCAGATCCACAGCACACTCTGAGGTTGCTAGAAACCCGCTTTGGGAGGCTCCCATGGATGAAGAGTACTCTACTCTCATGGAAAACAACACATGGGACTTGGTTCCACTTCCGAAAGGAAGAAAGCTTGCTTGATTTCGATGGATCTATCAAACAAAGATTGCTCAATATGGTGAGATAAGCAAGTACAAAGCTCGACTTATTGCGAAAGGATACTCACAGGTACATGGCATAGGCTACACAGAGATATTTGCACCTGTTGCAAAAAATGGACTCCATTTGACTAGTTTTGGTTATTGCTACTTCTCGCAGATGGGAAGTTCATCACATGGATGTGAAGAGTGCATTTCTTCATGGAGATCTCAAGGAAGAGATATATATGGAGCAGACATAGGGATACATTTAGAACTCTTCCCTCGTTTGCAGATTAAAGAAATCTTTGTATGGCCTAAAACAGACTCCCAGAGCCTGGTATGCAAAGATGGAATATTTCCTGCTTTCCATTGGATTCATTCGATGCAAATCTGATCTGAACATTTATTTACTGTAACATGATGATTCCCTTTTTCTGATAGTACTTTATGTAGATGATTTACTGATGATAGGGAACCTTACCTAAGCTATTGATTCGGCAAAATCAACATTGCACAATTGATTTTCCATGACAGATTTGGGACTATTGCACTACTTTCTTGATCTTGAAGTCTCTCAGTCTACTTTAGGGATCAAGATGGCATAGTATAAGTATGCATAATATCTACTTGTCTGCTTTTAGATAACAGAATCCAATCTAGCAGCACCTACCTTTCTTTCGGGGATTAGATTTGAGGATGCAATTACTACACATTTGGTGGACAATACACTGTATCGACAGTTGGTTGGGAGTTTGTTGTATCTTACTCACACCCGACCTGATATATCTTTTGCAGTAGGAGTTTGTCCCAAATATAAGTAGGAGCCCCATGAGCTTCACTGGAAAGTTGAAAAGAGAATTCTTAGATATGTGAAAGGCACTTCCTGTCTTGGTATCTTTTATGTTGCAGATTGCCCACTTTCATTGATTAGGTACACAGATTCTGATTGGGTTGGTGATGGTATAGACTGCAAGTCCACCTCTGGTTATGTTTTCAGCTTTGGTTTAGGGCCTTTTTGTTGGTCTAGCAAGAAGCAATCCATGATTTCTTTATCTACATCCGAGGCAGAGTATAGAGGTGCAGTGAATACAGCGACACGGGCTGTTTGGTTGCAAGGGCTTCTCTCTAAGTTTGGTATTCAATATCCACTTCCAAATGTCATATTTTGTGACAATCAAGGGTCCATTCAGATATCTATTGATCCAGTTCAAAGGTAGAGGACCAAGCACATCGAGATTCACATGCATTACATCTGCGAGATGATTCGTGACCGAGTGATATCACTGCAGTACTGCCCTGCTGAGCAGCAGGTTGCAGACATCTTCACCAAGTCTTTCACTGAAAATAAATTTTCAGAAATGAGAGATATGCTTAGAGTGGTGGAGAAGATGAGTAGGCCCTTCTGGCCACTTAGCCCTTTTTCCTCTTTTGGGGGGTGCGGGGGGAGGTTTCCCACGAGGTTTTCCCTCTTTCTTCATTTTATGAGGATCTTTTATTTATTGTACCTGAGTACCTAACATGGCATATTGGCTGGGACTCAGTTTAGATAAGTGAGTTAGGATGAAGGAGGGGTTTTGGAATATAATCCTAACATCTACATTTATTTTTTAGCCTAAGTATCATTGACTTAGCCACATGCACTAAAAAACATGTTCACACTTGGTTTTTGCTAAACTAGCTCAGTGGACCAACTCTCCCTTGTTTTTTGCCTTTAAAGGCTTAATATTATGGAAATATTGGTCCAACCACTTTCCTAAACCATTTAGACATCTAAGTGCATGTTCACACCTAACCACACCTCATCCACTTGAGTTATTTGAGGATTGGCACCCCACATGAAGATTCCCCCTTAAATCAAGGGATTTGGTCCCCCAGACCATTTTAGCATGTTTTAAAGTTGTCTTCCTTGGGAAATGCCCCCTCCTCATGCTTTCCTCGTGGATGATAGTTGGCATAGGTTTTCTTGAGTCATTGTTGTTATTTTAGGCCTCCCTTTAGCTTTTCTTAGCCTTTTCTAGTTTTTTACTAGTTCTTTCCTAGTTTTATAGATTCGGCAATTTCTATATAACCACCTCCCTTTGGGATTAGAGGTTTGGTTTATCATGTATTACTATTGTTCATTAATTTAATAAATTTATTTTATGGAGAAAATTCTTTATTTCCTCTCTTGAATATCAGCAAATTACTTGTGTTTAATTTAACTAGAATTCTAGATCTATCGAAGTTTCTGCAGGAATTCTACAGTTGTTGGCTAGTGTTGTGAGGATGCTCTAATGAATGGACAGAGGGAGTAGGAGTGTGTGTGGATGCAAGGATGATGGTAATAGCTGAGGGGTTTGGTTATATCATGTCTAGTATGAATTGTGGGGACCTAACCAATCTACCATTCAGGGGATCCTGTAGAAAACACAATCTTTACTTGAATTGAAGCAATGAAGTGAAAAACAAGGGAATTGCTGGAGGGATGCATGGTAAGGAGTGGAGGAGATGAATACATGTGAGAAAGGGTTCCCTTTGGATCTTCTCTTTACTCCTTAATTGTCTTTCTCACCCACCTGCAAATAACAATTATTGTTTTTTTCTTTTATTATTATCTATATATATATATATATATATATATATATATATATATATATATATATATATATATATATATTAAACACCTAGGCTACCTCAGAGAGGTTTTCACCCTAGATATATACCCTGGGTGCCTCAAGGAAGGTTTTCACCCAGGGATCTTCTTACTCTTTTTCATTTTTTTCTCATCCTTGGGCTGCCTCATGAGGTTTTCAACCCAAAGATGGGAATCAGGCGCCTCATGGAGGTTTTCACCTGAATCCTTATTCCTTTTTCTCTTTTTTAGTGCCCTGATGAGGGAGAAGTTGGAACTTGCTCCACCATCATCACTGTCTTATTGATATTGTCAATGAACTCTTGTTTTGATACAGGCCTCTTATACATTTTTAATCGGTGTCCATTAACAAGCAATGGAATGGCTTCTTCATCTATAGTTCTGATTTGCACTGAACCACTATCATGGCATATTTCCACCACATAAGGTCCGAGCCATCTTGTCCTTAGCTGCCCTTGAATTCTTTATACCTAGAATCATATAACAATGCCCAGTCTCCCTCTTGAAATTGCTTCTCCTTAATATGTTTGTCATGCCAATTCTTCCTCTGAAGATGAACTATCTCTATATGTAGGAGGGCTTGCATTCTGAATTCATCCAAGCCATTCAAATGTAACAATATTTCTTTATGTGCATTACTGAGATCCAAATCTAGTTGGTCTGCCATCCTCAATGTGTTATATTCAAACTCAATGGACAACAAATCCTTTTTCCCATAGACCAGCTCATAGGGTGTAAATCTAGTGGTGGTCTTCCATGTTGTATTATAGGCCTGGGTGGCCTCAACTAGTATCTTTGTCCAATCCTTCCTGTTTTTGCTCACTACCTTGGTTAAGATGTTCTCCAGTGCTCTGTTGGTCACCTCCACTTACCCATTAGCTTGTGGATGATAAGGAGTGGAGGTCCTATGCTGTGATCGCTGAGCATTTCTTCAATCATGCTGGAGGTAAACTCGCTGCGTTGGTCTGTGACTAGCTCTCTAGGGTACCCAAATTTGTAGAATACATTCTCCCTTAGGAATTCAGCCACCTTCTCTTCTGTTGCTGCCTTAATTGCCTTGGTTTCAGCCCACTTAGTCAAATAATCAGTGCACAAAATGATGTGTTGTTTTTTCTTTGAAGGAGGGTTGATAGGCCCAATGAAGTCCATGTTCCAATTGTCAAATGGCTTGAAAGTCACCTAAGGTTATAGGGGAATTTCATCTCTTGGAGTAGGCTTTCCCATCCTCTGGCACTGATCACACTGACTAATGTAATTTTTCACATCCTGATGAAGAGTAGGCCAATAATAGCCTTCTTGCAACACTTTGAATGTTGTCCTCTTTGCTGCAAAGTGACCTCCACAAGGCCCATCATGACAGGTCAGAAGGATGTCAAAGACTTCCTCTTCCCTTACACACCTTCTCAAAATTTGATCTGGGCCAAGTCTGAAGAGATTGGCCCCAATCCAGGTGAAGGGGGTGATTTTCCTGACTATCTTGCTCTTTTCCTTGGAGGGAAAGTTTGGTGGAAACTGTGTTGATACCAAATAGTTTGCTATATCAGCAAACCATGGGGAGAGAACTGAAATAGCAAACAAATGTTCATCTGGTAACTGGTCATCCACCATTCCTTCTTCACCTGTAGGTAGATTCATCCTAGATAGAAAGTTAGCAACAACATTTTCCTTACCAGGCTTATCAACAATAGTAAGATAAAATTGTTGTAATAAAAGCAACCATCTTATAATTCTAGCATTCACATCTGGTTTGTTCATTAAATATTTAATTGCAACATTATCGGTATGCACAAATTTTTGATAGCCTGTAATGTAATGCCTAAATTTGTTTAATGAATGCACAACAGCCAGGAGTTATTTTTTGGTCACAGTATAGTTTAGCTCAGCCTTTGATAGGTTCTTACTGATAAAATAGATGGCATATGGCAATTTCTCCTCTTCCTGACCTAAGGCTGCTCCTATGGATTTGTGTGAGGCATTAGCATGAGTATGAAAAGGGAGGGCTCAGTTTGGGCCTCTAAGGATTGATGCAGTGGTTAACTTACCCTTTAGAATGTATAAGGCCTCTTGACATCTCTTTGACCATATAAACTCAAAATATTTGGCCAACAACCCAAACAAAGCAGAGGCCAACTTTTTGAAGTCCTTTATGAAACTTCAATAGTATCCATCTAACCCTAAGAAACTCTTGACATCTCTCTGCTTTTGTGGAGGTGGGACCCTTTGGATTATTTCTATTTTGTTTGGGTCCACCTACAGTCCTTGCTGAGATATTGAATGACCTAGCACATTCCCTTCAGTCATTAAGAATTCACATTTTTTTGGACTTGCAGATAGGCTCATTTCAATGCTTTTGTGAATACTTTTCCTAGGTTAGTCAGGGCTTCTTGAAAATCATAGCCATGAGGTGTAAAATCATCCATATAGATTTCCACGGCATCATGTACTAATTCAGCAAAAATACTCAAGACCACTCTCTGGAAGGTGGCAGGATCATTGCATAGGCCAAAAGGAAGGACCTTATAGGAAAAAGTACCCCAGGGACAGGTGAATGTGGTTGTATCCTGGTATTCTAGGAAGATTTGGATTTGGTTGTATCCACTGAATCCATCTAGGAATGAAAAAAACTTCTTCCCTTCCAGGCCATCTAGCACTTGGTCAATGAAGGGTAGGGGAAAATGATCCTTCTTTGTGGCTTTGTTCAACTCGCTATAATCAACACAAATCCTCCACTTACCATTTTTCTTGGGAACTAACACTAAAGGAGAGACCCACTCACTGTCTGAGATAGGGTAAATGAATCCTGCATCTAGCAGTTTTTGTAGTTCTTCTTTGACTATGTATTTAAGAGTTGGATTCATCGTCCTTTGTGGTTGCCTGACTAGCTTGTAACCTTCTTTGTTGTATATGTGGTGAGTACACACTGAGGGGTGTACTCCCTTAATTTCCTTGTAACTCCAAGCGAAGGTTTCTAGGTTCTCTCTCAACATGTTACATTTCTTTTCCTCTTCTAAAGCAGAAAGAGATGGATTAATTTTCAAAGTTTTCTCTGGGCCAAATTCTATGGTTTTGACATGGAGTGGGTTGGAATTGGCCAAGCATAAGTCAATTGGATGATTGTTCTAGGTTTCCCTTACTTCTTCTTCTAATAGTAATGAACTAGGAGTTGGACTTTGGAGCAGGTGTTCCATTAAGTCATCCTCATCTTGCTATCCTCCTCCTCCAACCATAAAGGTAAATCATGCTCTAGAGAAGGTTGAGCAGGAGGGTATAAGACTAAATGTTTGAACATATGCCCATTCTTGACGGTCATATTCCCATGTCTGCAGCTAATGTAAGCATCAACTGTGGCCAACCATGGCCTCCCAAGGATGAGAGGGTAACCAGTAAGCTTAGCCTTAGGCTGGAGAACTAGGAAATTTGCAGGGTACTCCCAGGAGTCAATGGAGACCATCACATCCTCCACAATTCCCTCAGGGGTGGCTGTGGAACAGTCTGCAAGTTATAGAACTATTGTGGTCTTCCTCAATGACCCTTGGAGGTTGAGCTTGATCATGGTGTCGTTGGTCATCACATTAATGGCAGCCCCAAGGTCAATTAGAGTGTGTGGGACAATGGTGCCATTGATGTGCACATCTACTACAGGGCTTCCAAGGTCCAAATATTTTGGACATATTACCTGCCCCAACATTAAGTTAGACAACTACCCAATGACATTAATGGTAGGGGCATCCCTTTTTCTTCTTCTTGGATGCTTGAAGCACTTCTCCTTAATCAAATTATTGTAAATGGGAACATCTTTGATTGCCTGGAGAAGGGGGGTCTTTACACATATATTTTTCAATTCTCCTAGAAGTTCAGTTTCTTCTGGGGTAGGCTGGAGTGGTTGGGTTAATCTCTTAGGAAAGGGTGGATTTGCTTTAAGGTTGCTTTCCTCTCTTTCTTCCTCAACCTCCATATGTGGAGAGGGAGGTTGGTTATTAGGGAGAATTCTCCTATATCTTAGGTTGATCTCCTGGATTTCTACATCATAAGCTAGGTATGATGTCTCTCTACCATAGACTTGTTGAGCCTGCCTATTGTTTGGGTTCATATTTGGCTGGATAGGCATCTGGGGTTGCTTAGGTGGATGATGCAGGAGCATTCAGCTCAAGAAAAATCATTGTATTTTAGTAGACATAGGGGGTCTTGTATTTTAAGGAAATTGGTTTCCCAAGTGTCAAATTAATGTAATTATTTAGGCTTTTGAGTGATTTTAATGAAAATAGGAATTAATTAAGTATTGTGAGGCATATTGTAAATGTTCTCGAATGAAGGGGAACATAAGAGAATCAGGATAGTTAAGAGTTCATAGGGATTGATATCTTTGGAAATTAATTGTAGATCTTGAATCAAGAATTAGTTCATGATTTATAGGATTGAGAAGATTCTTAGGTTTTAGTTGAAATTATTAAGGATCTGAACCAGAAATTGGTTATAGACTTTTTGTATGAATGTAAACCTAAAAGGCATAAAAAGAGTTAGTCAAGTTAGATAGTTAGTTGGTTAGTTAGTTAGAGGTTGTGAGTTAGAGGTTTGACTGTAAGCCTATGGGCAAGTAGGAAAATAGAGGCCACTGATTAGAATATCAGGCCAAAGAGAAAAAGATACTCTTATGTAAATATGTATTTATCAATACAAAGAATTCGATTCTGAATTGTGTGGTGTGTATTGATTAATGGAGTTATGAATTGTGTGTGAATTAGAAGTTTCTGCATAGTATATATATGCAAATGAAGTTCGAGCAGAATACATAGAAGAAGGGGATTATGCAGGATCAGGGTTTGATTGATGAATCTGATCAAAGGATCCAAGTGAAGTTCAAGGATGGCAGTGAATAAGAGTACGCGGAGTTAAGCTCAAGAGGGAGTTGTGTTGTAGAACAACCAAAAAATAGAAACCCTGAAGTAAGCTGAAACCACAGGGAACTTTGAGAAACCATGAAAAGGCAAAGAAAGTAAAGGCATGAAGGAAGGAAGTAAACGTGCACAGGAGTCACCGAACCATTTAGATCGATGGATATTAATGGCGGAAGAAGAATGGCAGAGGAATAGATTTGGATCGTCAGATCGACAGATCTGTTAGATCAACAGTGATCAGCAACTGTGGGGGTAGGAGAGTACGGATTTTCTTGATCGTGGCTAAATTCTTGCACTCACTCCTAGCCATTGATCTCATTTTCAAACTTTTAGCTCTCAATCAACTATGGGGGTTAAGCTTTTTTTAATCCGTGTGCTAGTTGAAGACACGTAAGCTGTGGATTTGATGGCCTCTTATATCCAATAGATATTGGGTCATAAAGTAATCAAACCTTAAGTTCAAAATCAGACCCAAACATTTATAGATCAATGATTTATATTCCTTATCGGATCTGTAAGGGTGGCTAAACGTCGCGCATGATCCCCTTCCAATATCGTTGTTGATCATTGGATCAAGTGTGCCTTGATTAAACGGTGGAGGATCACCGATTAGTTTTGCATCACAATATTTCATGAGTGAATGAACCTTGGCCTTACGAAAATGCGATTTATGATGTGTGATGATTAGAGGATCAGCAATTAGGTTTGTTGATCAGGAAAGTCAACAACCGTTAGATGGAAAGGCAAGATCAATGGCGTAGGTTAAATCCAATAAAGGCTTGGGGAAGAGCGGACCCAAGAAGTTTATCAATGCGGGTTAATTTTGTTTGAGTTCCGGAGGGCGAATGAGATATGACATGATAGCCATTGATCTGATGGAGTGAAATCAATGGTGGAGGTTGAACCCGATAAAGGTGAGCATCGGAAAATGTGCAAAGGTCATGGATTGGTGGAAAGGTAAGGTTTATGTGCGTTTTATGTGTATTTCTATTATATAAGAATTATAATAGAAATAAAGCGAATAAAGGTTTTATGGGTTAAGTTGAATATAACCAAAGTTAAAGAGTGGGGTTTGGTTAATATGCATGGGGTATAGAATTAACCAAATTCTATTGAAAGTTGAGTAAAGTACCACTCAAAGGTTAATTGAGGGTTAGACTTGGATGGGGAAAGGTAACATTTCCGCATAGACTTAATTAAGAGCCTAAACCTTAATTTATGAAGATTTTCACCATAGATCAGGTGATTAAGGCCTGAGACAAGTGATATGCAATTTTATTTGCATAATGTAGGTATTGTTGGCTTTGGATGGCATCAAGTGGTATCAGAGCAGGTTAAAGAAATTATGTGTGAAAATTTCTTTGATAAAATTTAGAACAGAGTTATGTGTTAAGATGTGTATGCAGGCAAGAGGAGATCAGATTCTAATTTGACAAATAGTAGGCACACAGAGATAATGTGCAGCAAAATTTACATATGAAAGAGACAAAGAACAATCCATTCAAAGTGTAGGAGAAAGGTAGAAAAAGATCATGCAGAGATCTTGAAGGTAGCAGCATAAGAAGGTGAGAAGACTACAGCAACCTAGAGCAACGAGTGCTCAATTGGTTCCAGAGGAAAGAAGAAGAGAAATGTTAAAAGACTGAGCTTAGAGGAGAGAAGCTTATTGAGGCATATGTAGCAAGAAGGAGACTTGTTACTACAGAGGTATTGTTGCAGCTCACAAAGGAAATTCCACAGAGGATGTGGGTAGAATTGCTAAGGGATAAAAGAAGCTGGTAAGAGTTTCTGAATGAAAGCAAAATGTAGTAGAACCTTGAAGAATTCCAACAGAGGTTGGATAAAGAGGAAAGTTGTGTTCTTGAAAGGTGTAGATGAGTTGCAGCCTAGAAGGAGCAGAGAAAAGTGCTCAAAAGAGGTTCCAGAGACAGAGAACCAAGTGCTTGCCAAAAGACCAAGTACAGAGGGGAGCTTGGTGAGGTAAGTGGCAGCAGGGAGGACTTGTTGTAGAGGCTTTAATGCAGCTCATAATGAGTGAGTGAGTGAGGAACTCATAGAGATGGAGAAGAAGATGACTACTGATAGTCATAGTGGAGGTTCTAAGGAAGACCACAGCAGAATAAAAGTGAAAAAAGAGAATGCCAAGGTAAATGGCAAGAGGATGATTCAAGAGGAAATTGACAAAGAGATTGTTGAGATGAAATAACAACTCAATGTATTAATGATGATACTTGAGGAACGCCAGAGATTAGGTTGGGTCTTAAAGAAAAAGCCAGTGAAGTGGCATAAGTTACAAAGAATGCTACAGCAGAGGCAAGTGAAGAGCATGGTGGAAGAACTCAGAGAAGCTGAGTTGGAAATGGAAGTGTCCATTTGTGAAGAACAACAAGGTGAAACATGTGAAGAAGGACAATTTGTTGATATTGACATAAAGGAGGAAGAAGACAGGCAGAATCTAAATTATGTTTTGAAAGAAGAAGTAGAGAAGGATATCAAGCAATCAAGTGAAGGACTTGATGAGATTGAAGAGAAGACCAGCAAAATATTTCTAAGTCATGCAAAGGACATGGAATAGTAGGAGGAATTGGTGATTGAATCATCAAATGAGATCATGAGGTCTTGTGGTTTTACAACTGACAAGTTGTGTGTGAATGCAGGTATTGCAGAATACAAACCATCTTATGGAACTGTCTTGAATGAAGCTGAAAGTTTCCAAGCAAAGTATGATGATGACTGTCTTTCAAATGAAGATCAAGTTGAGTTATTACAACAGAAGGAGTTCATAAATTGCTTGCTTATTGGAGGAAATATCTTCAATAGAGATGAGACAGTTATGTCTTATGATAAGGAATTTTCTATTGGTAAGAACAACGAGGAATTGATTTTCTTAAATGGACAAAGGGAGAGTGATGGATAGACATATAAAACTATCACAGACATAGAGGATCTGAATTTTATTCTAATCAAGAATGAAGAAGTAGTGTCAACAAGAAGTTATACTTGTGACAAAGAAGAAGATAGTGAGGATTGTATATAGCGTTTAGGAGAAATTCCAAGTGAGATCGAAAATTTATGGCATGAGTTAAGTCTTTTGGAAAAAAAGGCTAGAAAACCAAAAAGTAAGTGTTCAGGTTGTAAAATCAGAACTGAATTAGAACGAAGAAGTTCACTACAGTGGACAAGGACAGGAAGACATCATTGAAACACATGGTGTGGAGGAGAGACTAGATGACAGTCTTGTGAATTATGTTGATAATTCAAATCAACATACTGATGTGCTGAGAGAGGAGGAAGAATTAGAGTAGCAAGTTGAATTGTTTCCAAAGAAAGAAAAGGCACAGAAGCCTTATGATTACAGGTTTTGTTGTAGACAAGGAGCATAAATTAGATGTTGCAGAGGAAGATATCTTCAAGGATATTCAGGAAGCTTGGGTGGAAGCAATATCTACAACAGTACCTAGATCAATATCAAAAGTAATAGTAGAATCTGAAGTAGAAAAGGCTGAGGAAAGTAATCAACAGTTTGAATATGAATGGACAATGTGCAATGAGATGCAGAATGTGAAGGTGCCAAAGTTAGTGAACAACAACAACAACCTGAAGTAGAGAGGAATAAATAGAAGTAAATGGAAGAGTATGGACCAGTCCAAGGATGTGTTGGAAATGGAGATTCAAGAACTATGGTAGTTGATGATGAAACAATCCAGGCTGAGGAAAATGACAGCAAGAAGTGTGATCAATCAGAATTTGAACCTAATTGACAAGGAGAGGAAGATGAAACAAAAGACAACATATATATAGCAACAGAAAAGTTGCAAGGCATTTGAGCAGTTACAAACTAAAGTTTGGGACCCTGGAGGTTCTCTTTCAACATATGAAGACACATGATCATGAGATCATGAATGTTTTCTACATTGGGAGTCTGATGCAGGAGCATTCAGCTCAAGAAAAATCATTGTATTTTAGTAGACATAGGGGGTCTTGTATTTTAAGGAACTTGGTTTCCCAAGTGTTAAATTAAGGTAATTATTTAGGCTTTTGAGTAATTTTAATGAAAATATGAATTAATTAAGTATTGTGAGGCATATTGTAAATGTTCTCGAATGAAGAGGAACATGAGAGAATTTTTGGCTTGTGTTATATTCTTTCCACGTAGTTAACAGGGGGTTTGAAGGGCACCCGTAACCCCACTTTATGGGGTCCGGGGAAACGCCCCAGAAAATTTTGGTTTTGGACCCTATGTTAGGTTGGGCGGACCCACCTATGGTTCTGTGCATGATTTTCACACATGTTTTTTGGACGCGATGGTTTTCGGTCCATGGTATTGGACGCGATGGTTTTCAGTCCATGGTATTGGACGCGATGGTTTTTCGGTCCATGGTATTGGATGCTTTAGCATGTATAAATATGTATTGTAACATTGAAATGAATATAATGAAAAATCAAGCTGGTAGTCCCGGTTTTAGGATCCAGGGAAAAATCTCTGTGTATATGTGTTTTATGTGTTATGATCTTGCATTGCTTATTTTCTATGTTTTAGAATTCGTATGCAGGTAATTTCTGTACAGGGTTAAAACCTACATTTGGTATCAGAGCAGATTTGGCTTCAAGGAGACACCTTTGTTGCTGAGGGGTTTCGCTCGGGCCTATGGTAGACCCTGTTCAGTGAGAGATTTGCGAGATCGATTTTGGTGGTGAAAGAAGATGGCAAGCAATGGAAAGATAGAGATTGATAAATTTAATGGTCAGAGTTTTAAGTTGTGGAAACTCAAGATGGAGGATCTGTTGGTGGATAAAGATTAGTGGATCGTGGTAGATTCGGGTACTAAACTAACGGGAGTGTCCGATGAAGAATGGAAGAAGTTGGATCGGAAGGCAAAGAGAACAATACGATTGTGTGTCTCAGATTCAGTATTGTTGAATGAATCAGGGGAAGCTACAGCAAAGGCTTTGTGGGATAAGTTAGGGACTTTGTACCAATCTAAGTCTCTGGTGAATAAATTGTTCCTACAAAAAAAGCTGTATAACCTGAGGATGAAAGATGGAGACTTGGTGACAAAGCATCTAAACGCATTTAATACTATGGTAAGTCAGTTAGCATCTGTTTATATTAAAATTTCATATGAAGATAAGTGCATCAGTTGTAGGTTTTAACCCTGTACAGAAATTACCTGCATACGAATTCTAAAACATAAAAAATAAACAATGCGAGAGCATAACACATAAAACACATATACACAGAGATTTTCCCCTTGATCCCAAAACTAGGACTACCAGCTTGATTTTTCATTATATTCCTTTCAATGTTACAATACATATTTATACATGCCAAATCATCCAATACCATGGACCGAAAACCATCACGTCCAAAACCATGGACCGAAAACCATAGGTAGGTTCGCCCAACCTAATATAGGGTCCAAAAAAAAATTTCTCATGGCGCTGCCCCGGACCCCGTAGAGGGGGGCTACCCACCCCCCTCAAACCCCCCGGACAGGGGGGACTGCCACCCCCCTTGTGACCCCCCCGCTGCGTAATCGGCGCAACGAAGGGGAGGCTCCACCCCCCCACTAACCCCCCGGTTAGTCGTGGAAAGAATATAACACAACCCAACAAACTCCCACTTGTTGTTTTCTTTCCACAGGGGGCCACGAGAGAGATTAGTCATTTTTCCAGCCCTAAAATGCCCATTGTTTCTCTACACCAAGATAACTTCTCAGAGCTCATAGATTTTTTCAATGCATCTGCAGTATTCTTCAAAGTGTCCACCTTTACCAGCAACACTTTCTTGTCTTCTATCATATCCCTCACAAAGTGATACTGAACATCAATGTGCTTTGTCTTGAATGATAAGCAGGGTTCTTTGCCAAGAAAATTGCACTTTGGCTGTCACAGTCTATTCTTATAGCTCCTTGTACTAACCCCATACTTGAACACAATCTCTGCAACAAAACTACTCCCTTGCTTGCATGAGCGGTTGCCATGTATTCTACCTTTGTAGTTGATAGTGCCACTACAGATTGTTTCTTACTCGTCCAACTGACTGCACCTCCAAATAGGTTAAACACATACCCACTTGTAGATCTTCTCTGATCCAGATCTCCAGCCCAGTCTACATCAACAAAGCCATGAATATCCAACACTCTGTCCAATCCTGGTCTTCCTTGGTAGCACAAACAATAATCACTAGTGCCACGCAAATACCTAAAAACCCGCTTCACTGCTATCCAGTGCTCCTTCCCTGGTTTTGACATAAACCTGCTCAATACCCCCACTGCATGTGCAATGTCTGGTCTAGTACAGACCATTGCATACATCAAGCTACCAACTGCACTTGCATATGGAACATGGGACATGTCCTCTTCCTCTTCTTGTGTCTTGGGACACTGTTCAGCAGATAACCTCACACCTACAGGAATAGGAACCTTCACCGGTTTACTATCTTGCATATTAAACCTCTGCAGTATTGTCTCGACATACTTCCTCTGGTTTAACCAGAGCTTCCTCTTTTCACGATCTCTTTTAATTTCCATGCCCAAAATATAGTTAGCAACACCAAGATCTTTCATGTGGAATTTGGAGGACAATTGGGTCTTCAAATCCTGGATAATTTCTTTGTCATTTCCAACCA
Source organism: Pinus tabuliformis (assembly GCA_031772625.1). Lineage (NCBI taxonomy): Eukaryota > Viridiplantae > Streptophyta > Pinopsida > Pinales > Pinaceae > Pinus > Pinus tabuliformis. The sequence goes on from CM062809.1 coordinate 71,440,309, forward strand.
GCAATATATCATCCACATACAAGACCAGATAAATAACACGGTCACCAATTAATTTAAAATACACACAGTGATCTACTTTGCTTCTGGTGAAGCCAAGTCCCCATATAAATGTATCAAATTTCTGATACCACATCCTTGGTGACTGTTTTAACCCATACAGAGACTTCTTTAACTTGCATACCAGTTCTTTCTTACCCTTCACTACAAAGCCTTCAGGTTGCTTCATGTAGATTTCCTCTTCCAAATCCCTGTGAATAAATGTTGTCTTCACATCCATCTGTTCTACCTCAAAATCAAAAGCAGCAGCAACAGATAAAAGTAACCTAATAGAAGTTACCTTGGCAACAGGAGAAAAAATATCGCCAAAATCAATTCCCGGCACTTGGGAATAACCTTTTGCTACCAACTGAGCTTTGTATTTCTCCACCTTCCCTTCTGCATTTGTCTTCTTTTTGAACACCCATTTGCTGCCAATGGGTTTCCTTCTAGCCGGCAACTCCACCAGATCCCAAACCTCATTTTTGTTCAAAGATGCCATTTCATCAACCATGTCCTCCTTCCAGAGTTTTCCATCCTCTGAATCTACTGCTTCCTTCACAGTTCTGGGATCATCATCAGTAATAGACAAAGCAAATTTTGAACAGAAAGCAGAAGGACTATACCTTTCTGGCTGCCTTCTTTCTCGAACTGATCTTCTCACAGCCGGAGTTTGTGGCTCTTCATCTTATGGTTCCTCCTCTGCTGCAGAGTCTGATTCTTCCTCCTTTAGCTCAAACTCTATCTTCTCAGGTTCCTTTGGTTGGACTTCATGTTTAATAACATCTTTTACCTCTCTGAACACCACATCTCGGTTGTACACAACCTTCCGTGTGACTGGGTTCCAAAGCTTATAACCCTTTAAACCGTCCTTATACCCAATAAAGATGCACTTTTCAGATTTACTATCCAACTTGGTTCATTTCTCCTTTGGAACATGTACATATGCATCACATCCAAATACCCTCAGATGTGAAAGAGATGGTTTCTTACCAGTCCATACTTCTTATGGAGTCTTATCCTCCAACGGTGATGGAGGTGACTTGTTGACCAAGTAACATGCAGTATACACCGCCTCTGCCCAGAATTCTTGTCCTAACCCGGCACCACTAAGCATGCTTCTTTCCCTTTCCATCAATGTCTTGTTCATTCTTTTTGCAACTCCATTTTTCTGAGGTGTATATGGAGTAGTCTTATGCCGTGCTATACCACACTTCTTACAGAATTCTTCAAATTCCTTGCTTCAAAACTCTCCACCATTATCTGTCCTCGGCACCTTTATCTTCTTCTCTGTCTGATTTTCCACCAGAGCCTTAAATTCTTTAAACCTATCAAAGAATTCAGATTTCTTCTTAAGGAAATATATCCATGTATTCCTTGAGAAGTCATCTATAAATGATGCATAGTACACAGACTTACCTAGTGATGGAACCTTCACAAGTCCAAACACATCACTGTGCACAAGCTCTAATATCTGTTTCACCCTCTTAGCACCAGAGGGGAAACTCAACCAATTCTGCTTTCCACATACACAATTTTCACAGAAATCAAAATCCAGAGAGCTATTACTCATACCTTCTACCATACCTTTACCATGAAGTATTCGAAGGCCCTTCTCTCCAATATGTCCAAGCCTTTGATGCCACAACATGGTCTTCTCTCTACAGACCACTAGATTTTCAGCTCCACTTTCAGGAACCACAGAACTGTTGCACCCATCAACAATAGTGCTACCTTGCAGCTTGTACAGAGTTCCAGTCTGAACTCCCCACATCAATACTAGTGCTCCCCAAACCATCTTGCAGGTATCCTTCTCGAACACTGTTTTTACACCTGCATCATCCAACTTGCTTACAGAAATCAGATTTTTGGCCAATGCAGGAATATGCAGAACAACCAGAAGTGTTCTAACCCTTCCACCTTGCAACTTCAACTTTACTTTTCCGCGACCAATGATTCTAGCCTTCCTATCATCTCCTAAGAAGACATCACCACCATCGTATTTCTCATACTCACAGAACCACTCTCTATGGGGAGTGAAGTGAAAGGATGCACCTGAGTCAATCAACCATGCCTCATGATCTACATGTGTATTTAAAGAAGCCAAGTACACATCCCCACCTTCATCTGAGGTGGTTTTCACCTCTGCAGAAGGAGCATCATCAGATCCATTTTCTTTATCAGGAGCTTTAGATTTACAGTCCATTTTGAAGTGCCCTTCCTTTCCGCATTTCCAGTGCACCACCTTTACAGGTTTTCCTGGAGATTTAGATCTCCCTCTAGATTTAGATCTCCCACCCGATGACTTATTTTTGTTTCTATTCTGGGACCGTCCTCGTATAGACAAGGCATCACCATTCTGGCTCTCCATATTTTTCCATCTCATCTCCTCCGTCAGCAAGGCTGAGACTATTTCATCAAACTGTAAAGCAGATGCATTGCTACCTAATGCAATAACCAAACTATCCCACGAATCTGGTAGAGAATACAACAAACTGATGCACTTATCTTCATCTGAAATTTTAATATCAACAGATGCTAACTGACTTACCACAGTATTAAATGCGTTCAGATGCTCTATCACCGAGTCTCCATCTTTCATCCTCAGGTTATACAACTTTTTCCGCAGGAACAGTTTATTTACCAGAGACTTAGATTGGTACAAAGTCCCTAACTTGTCCCACAAAGCCTTCGCTGTAGCTTCCCCTGATACATTCAGCAATACTAAATCTGAGACACACAATCGTATTGTGCTCTTTGCCTTTGGATCCAACTTCTTCCATTCTTCATCGGTCACTCCTATTGGTTTAGTACCTGGATCTACCGTGATCCACTGATCTTTATCCACCAACAAATCCTCCATCTTGAGTTTCCAAAACTCAAAAATCTGACCATTAAACTTCTCGATCTCTATCTTTCTGCTGCGTGCCATCTTCTTTCACCACCAGAATTGATCTCGCAGATCTCCCACTGAGCAGGGTCTACCATAGGCCCGAGCAAAACCCCTCAGCAAAAAAGGCGTCCCCTTGAAGCCAAAACAGCTCTGATACCAAATGTAGGTTTTAACCCTATACAGAAATTACCTGCATACGAATTCTAAAACACAGAAAATAAACAATGCGAGAGCATAACACATAAAACACATATACACAGAGATTTTCCCCTGGATCCCAAAACCGGGACTACCAGCTTGATTTTTCATTATATTCCTTTCAATGTTACAATACATATTTATACATGCCAAAGCATCCAATACCATGGACCGAAAACCATCGCGTCCAAAACCATGGACCAAAAACCATAGGTAGGTTCGCCCAACCTAATATAGGGTCCAAAAAAATATAACACAACCCAACATTAGTTTATTATGTTCTCTACCAGATTCGTGGGATAGTCTAGTTATTACAATAGGTAGCAATGCAACTGCCTTGCAATTTGATGAAATAGTCTCAGCCTTGCTGACAAAGGAGATGAGACAGAAAAATATGGAGAGCCAAAATGGTGATGCCTTATCTGTATGAGGACGGTCCTAGAACAGAAACAAAAATAAGTCATCGAGTGGGAGATCTAAATCTAGAGGGAGATCTAAATCTCTAGGAAAACCTGTAAAGGTGGTGTGCTGGAAATGTGGAAAGGAAGGCCACTTCAAAAGGGACCGTAAATCTAAAGCTCCTGACAAAGGAAAGGGATCTGATGAGGCTCCTCCCGCAGAGGCAAAAACCACCTCAGATGAAGGTGGGGATCTGTATTTGGCTTCTTCAAGTACACATGTAGATCATGAGGCATGGTTGATTGACTCAGGTGCATCCTTTCACTTCACTCCCCATAAAGAGTGGTTCTGTGAGTATGAGAAATATGATGGTGGTGATGTCTTCTTGGGGGATGACAGGAAGGCTAGAATCATTGGTCGTGGAAAAGTAAAGTTGAAGCTGCAAGGTGGAAGGGTTAGAACACTTCCAGGTGTTCTGCATATTCCTGCATTAGCCAGAAATATGATTTATGTTAATAAGCTGGATGATGCATGTGTAAAAATAGTGTTCGAGAAGGATACCTGCAAGATGGTTCGGGGAGCAGCATTGATGCAGGGAGTTCGGACTGGAAATCTGTACAAGCTGCAAGGTAGCACTGTTGTTGATGGGTGCAATAGTTCTGTGGTTCCTAAAAGTGGAGCAGAAAATCTAGTGGTTTCTGGAGAAAAGACCATGCTGTGGCATCAAAGGCTTGGACATATTGGAGAGAAGGGCCTTCGAATACTTCATGGTAAAGGTATGGTAGAACATATGAGTAATAGCTCTCTGGATTTTGATTTCTGTGAAAATTGTGTCTACGGGAAGCAGAATCGGGTGAGTTTCCTCTCTGGTGGTAAGAGGGTGAAACATATATTAGAGCTTATGCACAGTGATGTGTTTGGACCTTTGAAGGTTCCATCACTGGGTAAGTCTATGTACTATGTATCATTTATAGATGACTTCTCAAGGAATACATAGATATATTTCCTTAAGAAGAAAGCTGAAGTCTTTGACAAGTTTAAAGAATTTAAGGCTCTAGTGGAAAACCAGACAGAGAAGAAGATAAAGGTGCTGAGGATAGATAATGGTGGAGAGTTTTGCAGTAAGGAATTTGAAAAATTATGCAAGAAGTGTGGTATAGCACGGTAGAAGACTACTCCATATACACCTCAGCAAAATGAAGTTGCAGGAAAAATGAACAAGACGTTGATGGAAAGAGCAAGAATCATGCTCAGTGGCGCTGGGTTAGGACAGGAATTTTGGGTAGAGGTGGTGGATACTGCATGTTACTTGGTCAACAGGTCACCTTCATCAGTGTTGGAGGATAAGACTGCACAAGAGGTATGGACTGGTAAGAAACCCTCTCTTTCACATCTGAGGGTATTTGGATGTGATGCATATGTACATGTTCCAAAGGAGAAACGAACCAAGTTGGATAGTAAATATGAAGAGTGCATCTTTATTGGGTATAAGGATGGATTAAAGGGTTATAAGCTTTGGAACCCAGTCACATAGAAGGTTGTGTACAGCCAAGATGTGGTTTTCAGAGAGGTAAAAGATGTTATTAAACATGAAGTCCAACCATAGGAAACTGAGAAGATAGAGTTTGAGCTAAAGGAGGAAGAATCACACTCTACAGCAGAGGAGGAATCAGAATATGAAGAGCTACAAACTCCGGTTGTGAGAAGATCAGTTCGAGAAAGAAGGCAGCTAGAAAGGTATAGTCCATCTTCTTTCTATTCAAATTTTGCTTTGTCTGTTACTGATGATGATCCCCAAACTATGAAGGAAGCAGTGGATTTAGAGGATGGAAAACTCTGGAAAGAGGCCATGGTTGATGAAATGGAATCTTTGCACAAAAATGAGGCTTGGGATCTGGTGGAGTCGCTGGCTAGAAGGAAACCCATTGGCAGTAAATGGGTGTTCAAAAGAAGACAAATGCAGAAGGAAAAGTGGAGAAATACAAAGCTCAGTTGGTAGCAAAAGGTTATTCTTAGGTTCCAAGAATTGATTTTGGTGACATTTTTTCTCCTGTTGCCAAGGTAACTTCTATTAGATTACTTTTATCTGTTGTTGCTTCTTTTGATTTTGAGGAAGAACAGATGGATGTGAAGACAAATTTCTTCACAATGATCTGGAAGCAGAGATCTACATGAAGCAACCTGAAGGCTCTGCGGTGAACGGTAAGAAAGAACTGGTGTGTAAGTTAAAGAAGTCTTTGTATGGGTTAAAATAGTCACCAAGGATGTGGTATCAGAAATTTGATACGTTTATACGGGGACTTGGCTTCACCAGAAGTAAAGCAGGTCATTGTGTGTATTTTAAATTAATTGGTGACCATGTTATTTATCTGGTCTTGTATGTGGATCATATGTTGCTAGTTGGAAATGACAAAGGAATTATCCAGGATTTAAAGACCCAATTGTCCTCCAAATTCAACATCAAAGATTTTGGTGCTGCAAAATATGTTTTGGGCATGGAAATTAAAAGAGATCGTACAAAGAGGAAGATTTGGTTAAACCAGAGGAAGTATGTCGAGACAATACTGCAAAGGTTTAATATGTAGGATAGTAAACCGGCGAAGGTTCCTATTCCTGTAGGTGTGAGGTTATCTGCTGAACAGTGTCCCAAGACACAAGAAGAGGAAGAGGACATGTCCCATGTTCCATATGCAAGTGCAGTCGGTAGCTTGATGTATGCAATGGTTTGTACTAGACCATACATTGCACATGCAGTGGGGGTATTGAGCAGGTTTATGTCAAAACCAGGGAAGGAGCACTGGACAGCAGTGAAGTAGGTTTTTAGGTATTTCCGTGGCACTAGTGATTATGGTTTGTGCTACCAAGGAAGACCAGGATTGGACAGAGTGTTCGATATTCATGGCTTTGTTTATGCAGACTGGGCTGGAGATCTAGATCAAAGAAGATCTACAAGTGGGTATGTGTTTAACCTATTTGGAGGTGCAGTCAGTTGGATGAGTAAGAAACAATCTGTAGTGGCACTATCAACTACAGAGGCAGAATACATGGCAGCCACTCATGCAAGCAAGGAAGCAGTTTGGTTGCAGAGATTGTGTTCAAGTATGGGGTTAGTATAGGAAGCTATAAGGATAGACTGTGACAGCCAAAGTGCAATTTTCTTGGCAAAGAACCCTGCATATCATTCAAAGACAAAGCACATTGATGTTCAGTATCACTTTGTGAGGGATATGATAGAAGAAAAAAAGGTGTTGCTAGTAAAGGTGGACACTTTGAAGAATACTACAGATGCATTGATAAAATTTGTGAGCTCTGAGAAGTTCTCTTGGTGTAGAGAGACTATGGGCATTTCAGGGCTGGGAAAATGACTAAGCTCTCTTGTGGCCCCCTGTGGAAAGAAAACAACAAGTGGGAGAATGTTGGGTTGTGTTATATTCTTTCCACATAGTTAACAGGGGGTTTGAAGGGCACCTGTAACCCCACTTTATGGGGTCCAGGGTAGCGCCCCGGAAAATTTTGGTTTTGGACCCTATGTTAGGTTGGGGGAACCCACCTATGGTTTTGTGCATGATTTTCACACATGTTTTTTCGACGCGATGGTTTTCGGTTCATGGTATTGGACGCGATGGTTGTCGGTCCATGGTATTGGACGCGATGGTTTTTCGGTCCATGGTATTGGATGCTTCGGCATGTATAAATATGTATTGTAACATTGAAATGGATATAATGAAAAATCAAGCTGGTAGTCCCAGTTTTAGGATCTAGGGGAAAATCTTTGTGTATATGTGTTTTATGTGTTATGATCTCGCATTGTTTAATTTCTGTGTTTTAGGATTCGTATGCAGGTAATTTCTGTACAGGGTTAAAACCTACAAGAATCAGGATAGTTAAAAGTTCATAGGGATTGATATCTTTGGAAATTAATTGTAGATCTTGAATTAGGAATTAGTTCATGATTTATAGGATTGAGAGGATTCTTAGGTTTTAGTTGAAATTATTAAGGATCTGAACCAGAAAGTGGTTATAGATTCCTTTTTGTATAAATGTAAGCCTAAAAGGCATAAAAAGAGTTATTCAAGTTAGATAGTTAGCTGGTTAGCTAGTTAGAGGTTTGATTGTAAGCCTACGGGCAGGTAGGAAAACAGAGGCCACTGATTAGAATATCAAGCCAAAGAGAGAAAGATTCTCTTATGTAAATATTTATTTATCAATACAGAGAATTCGATTCTAAATTGGGTGGTGTGTATTGATTAACGGAGTTATGAATTATGTGTGAATTAGAAGTTTCTGCATAGTATATATATGCAGGTGAAGTTCAAGCAGAATACAGAGAAGAAGGGGAGTATGTAGGATCAAGGTTTGATCGATGAATCTGATCAAAGGATCCAAGTGAAGTTCAAGGATGGCAGTGAATAAGAGTACATAGAGTTAAACTCAGGAGGGAGTTGTGTTGCAGAACAACTAAAAGGTAGAAACCCTGAAGTAAGCCGAAACCACTGGGAACTTTGAGAAACCATGAAAAGTCAAAGAAAGTAAAGGCACGAAGGAAGGAAGAAAACTTGCACAGGAGCCGTCGAACCATTTAGATCAACAGATATTAATGGAAGAAGAAGAATGGTGGAGGAATAGATCTATATTGTTAGATCGACATATCTATCAGTTCAACGGTGATCAGCAACTGCGGGGGTAGGAGAGTATGGATTTTCTTGATCGTGGCTAAAGTCCTACACTCACTCCTAGCCGTCAATCTCATTTTCAAACTTTTAGGTCTCAGTCAACTATAGGGGTTAAGCTGTTTTTAATCTGTGTGCTAGGTGAAGACCCCAAGCCATAGATTTGATGGCCTCTTATATCCAACGGATATCGGGTCATAAAGTGATCAAACCTTAAGTTCAAAATCGGACCCGAACATTTATAGATCAAGGATTTATATTCCTTATCAGCTCCGTAAGGGCAGCTAAATGTCACGCATGATCCCCGTCCGATATCATTGCTGATCGTTGGATCAAGTGTGCCTTGGTGAAAAGGTGGAGGATCACCGATTAGTTTTGCATCACAAGATTTCATGAGTGAATGAACCTTGGCCTTAAGAAAATGTGATTGCGATGTGCGATGATTAGAGGATCAGCGATTAGGTTTTTTGATCGGGAAAGCCAACAACCATCATATGGAAAGATAAGATCAACGACGAAGGTTGAAGCCGATAAAGGCTTAGGGAAGAGCGGACCCAAGAAATTTATCAATGTGGGTTAAGTTTGCTTGAGTTTCGGAGGCTGAATGAGACATGACACAACAACAATTGATCTGATGGAGTGAAATCAATGGTGGAGGTTGAACCCGATAAAGGTGAGCATCGGAAAATGTGCAAAGGTCGCGGATTGGAGGAAAGGTAAGGTTTATGTGTGTTTTATGTGTATTTCTATTATATAAGAATTATAATAGAAATAAAGTGGATAAAGGTTTTATGGGTTAAGTTGAATATAGCCAAAGTTAAAGAGTGGGGTTGGTTAATATGTGTGGGGTATAGAATTAACCAAAGTCTATTGAAGGTTGAGTAAAGTACCACTCAAAGGTTAATTGAGGGTCAAACTTGGACGGGGAAAAGTAACGTTTCTGCATAATTAAGAGCCTAAACCTTAATTTGTGAATATTTTCACCATAGATCAGGTGATTAAGGCCTAGGACCAGTGATATGCAATTTTATTTGCACAATGTGGGTATTGCGGCTTTGGTTGGCATCAGTGGAGCAGAGTGCAAGAGTTGTGATTTTGTAGGTGGTGGAGGCAATAAGTCTGGAACATTATTGAATTGGGGCCTCCACCCCTGGAGTGGTGTATTCCACTGAGGTTGTGGCTAAACATAAGGTTGAAATGATTGGTTGGCTGGCTGGGAATGATACTGAGATGCATAGGACCAAGGAGGGGGTATAGACCAGGAAGGATGATTAGGGGGTCCCCAAGAAGGTATAGTTGTGGTTTGGTTGGGGTTGTAATATGCATGGGATGACCCTTGCATACTCTGCTGGTATGGTCTAGGCCCAGGAGACCTCCTTTGGTTGATGTAGCAAAGCTACTCAGTGACCCCTTCAGCTCCTTGATATATAGCTTTGAGTCTAGGTAAAGAAGGGCACTTGTCTGTGGAGTGGTTTTCTTCACAGACTGAGCAAATCTTAATGCAATTCAATGGACATTCATTCTAGGATGCCTCCTGGTGCATCTAGGACAAAATATGGCCAAGCCTCTCTCTGCTTCCTCCTGCTTCATTTTGATGTTCATGGTGTCCAATTGCAAGGCAAGCATTTGTAGCAAAACACTTTTGAAATCTTCCAGCATATTTCCAATTTCACCCTTGATGGATGAGTTGGAGGATGATGTACTAGCCATAAGTTGACTACCCCTACCCTTTTTCCTGGCTGCCCTAGAATGGTTTCTAAAGACAGTCTTGATATCCTCATAGGGTAATTGGTAGACATCTCCTCCTACTATCATATGTAAGGTATCCAGAAGATCTTCCCTTACTCCTCTAAGCAGGACCAACTTTAGTGACTTAGGGTCAAGTGTGGACCTGGCCCTTTTGTAACTAAGATGGAATCTTTCTTCATAGTCTTCTAGGGATTCATCCTGGCCTATGGTCATCTTGAAAATATCTTCTTTAGTGTCCTTTGACCTACAGTAGTCCCTATATTTGTTATTAAAATCCTGTTGCATCTAAGCCCAATTTGTGATTCTATCTCCAGGTAAACCCATGAACCAACGCAATGTTGCATCCTTGAGGGTAGATGTAAACAGTTTTAAATTTTTCTCATCATCTATATAGTCATAGGTTCGGCATGTAACATCAAACTCAAATAGGAAAGTGTCAGGGTCCTCTATGGTTAGACCATGGAAATGAGGTAGAGCAAACGGGCTTATATTCTTCATCTTAGTGTCCCCATTGGTCTCCTTGATGGGGAAGGCACCCTCAATTCTCTCTCTATTTCCTTTGTCTTTTTTGTTTTCGCCATTAGTTCAGTAGGAATGGGTTCTTCCTCTTCTTCTTCCCCTGTAGGTTCCTCAAATATGTAAGGCTGCTCACCTAAAGTGTCTTCCAATTCACCGTCACTAAAGAAGAGAGAAGGTTGACTGTTGGATGCAGTGGGGGTATTTGACAAGAATTTCCCCAAATTTTCCCTATTCCTACGAGGCATGAAAGGAAATGTTTTTGGGTTAGTTTTTGTAATATTTTTTTTTAAGCTGAAAAGTACTCTGTAGAAAGGAAATTGTTGATTGAATGAAAAACCACTAGCAAGAAAAACTACTTGTTGAATTGAAATTCTACTTGCAGAATGAAAAGGAAAGCAGATAATGAAAACTGAAAGAAAGGAAGAAACTAGATTACTTTTTCTAAAATAAACTAATGGAAGAAAAATGGAGACTAGAAATAGAAGAAAGCAGTAATCACATTCTACTTAGACACCTCCTCAGCAACGACGCCAAAAATTGATGAGCCTAGGTATTGCAATAAGAATGTTGTCACTCCCAGGGCTACCAACTTTACTTATTAACCTAGGGTTCGTACAAACTTGGAGGTGATAGTGTTATATGCACAAGTAAAAGTGAAGGCCCTACATGTTGTCACCGCTCATCTGGCAAGACACCCTAGGAGTTCCAAGCCAGACTTCTATAGGGTCAAAAGAAGCTTAATTATTTGATGGAAGAAGAGCAAATCTATTCTAAGAGAGAGCTACTCTACTACAACAATGAATAAAACAGCATGTAATGCTAAACCACACCATAACCTAAATAACCATCTAAACAGTTATGCTAAATAGAATTGCTAAATCAACACTAACCTAATGCTGTTATCTAAGTTGCAAAAGTAAATAACATTAAACTATACTAAGGTGTAAGCAAAGGAACTAAACTAAATCTATTTTCAAGTGGAAGAGCAGTCAAAGATCAAAATTAGTGAAAGGAGGACGTAAGGACGCAGTAGTGCATATGGACCATTGGATCGATCAATGAACAGAAGATGGACAGTGGAGATCTTATCCCGGGGGCTTAAGCGAATAGATGGATGAACAAGCTTAATGAACAGGATGAATGGCAGAGATCTTATTGTAGGAAGTTTAGTAAATAGGTGAACGAACAGGGTAACGAAGTAGATGAATGGTAGAGATCATATTGCAGGCGGTTTAGTGACTAGATAAACGAACAGGGTTAACAAGAGATGAATGGCAGATATCTTATCACGGAGATTAAGTCAAGAGATGGATGGATAGGATTAATCATAGGATGGATGACAGAGATCATATCACGGGAAGAAAACGTGCTTTAATGATGGAGCAGGTTTCGAAAGTGATAAGTAGTTTCTCGCGAGCCCTCAAATTTGTAAGATGTATTTCTGAATTTCACACAATTAGCCTAACTGAGCGACACGTAGCACAAGAAAATGACTTTTCTCACGTGATCTCAGGCAGAAAATGGTTGTGCATGAATCCACGTGAGATTGCGCGATATCCAGCAGATCAGGCTAGACAGATCAAGGTGGAGATTGGCCAAGCTAGTTAGCGATCAAATGCGATAGCCATCGGATCAAGCGAGGCAGATTAATGGTGGGGGTTTAAGGCAGATAAAGTGTTGAGGTGACACGATAGCCATCAGATTAGGCAAGGCAGATCGATGATGGGGATTTAAAGCGCGTAAAGTAGGTGACATGATAGTCATCGAATCAGGCCAGGTAGATCAACAGTGGGGATTTAAAGTGCATAAAGTAGGTGGAAGACTTCACACGAGGTAGCAGTTGGATAAACAAATGAAGCAGGCAGTGATTGGGCAGGTTTGTTGTGGATCAAGCAATGAGGAAACAATGCATGAAGAACATGCTGAAGGAGGTTTCAAATGAAAACGACAAAAAAACCAGTGAGGCTGAACAAGTAACTACATCAAACAACAAACTCCATAGCTCATGCGAGAAGTAGAAACCTCTGTTTTTGGGGTTGCTGGAGGGTCTTTTCCTCAAGTCATGGTCCTAGAGGGAGGAAGTGAGGCTGAGACACCTACAGACAACCTTATGGTGATCTTTTCCTCCTAGCTAACATGTGAACTGAAAGAAGCCACAAATGGTAAATGAAAGCACAACCGATCTACTCTACACTATTGTAAGCAGAATGTAGCTACCTAAGCAAATTAACAGTTAAACCATAATTCTACGCTATACTGTTGTAAGTAAAGTACAGCTACTTAAGTAAATGAACAGAAATAGAAACTTATGCTAGCATACATGTACAGTAAAGAGGAGCTTTGGCTGCTCGGGTTGGTTCCTAACCCAAGAGCTTCAGCCCTCTGAGTTAACTTAGAGCTTGCTCAAAATGAAACTCATTCTCATTATCAAAACCATGGATTACATAACAAATTGTCACAGGTCTTGAAGCTCAGAGATAAAGTAGAGTTTTACAATAAAAATCTAAATCCTAATGAGGTCCTAAGCCTTTCAATTTATACATCTAATGTCTCCAACAACTTCCTTCCAATTAAGGAGGCTAAGCTCCCCACTCAAGATCAACTAGTTTCTATCACTTTCACTTGCTCGGTTGTCTTCTAGTCTTCAAAGTGATGGTTGTTTGCACTCCAAGCTAATGGAGGAATATTCGAATGGAGGGGTAGTAAATGAGGAGGATTTACCTCCTATCATTACTCTCCCTTGTCCCATTCGATTTTTGACCAAGGTCTTTGCCACAATTCCTTTCTTTTACCCTTTATTCCTTTATTCCTGCATTTTTCCTTGATTTTATCCTTTATTCTTGCATTACATGCACATTAGACCACAAAGCAAAATATCCAACTCTAACTCATCTCATAAACAAAATATAATCAAAAGTATGCAATAAGTTGTGAGAATAGTTGGTTTGACTAAGCTAGGAGGTGAATTAAGGCCAATTAAGGCTCATATAATTACCCAATGATAAGGCTCATCACCATGGTCAATCAAAATAGAAACAACTTGATCACAAATCTTACCTTCCATCTCAATAATAGATGTTTGATGATCAGCTTGCCTATTATCCAATTTTGCATCCTAAGCACTGTAAATCTATGGTTTTCCACCTTAATGTTGTGGAAAATCTCTCCTATGATGATCCTTTCCAAAATTCCCAAACTACAAAGGATTCATGCCATCACCCTTGTTCTCCTCCTCAAACTAAAATCCCTATCCTTTGTTAGTTGCATTGAACTTCTTGTGTGGCACTACATTCTCCTTGCCATTTGTATATTGAGGTTTTCCTCTCTTCTTAGCCAACTTTCCTTTATTCTTCTCATTACCTTTCCAATCCTTCTTAGTCTTGCACTTCGATTTCTCATAAAAGTGCTTCAACTTTCTTATGGCTTCCTCCAATGACCTAGGCTCATCAAACTCAATTTTGTCTTTAAATTACAATGATAACTCACTGATGAATCTCTAAATATTTTCTTTCTCTTCCTTAATATAAGGCACATATCTCAACAAATCCAAGAATATGCTATTATACTCCTCAACGATCATAGATCCCATCTTCAACTCATAGAATTCATTTCCTTGTCATCATGGTATCTTTCAGATAGATAGTTCTTCCTAAAAAATCTCTCGAATTCACTCCAAGTTGTCTCCTCTTCCTGAATGTCTCTGACATTTTTTACATCTTCACACCAAATGTCTACTTTTCTTTTAAAACTGAAAGGAGTTATCCTGGCTTTCATATTCTCTAAGTAATCATGCAATATGAAAAAATTATTCATCCCAAGCAACCAAGCTTATGCATCTAGTGACTTCTTCATTTCTCCATCAAATGTAGGAGGCTTTGATTTCTTAAACTCCTTTGGAAAGTATTGTTTCTCACTCCTCGTATACAGATAGTGGTAGTGATGAATATGTTGTCTCTCTAAACAAAAACTAGAATATAACCCATGGTCATTACCCCAGATCCTATCAGGTGTATCCAAGAACCTACCATCTTTGATGGTATCATCCTTGTCAAACCTGTATCCTAATTGAGACTTGTTTCCATATGACCTATTGGTCCTTTCCTCCTATCCATGATTGGTCCTAAGTGGTACCTATCTCTATAAATTTGATAGACTCTGAATGATCACTGCATTAACCTCTTCTTGTTTTTCCTATACCCTATCAAGTCTTTCTTATGACTAAATTATCCTATCGTTATCTTCCTTACAACTTGTAATTTCTTCTTTCAAACTTCTAAATGTGTTTTCTATGTCAGGGGAGTACTCATCACCATTTTTTTCATTTGATATGTAGGGAGAATCACGAGAATTGTAGTCCATCATCTCCTAGCCATCTTGATTTTCTACTTCCTGTAAACATACCATGTCAGATAACCAAATATAAGCATAATCAACATACCTCAGCGAAGTTTAGGGGAGGCTATCTCATCTGCACAATCAATTTGGATCATCACAACATATGTATATATATTGAAATCAACATATCAATCATCTCAACGTCAGCATCATCAACTTCTATGTGAAGACAATACTACAACAATGACTATCATAATGCATGCATAACGAACACATAAACAACTAGCATGCATGTATGACAAACACATTATACCCATCCAGTCCAAGTGTTGAACCTGGGAGCTCTAATACCAATTTGCAAACACCCCTCCCACATTTAACCAATTAAACTAGACTGCCAGGGTAAACATGGGACAAAGAGTTACTATGACATGACCCAACCTCCAAGCTTCGGTTAAGGAAGTGGAGCTAAGAAACTAACAACTCACCTCATCCCTCGGGGATACAGGACACTCAAGGGCAAGAGAACCACCCTAGGAGACCCAACCCTAAGTCGAGGCTCCTTTTTCATTACCTTGGGCCCACAACCGTACCCACAACAAGGCATGCATGCAGTTATAGGCCTCCAACCACATGCACAACACTACCTCCATGCAGTTATAGCCCAATTTCTCTAATTCTGAGCATGTGTTCTCGGGATTAGTGCCACCTTTCTAGGCCTACCTCTAGACCACTGCCCAAAATTTCTTGAGTCTTTCCAAAATCATATTCAACATGGGAAAAAAACTAAACATTCAATCTCAACTCAAAAACTTGACCTAGACTACCTAGAACATAACATGCGTTTCGTTAAACACATGGACAACATGTAAGCTACAGGTCATGAATGCATATCTAATCATAGAAGTCAGAGATTCATCTGAGAATCACCAAGAAGGCCCTATGCCCTCTCCACACATCTGCAAAACTAGTTATTAGTCCATACATTCATCAACCAATCAACAACTAAACAATTCATGAGAAGAGCCATGGGAGATACACTTCATATGAACAACATATAACTAGAAAATAACCATCATATCAACCATGGAATCCCAGCCATAATATCACCAACACATTGCCAACAAATATACATAAATCAAAATATAATAATATATCTTATTAACATATTAAAATACCAACCAAGTTAGGGACTTCCATGTACCACCTGACCATAGATTGGGCTGAACCAAATCTCTCTTTCAGGTAATCACCCTCGTGCCATATTCCAAGCATGAATGTGGGATCTCATGGAATAAACCAAGCAAAACCAAACTAGGGCTTCCAAAGGCCAAACCACCTCAACCAGTGATTCCACCTCATTGTCGAACATCACTAACACCAACTAGATTAGTCTCTACCCAAGTTTTCTAGGGCTCCAAGAGCTAATAACTCAACCCATAAGCTTCCAAGGCTCCAGAGCATTTGTCCAACCCGACTCCAGGGACTAGTTCCTCAACCCACCAAGGGCTCTAGAGCGTTTGTCCCAACATAGGCTCTAGGACTAGTAACTCAACCCAAGTTGTTCCAAGGTTTCCAAAGCATTTGTTCCAACCCACAGCCATAAGGAATTATGAGCACCAACTAGAAAACAATCAAGTGGGAAAACCCACAACACCATGGCTATCCCGAAAATGGAAAGGAAAGGCTAAAAACCACTGTCAATCTAGGCCAATGACAGCACATAACCTAATAATCACATGCATACTGTTACACAAAAATGTCGTCACCATGACTATTTGCAGTCAGTATGGATCTATCATCACTTATACTGTCCTCTTAAGCAAGTCTCAGACCTCAGCTCTTCATGTCAAGCTTTGAAAATGAGAGAAAGACATTAAAAATCAACAAAGCTCTAGTTCTGCACTTTCTCTCACTATTGCTTGTGGTCCCGCACCCCCTGTTCACAATACCTGCGGACCTGCACGCTCTGTCTCTAGAGGAGTGAGTTCGGACCCCTGTGAAAGTCAAAAAGGCGCAAGTTTATTCTAAAAACTCACTTTGGGTTAATTCTAGATGATTCTAGAAGGAATTTTGACGTGGATTGTTCACGCTTAGGTGGTTCATGCATCCCAAAAGAGAAGGAGCTAATCCCTTGATGAGAGGAGCTATCCCTTTGAAGGAGGGCTTTATCCCTTTGAAGGAGGACCTAGTAACTTCCCTCCATTGCACTATAAATTAAGGCATTGGGATGGTTGCTAGAGAGGTTAGAAGCTGAACATTTTTTAGGGTAAATGCTGGTGGAATTGAGACTTCCTAGTTAAGCTTGAGAGGAGAGATCACATACCTTTTGGCTTCATTGGGAAGAGAGTGAAACTTGTCAAAGTAGAGGAGACTTCTTGTTGGACCCTGGGAGGAGCTTGTACAGCATCAAAGCACAGGTTGTAAAGTTCTTCTTTGATTTGAATTAATACAATCAGATTCATTTTTCTCAACAAATTGTCTTATGTCTTTTGTTTCATGAACTCCTTGATCATCATGATAAGTATGCTTTATGTTATTGGCTTTTCAGGTGCTATTTAATTTGTTTGCTTGTTTTTGTTTGCAGATTCACTACAAGGGAGTTCATTTGGATCAAAGGAGTGAGGCTTCCACAAACTTGCATTGGACCCAAGGTAGGCCTAAAACACTTGTTTGCCTTTGTTTATAAATTGCATATTTAGAGAAAGATAGTTTTTGATTGGCTTGCTTGTCACTAGATATCGTTAGATTCTAGGAAGGTCAATCTTGTCCGCAAGATCGACTCATTTCGTGTGACAAAATGGTGACTCCGCTAGGGACTTGATTTCTTGATTTGCTTTACTTTGACCTGAGAAGCTATGTTTTTGTTTCTGTTTTTGGCTTGTTGTGTGTGGAATTGGGTAGATTTAGTAGATATAGGATTATTTTTTGTTTTTCATAACTTTGGGAGAGGACTGCACCCTCGGCTTGCAACACAGTGCGGACCTGTCCGCACTTTTGCTTTTTGCACAGAGTGGTACTACACCTGTCTGAACTGTGGGCCTGCGGACCTTGTCAAAATTTTGGAAAACTTAAGATTTTCGCTTTTAGTCAGCTTAGTTTTTGTTTAGATGTTATTATCCCCTGCCCAAACCTGCATGTAACTTGTCAGAAGCTTTTCTTAGGTTAATTCCATTGGTGTTAGGGTTTTAGGTGAAATTCCTAGAAGTTTTGGTTGCTGGGCTTGGTTTTCATTTTGGTCTTGTAGTAGCTCAAAGCTTAGAAGCTGTAGAAGCCTCAAATCACCTTGGTTTTTACTGGCCTTCTTATGAGTCTGACCATTTGCAAAATTTGCCTTTATTGAGGAATCCACCTTGTGTTTTCTCTTTGCGAAACTTCGAAAAGACTTATGTTAAAAGTCTTTGCGAAACTTCGAAAAGACTTATGTTAAAAGTTTGGATTTCATTTTTTAAAAAAAGAAAACAAAAATTGGTTGTTTTTTGACTGATTTGTGATTCTGGACAAATTAGTCCTTAGTTTGCTTATAGCTAAGTAAAACATCCTTGAAAAGACATCTTGTAAGCTTTTACTTCAAATAGTTTTTTATAGTTTATAGATCTCAAGATTAGTTATTTCCATAGTTTTGAGTGTTTTATAAAAAATAAAAAATCTCTTTTGGAAAAAGTTTGTTTTTGTAGTGTTTGAGTGTTTGAAAGAAAAGGGAAATTTTTGTGAAAATAACTAGTTGTCTCGTTTTGAGTGCATTGGAAAAGACAAAAAGCTCTTCTTTTGATTTGTTTGTTAAGGAAAAGATTTGTGTTTACAAGTATTTTCATTCTCAAACTCTTTCCTAGCTAGAAATTCATTGAAGGGAAAAGATTTCTTATCATCTTAAGTGCACTTTTTAGTGATTTCAAGTCGAGTCTTCACACCACAAGTTTCATCTCCACACCTCTTGACTTAAACAAAAACCAATAAAAATAACGCTTAAAGTAAAATCTATCTAGTAATATTTTTATTTCTAGGGCTCTATTACACCAACATAGCTTAGGCTAGTGTCTTGGAGTAGGGAGTAATTAACTCTCCAAGACAGTAAAACAAACAAGTAGCTGTATCTTGCAGTAGGAGAAAAATCCAATTGTTACATCTATGCTCTGGGAAATCTCCTCTTAAAGGAGAAGCACGAGATCGTGTCTGAACCAATGTGGGAATCAATCCTTCCTCATTGGGAACAACGCTAGATATTCACGTATTAAAAACAGTAAACCTAGGATTAACCATTGTCAAGGAGCCTGGGGTCACTTGTTGGTAAACCTTGGATTATGTCAAGGAGCCTTCAAGGGGATTGAGCTTGTTACTCTACCCTTGCGTGCGTATCGGATCGTAGACTGTTCCCCCATGTATATTTCTTTCCGTTGGTAACCATAGTGACCATATTCTTTAGGATTCTTCCTAAGGTGACGGTGGAGGGAAGATCCCACTGTACCTGGAGCAGACGTCGGCTAGACTCACTTGGATTTTCTGGGGTGTTCTCTTCACTCGAGACGGTTTAGTGGAGGAACTTGTGCCAGTCTATTCATTAAGCAAGTTGTCGGGGTAACTGTTCCAACCGCCATTTCTGTATTGAACTCTGCAACGTTGGATTTCATCACCAACTAGTGTTTTCAGTATGGAAAGTTACTATTTGTGTGTGGTTTGATCTCCTAGATTATTTAGGCATGTGATTCAAATTTGTTTGGTTCTTTAGAGGCTTTAGGTGGGTTTCATTGAGATTTTACTTTGTTTTCGTGTGAAGTAGTTAAAATATTTAATCGTGGCTGAATTACCGAGGAAGTCCCGTAGACTTCGGGGCCAACCTCCTGAGTTTTCACCGAGCCAGCCTGAAGGGTTAAGAGCCCTCGTAACTCCTAGAGACAGTAGAGTTGGGTCACCTGAAGAAGGAGAGTCTTTTTTGGTGGTACATCCTGATTTTCAAGCTTTGGTAACAGATTATAATCCACAATCTATGTTTGTTTCCGAAATTACTAGTAGCTTTTCATCTACTAGTGATTTAGGTGAGGAACCTGAAAGTGAATTTGCTGCTACTCCAACATCGGGGTTTACCTCTCCAACTTCTAGTGGTCCTGATTCACCCAGGGTAGAAAGAATAATTACCCAAAATCTTCCTTCTGGACTTATAGCTATTGAAGAACTTGCTACTCCGAAAGAGGAAGGTATCCCTATCCCTAAAAATCAACCTGTTATAGAACTTAGGGAGTGTGAATCAATCTTTTACAGTCCACCTAGGAGCAGTGCTTGGTATCTTTCATTGACCAATCTTTTTGAAAACTCGAGACTAATTTTTTCACCACCTCGTCTTTCTTATCACCCAACACCTAGGGGTTACTATCCTCCGTTAAATATGTCAAGACAGTTATCCATGTTTTCTCAATCTCCAGAATCCTTTTTGTACGGCGGTCCTTATGTTCCCTCTGGGTATCAGTCACTTATTGGTGCTTTTTTGGGAGCATCTCCTCAACCCATTGAACAAGCGTTATTAACTAGAAATAATCGTACTAAGCCATTGAGTGTAGAAGATATTCTCATGATGTCAGGTACTATTCCTAATCCTCAACCTCAAGGTGGCCAGTTATTGCCTGGGGGGCAGCCTCAAAGTCCTCAATTATCACCTGGGGGGAACCTCAAGGTACCCAATTTGCGCCTGGGGGCGACCTCAAGGACAGTACATACCTACGGGACAGTATGTTCCTCAAGGTCAACCCCAGACTCAATATGTACCTCAAGGGCAACCCCAGTATCAATATGTACCTCAAGGTCAACCCCAGTATCAGTACGTGCCTCAGGGTTATCAACCTCAAGGTCAGTACTCGAACCAAGGTTACCAACCACCTTCCGGTCAATCATATGTCCAAGGAGCTGGGAATGTACCATTGAATTATCAACCCTACCCTCAACCCTGTTATGGTCCTCAATATTCTCAACCTGTTATGGGTCCGTACCCCAGAATGAACTTAGTGTGGGATCCATCTCAAACTCAACAGGTCTTGCAACCGAATGTACAGTTGTCATCTCAAACTGGACAACCCTTAGTTTCTGGTTCACCACAGCAACCTGTCCAGTCTACTATTCAAACTTCTGTACCTTCTGTAGTTTCTCAGCCTGGGCCTAGTATGCCTCGTACTCTGCCTCAAATGGCTGTTGCAACTACTGCAACATCTGTTCAATCTACCCCATCTACTCCTGGAGTATCGACAGCTCTGGTTTCTACTGTTCCTGTATCAACTCCTCAGACATCTTTACCTCAGTCTGGATCCACAATTCAAACTTTGGTTCAAATGCCTGTAGGACAACCTGGTTCAAGTACGGTTGTCACAAGTCAACCTCAATTTACTTATCAACCGTACCAGGGACAATACCAATTCGATCTTGCTTTGCAGCAGCCAATCTATCAGTATCAACCATACCCTAGGCATACATATCAACAACCTCAACAACCCCAGTACGGTCCGGTTAATCCTAGTTTTCCGGGAGGATACAATATCCCAAATGCAATTCCAATTCCTAGTTATCCTGGATATCCTCCTCCTGGGGCTGGTCTCATTACCCAGAGTTTTAGGGACCCTAATCGTCAGTTACCGTTTATCGCAACTTTGGACTTGCCTGACTTGTCGCGCCTTACGAACGATCCCATTAACAATTTTCCATTTTGGCCGCCAATGCTGAATAAGTTGCCTAGTGATATTCCTAAGTTTGAAGGCAAATCAAGAGAGGACCCGTCGAACCATGTGATGATTTATCACCTCTGGTGTGCGTCTAATTCCATTTCAAATGATTCAATTCGTTTAAGGCTTTTCCACCGTACTCTAATTGGTCTTGCAGCCAAGTGGTACATTGAGTTACCGCGAGCCACTTTTTATAATTTTAGTCAATTAGCTACTTTGTTTTTAACTCATTTTCAGTTACCAGTCAAATATGACAATGGCACGGAATTACTAACTTCATTAAAGCAGTCAACGTCCACTTACATTTCAGATCACATTCATGAAGGGAGACGTCGACGACGTTTAGTGAAGGTTTTTATTCCGGATCAGATCTTAGCTAAATGGTTTGTAAAATCTTTATTGCCAAAGATCACTGAGGATGTAGCTAAGGCCGGAGTCGTTACTGAGGAGCAAGTAATTGCTCAAGCACAGTACCTTGACTTAGTTTATATGCAGTTAGGTATGTTACATGAGAAAATCCCCGATCTTCCTAAGCAAAATCAAATCGCTGCAGCTCCTTCAGGGTCTCATGCCGCTGATGGTATGATTGGTATGGTTAATACCAAAAGTAAGAAGAAGTCTTCCAAGAATTACTCTCCTATCATAACCTTGCCAAATTCCCCGACAGGAGATTCCTCCGCGGAAATTTCCGCCGATATTCATGTTGTAGAGTCATCTACAGCCAAATCAAAATCTGATGATAAGAAGAAAGGGAAGAAGAACAATAAAATAGATAAAAATTCGAAAGAGAAACCAGAAAAAGTGGAATCTAATGATGAGAAACGCAAACCTCGTTATCCTTGTCTCATTTGTGATGAAGAGCATTTTACAAGAGACTTCCCTCATCGTGGAGAGGTTGTGAAAATTGTCAAATGTTCCCAAACGCCTGCTGTTTTGAAGGATCCTTTTGCAAGTCAAGACAGTAAGATGATAGGTTCTTCCTCAAATGCCAACGAAGAACCCATACTGATGATGTCCCATGTTAGGATTGCGACTCGATCACATGATTATGGAAGTAAAAGTCATGTTGATGGTAAAGAAGCAGAATCTTCTCATTCTAACCCATCAACCTCAGCTCCCGGTTCCGATCCACTACAGATCGAGAAACCTGATCCAGACTTAGTAATCAAACCGCCCGCCAAGGGTATACTTCGAAAGTCAGTTTTCAATCTACATGCGAGAGCGGCTTAGAACTATAACATTGTTGAAGATTTAGTTGTTTCACCTTCAGCAATGTCGGCTTTGGAAGTGCTGCAATCATGTACAGCACAGCGTAAATTACTATTGTCGGCTATAGGAGCTATTGACGTTCAGGACTCGAACCTTATAATTTTCAATCTAGAAAATAGTACACCGCACTTACCTCATCAAATGGCTTTCCAGATCCTAGTGTTAGTCATAAACACACCTATTTATAGGACTGTGATTGATGAGGGAGCCTCAATGTGTATTATGTCGATACATTGTTGGAGATCGCTTGGTTCTCCTTCGCTAAATCAATCCCCGATGATTCTTAAGGCCTTTGATGGCTGTGGGTTTCATCCTTTTGGCATTCTACAAGATTTACCTATAGGGGTAGAAGGCAAAACTGTTAATCTAGATGTGGAGGTGGTTGATGCCCCTCTAGATTACAACCTTCTCTTGGGTCGTAGTTGGTCTTATGCTATGACAGCTGTCGTTTCATTGGTTTTTCGGCTTATAAAGTTTCCTCATAATGGAAAGATCATAACTATAGACCAACTGACTTACTTTTCATCCAACCCAGCCTCTTCTGAAAGTATTCAGCATGTCAGCAAAACGACTATCCCGTATAAGGATGTTGGAGTAGGACTAGTTAAAGATGTTGGTTTACTGGGAACTTTTCCTTTTCCTCCTATCAACGCATCGTCTTCTACTACAACCATTCATATTATTTCGTCAGACACTATTGTTTATGATGATCCTTGGATCGTACCTTCCGAATCTGAGATAGACTCATTTGGTGATGTTATGCCTTTGAGTCCATATGAAATTGCGTATTAGGCCGTGCAGTCATTTTCCGACCCATCTTCAACCAAAATTGACTTAATGAATGTGGTCCATGAAGAATCACTTTCAATATCAAACTCGGATTTAACACGTTTTCCGAACTTGTTCACACAGATGAGCAAATTCGTGAAATCCTATGTGTCGATGATTTACCATGGGAAGATCTTCATCATAGATCTTCATTTTTACCCGAGAGTGATCGTTTTGAAAATGATTTTTCATCAATTTTTACGACTGAATATGTCAAGGAACCTAAGAATCCAATGAAAAATCCTGATTCAGAGTTAAATTTGGGAAACATTTCTCGAACTATTCCTATTGATATTTCGGTTAAGCCTGGAATTGTTGAAAACATTCATATAGATGCCTCATGTATGGAAGATGAAATTCAAACATATAAGGCCCTATTTCAAGAATTCTGCGATGTGTTTTCCTGGTCATATGAGGAAATGCCAGGAATTGACCTCGCAATTGTTGTTCATGAAATCAAAACTTACCCAGACGCTAAACCCGTCCGGCAACGTTTGCGTCAGATCCACCCGAGAAAAGCTGCTGCTATTAAATCAGAAGTTGAAAAATTACTCAAAGCAGGTTTCATTTATCCGATTCCATTAACGGATTGGGTATCGAATACTGTTCCTGTTAACAAAAAGCAAGGGACAATAAGAATATGTATCGATTATAGGGACATTAATCGAGCCTGTCCAAAAGACAATTACCCAACTCCCTATATCAATCAAATCATTGATGATTGTACCAGCAGTGAAATATTCTCCTTCATGGATGGTTTTTCCGGATACAATCAAATCAATATTCTACCTGCAGATCAAGCAAAAACGGCTTTCATTTGTCCATGGGGGACATTTTCTTATTGAAAATTACCTTTTGGGCTCAAGAACGCCGGGGTAACTTTTCAAAGGGCCATGTCTTACGCGCTTCATGATATCAAGCACATTTTGCAACCCTATCTCGATGATTTGCCTGCTCATTCATTACATCGAGTTGATCATCTCATCCATTTACGAGCAATATTTATGAGGTGTAGGCATTATCGGATTAGGTTGAATCCACACAAGTGTGTTTTCTGTATAGAAACGGGTCGGTTACTGGGGTTTGTTGTTTCGAAAGCCGGCATTCGCGTCGATCCCTCGAAGGTTGAAGCTATTGTCAAATTGCCTCCTCCTTCAAGTCTTCGCCAACTCCAAATTTTGCAAGGGAAAGCAAACTTTTTACGTCGATTCATTCCTAACTACGCCAAGATTACAAAGGGTTTTACCTGGTTGTTGAAACAGAATACTCCATTCTTTTGGGATGAGATAGCTAAGAAATCTTTTGATGCACTAAAACACGCGTTGACCCATGCACCGTTATTGCATCCTCCCAACTACAACCAGGACTAATTCTTGTATCTCGCCGCCTCCCATTCCACCATTGAAGTGGTGTTAGTTCAGGAAGATGAATTCGATACTGAACATGTGATATATTACCTTAGTCGAACTTTAAATCCAACTGAGCTAAAATACTCACATGTGGAGAAATTGGCATTGGCAGCTGTTCAAGTTGTCCAACGTTTTCGTCATTACATTTTACTACGTAAAACTACAGTAATTTCTGATTGCAACCCTATGATCTATATTTTGACCAAGAAATTGCTAGGGGGCAAGTACTCCAAATGGATTGTCATCCTACAGAAGCTCGACTTGGAATTTGAAAAGTCTAAGTCGAAGAAATCTTTAGTTTTTGCGGAGTTAATGTGTGACTTCCCGCATGCTGACACGGAAACTGTGGCAAAGGAGCCCATTGCAGATGAATCCTTGTTTCTAATTAGCACTTTAGATCCATGGTATGGGGATATCATCCTTTATCTCCAGACCCAATCCTTTCAGCCAGAAATTTCAACGTCAGAACGTCGAAAAATACGATTCCAGTCCCAACAATTCAGAATTATTGGAGATACTCTTTATCGGGGTGGGGCGGACTCTGTTTTTCGACGTTGTTTAACTCACGAGGAAGCCGAAAGGGTTCTGAATGACTGTCATTCTCGAGAGTGTGGTGGTCATATGTCTGGGTATGCCACAGCCCAAAAGATATTGCGGGCTGGCTACTTCTGGCCGTCTTTGTTTAAAGATTATATTAACGCGGTCCGAAAATGCCACAACTGCCAAATTTTTGATCGAAAGATGCGCACTCCACCTGCTCCTCTCCACCCTATAATTGCCATTGGTCCATTTGCAAAATGGGGTATCGATTTTATTACATGTAACCCTCACTCGGCCAGGGGGCATGCGTATATCATCCTTGCAGTAGATTATTTTACCAAGTGGGCCGAGGCGATGCCTACATTTGAGGCAGACGGAAAAATAGCTGTGATTTTCGTGTTCAATCATATAATTGCTAGGTTTGGTGTTCCACAAGTGATTATCACTGATCATGGGCGTCATTTTCGAAACGTTATGATGACTGAACTTACAGGCCAGCTTGGCTTGCATTATTATAGTTCAACTCCATATTATCCACAAGCTAATGGTCTGGTTGAAGCCATCAACAAAGTTCTAGTCATCATGATCCGGCGAATCATTGGGATTCACAGGTCGAATTGGCATAACATGCTATTTTCAGTGCTTTGGGCGTATCGAACCTCAATAAAAACATCAACAGGGTTCACTCCTTTCCAACTAGTTTATGGTCTGGAAGCTGTGTTACCCATTGAATGCGAAATCCCGTCATTACAAATGGCCATCGAGTTACTTCCAGCCACTTCCGAAGAGGAAAAACATTTGTTATACTTGGCTCAGCTAGATGAGAATTGACGTGATGCTGCATTGGCGATCGAGACTCATGCAAAACGTATTAAAGCTCAGTATGATCGAAATGTGACCCCTCGAAATTTTTCGGAAGGAGACCTAGTATTATTGGACGATCAAGCTAATGATAAATTAGGCCCTGGAAAATTTGTTCCTATGTGGCATGGTCCATATGTTGTCAAGCTAAAGCTAGCAAAAGGGGCCTATGAATTGGTAGACTTTGACGGGGACTCTTTAGGTAAACCCAGAAATGGTCTTTACCTGAAGAGGTATTATGCTTAAAAATGGGTGTGGAGATTTTTTAGGTTAGTTTTCTTTATAGCTGGTGTGTTTTAGTTTAAAAATTGTGCTTAGATTAGAGAGTGTTTTTCGTCATTATTCCTGCTTATCTTGGTTTTACTCTTGATATTGCAGATGTCGATGCCTCTCCAAACATACATTGGTTTTGTTGATGGTGCTTGTTGTAATACACGGAACATTCCTTCCACAGCTTGGGTTATCTATTCGCCCTCTGAAAAGTTGGTATCTATGCATGGGGTAAGCCTCGGTCAAACAATGAACAACATTGCAGAGTATAGTGCAGTGATTGAGTTATTATCTGAATCTATTTCATTTGGGATTCGGAGTTTGATAGTGAGGTTAGATTTTGAACTCGTTGTATTACAGCTTAATAGAGTATATGCCATTAGAAATCCAGTGTTATTGAGATTATTTTTGAGAGTGCGTCTCTTGGAACGTGAATTTGATTGTATTGAATATCAGCATATTTCAAGATCTTTAAATACATTAGCAGATGCAATTTCTTCTCGAATGTTAAGTAGACATTTGCAATAATCATACAAGTAAATTTAAAAACATTCCATAACATGTTTTACAAGATAAGCCGGTAATAGTGATATAGTATAATATAGGAGTGTGTCAAATTATACATCGTCCTCGATCATAGGTTGAAAAACACCTTATGATCGGCAAAAATGATAGTACAAAAAGAAAAAATTTCATATGTGTCTACAATAGGCGATCATCCTATCACTGGTGATGATCTCGATAAGAAACCACTGTATGGGCCACCTTACAAAGGAACCTCCTAAAAGGTCCTGGGACCCCAATCACATAGCGCTGTAGTTGACGAGGAATGTCATCTATGCCGGTCTCTGGAATGTCTCCTGTCGAACGCTCTAGATGGCTCTCCAATTTAGCCAAGGTCTCTGCTGATTCGTCCTGTGGGGCTGGTGCCGCTACAACTGGTTGTTTCCTCTCATAAGGCTGGAGAGCGGCTGGTCGCTGTGGACCCACATCTGCATTCGAAACTTTTACTATCAATTTTGGGACGAGATAAAAACAAAAAAAAATTAAATTAGGAAAATGTTGAAAATGATTTTACCTGAGTCATCCCATTGCTCTCCTGGTGGAAGAGCCATGTCTAGGTCACCGCGAAAATCTACCCCAGCATAAGGAAAGTCCTGAATAGCAAAAACCTGGTTTTCCAACCAATGGAAATACTCAGGTTTGAATCGAACGACCTTTGTCCTCTCATCAGGATGAGGGGCCATAACTGCAACCCATCGCATCAGTTTGGGCTCTCGAGGAAGTCCAGCTCCAACAGTGAGGTGCTGTGGGACCAACATTGGGACCCTCTCCAGACCAAAGCTCATGACTAAAGCACCATATCCAAAGGTCTTCAGTTGTCCGTTCTTGGCTCTAGTCAGTTGGCCTTTTACATTAGCCAACACAGCATCACACCAGTTGAAGATGGTGCCTCGAAAGCAGTCAACTGCCATCTGCATCTGGGATCCAGTGGCTATATGTAGTGTGGCGCTCCCACAGAGCCTGGTAACAGTAAACGCGATTACGATGAGTTCAGGAAGGGATATGGTTTTGATGTCTATCCCTTTGTCTCTAGTCTGGTTGTTACAGAACTCTAGTCGGAGGCTATCGACAGACTGGCCACCTGGCCTAGTCCCGAATAGAGTCAAGTGTTCACCTCTCTTAGGCAAACTAGTTAAAAAATATATGTCTTCCAGCTCCATTTCGAGCTAGTGACCACCAATGAAGAAGCACTGGTCCTGTATGCTCCACCTGTCTGCCAGCCACTGCAAAAAGTTCACCTGGGCCCTCATGCCAGGTATGGCCCAGAATTTGTATAAGCTGCATGCCTTCAATGCATCGATCGAAGGTTGGTGATTTATCACAGCAAGATCTACGTCCTCATGCTCCTGCTCTCACCAATCAAGCATGATGTATACTCTACATCCAACAAAAAGGCGAATTAGAATATGTAAAATTGAAATTTTTGGGTGAATTTTGAGAAATTTAGGGTTAAAAACCCTTGCTGCGGGGACCGCACCCTCTCCGTTAGAGACAGTGCGTGGGTCCGCACCTTGCCTTCACGGTAGGTGTGGACCCCTGACTTTTTCCCCATTGAGAAAAATTCGGGGTCCGCAGGTTACCTGTGTTGTGCCTGCGGGCCCCCGCGCGTGGGTTTCTAGCCTAAAAATCCTTTAAAAAATGAATTTAAAACCTAAAAACAGAATTGAAACAGATGAAATTGAAGAGGAGGAGGATGTGGATTACTTGGAGGAGACGGCGCTCGATTCCGATGGACGGATTTTCCACAATATTCATGGGAATTTTCTGACCAAAAGCTCTATTTTCTCACCCAAAACTCAAACGGTAAAAATGAATTAACGAAAACCCTTTTTATAAGTTTTTTTGAATAAATGAGTTGTTAATTTGTTTATGTTTCACTTTAAAAAGGTAACTTTTGCAGCATTTTTATCCATTTTAAACAGGTATGAGTAATGCTTGAGTTTTTGTTCAGGATAACGGATTTTTCAGGCGAAATCAGTCATTTTCGACGAAAAAACATTAGATTCACCTTTAAGCTCTTTTCTAACTCCTAAAACATGAAAAGATCGTCGAGTTTTTCTTTATAAACTCGTTAAAACGGAACTAAAAAGACGGTCCACTTACAGCTCTTTTCCTAACCGTAAAAACATGAAAAGATTGCCAGATTTTTGTCGTTTCAAATTCGATATTGGTTATAAAACGACATGTCATTGATCGCTTTTTTACTTTTTCGGATCAGAGGCACTAATTACGAAAAGTACTCCTTGGTCGTAATGATCAAGCAGTTCTCTCAAGTATTATTTTATGCTTTTTCGGGCTTGGGAGACACAAATTTACGAAAAAGGTCAACCATGGAGTCTTCTTAAGTTTTTTCAGACTCTCTAAAATTGAAAAACACTGAGCTTCTCCTATACTGGACTCGTTAAAATTTAACAGTAAAGGACCTGTTCAATTACAAATAGGAATGGACCACTCCTTCTTAGGGTTCGAATTTAAACTAAGTTGGACTCATCTGAAAGATGAGCTTATAATCAAGCAAATGTTATCCTCCTCAAGCTTGTCAAAGATAAAGAGGTACTTGCCAGAAATGGTGGGGAAAAAGAGAGAAAAATGAGCCTGTTTGTCATACTTTGTAACCACTTGAACACGACACTTTTATTCACCTGGGTTGGGAAATCCTTTGCCTAACAGTTGATCAAACCACATTAAAAGTCTTCAGCCGGTTTCTGGGTATTAACTTTGGGTCAATTGTCACCAAACCATCTGCCATGTCGTTATGTGTTCAAGAGGTCAGTGCAAATAAGTCATTCATCTGCAAAATATCTGTCATCCATCTTGACCATCCCTGAGTTAGTCCTTGCAACTAAATTTCTTCAAACTTGATCTATGATTTCGTGTTGTGGGCTTGCCTACGACGAATTGCTTTCTATCGACTTCAGCTCATTATCTAGAAAGATGATCTAGAAATCGTCAGTACCTTGGGATCTGCATGCCTCAATGGCAAGTTTCTCACCTTCGACGATAGGTTGCATCATTAACCTTCGATCAAAGGATTCCGTGACATGTTCGACATCAACACATCTATTCACATCTCATGAATTGTACTGAGTACTTTGAGAGCCATTGACATTACTGGTGGTTTCTCTCACACTTGTTAACAGTTTACATCATTGACTGGTAATCAAGTGGTTTCTACCATGTTCGACTTCAACACATTCATTCGCATGGATAGAATCGTACTGTTTCAGGAAGTAGAAATGAAGACCCTGGATCTAGTTTCCGCCATCCGGGCTACGAGGAATTTTGTATTCATTATACTGTGGACTATTCATAAACAGATGGCTACATCCATACTGTGTCTACATGTGTCTATACTTGTGATGTATTACAAGATCATTCCTATATCAGAGCAGTAGTTAGTTTTCTAGTCAGTTTTGATCTGAGTATGGGAATGCCTACCTCAGCGATGATATGATCTCATATATATATTTTGCATTGAATGTTTTTACATGTTCCAACAAGGCTCTCCACAAGATGATCCTCGAAATGATAAAGTACTTCACTCTTCCTAGATGATAAATGAGATCCTCATCTACTACAGACTTCGCACTTTAGGGGGCAATCTGTTACACAAAAATATCGTCACCATGACTATTTACAGTTAGTATGAGTCTATCATCACTTATACTGTCCTCCTAAGCAAGTCTCAAACCTCAGCTCTCCATGTCAAGCTTTGAAAATGAGAGGAAGACATTAAAAATCAACAAAGCTCTGGTTCCGCACTTTCTCTCACTGTCGCCTATGGTCTCGCACCCCCTGTTCACAATACCTGCGGACCTGCCCACTCTATATCTAAAGGAGTAGGTGCGGACCCCTGTGAAAGTCAAAAAGGCACAAGTTTATTCTAAAAAACTCACTTTGGGTTAATTCTAGATGATTCTAGAAGTAATTTTGACGTGGATTGTTCACTCTTAGGTGGTTCATGCATCCCAAAAGAGAAGGATCTAATCCCTTGATGAGAGGAGATATCCCTTTGAAGGAGGGCTTTATCCCTTTGAAGGAGGACCTAGTAACTTCCCTCCATTGCACTATAAATTAAGGCATTGGGCTAGTTGCTAGAGAGGTTAGAAGCTGAACATTTTTTAGGGTAAACGCTGGTGGAATTGAGACTTCCTAGTTAAGCTTGAGAGGAGAGATCACATACCTTTTGGCTTCATTGGGAAGAGAGTGAAACTTTTCAAAGTAGAGGAGACTTCTTGTTGGACCCTGGGAGGAGCTTGTACAACATCAAGGCACAGGTTGTAAAGTTCTTATTTGATTTGAATTAATACAATCAGATTCATTTTTCTCAACAAATTGTCTTATGTCATTTGTTTCATGAACTCCTTGATCATCATGATAAGTATGCTTTATGATATTGGCTTTTCAGGTGCTATTTAATTTGTTTGCTTGTTTGTGTTTGCAGATTCGCTACAAGGGAGCTCATTTGGATCAAAGGAGCGAGGCTTCCACAAACTTGCATTGGACCCAAGGTAGGCCTAAAACACTTGTTTGCCTTTGTTTATAAATTGCATATTTAGAGAAAGATAGTTTTTGATTGTCTTGCTTGTCACTAGATATCATTAGATTCTAGGAAGGTCAATCTTGTCCGCAAGATTGACTCATTCCGTGTGACACATACACCATACATCCATAAATAAACAAGGAAAACACGCATGCAACCTATTACCTGCAAAAAAAATCCAGTTGTAGTCGTTGATCCACCTATTCCCTTGCACTTTCCTGCTCTCCTTTGCCTTCTTTCTACAAATCCAAAGTATCCTAGAGTTCTCCAAAGATGCTCCAAGAATGCTCTAAGTGTGCAAGAGTATGAGAGAGTCAGAGAATAGAATGAGAAAGCCAAATATTGAACTAAAAAAATCTGTGAATTGATCCTCATAAGCCTTGTTATCATTAAGGGTTTTATTTTCTTCCTTTTCCTCTATTTCTCCTTCAATTTACCCCTCATGCAAATTTGTGACCTTTCATTTCCCTTTTCTCCTATTTTCTTTTATTTCATAAATCAAATGTCAAGTATTTCCACTTTGCCTTTACCAATGCCTTTTCCAATTTCCATAGTTATAAGTTAATCACAAGTGATACCCCATCACTATGTTTTGCCCAACATTTAGCTTGGAATACATGTCCCATGACCTTGGTCTTAATTTTTTTATTTACATAGGAAATCAACCAGGGGTTGTTACAAACATGAGCTAGATCACGTCATATAACCAAGCATATAACCATAATAGAAACCTTGACAAATCAACCATAAGATCACCATAATAATTAGTACAATAACTCATAGATAAAAAATAGGAAAATGTATCATATTAACTTATGCAAATGTCAACTAAGTCAAGGACTTCCACGTACCACTTGACCATAGATTGGGGTGAACCAAATCTCTCTTTTAGCCAATCACCCTTGCACCATATTTGTAACCACCTCTCCCACATTCACCCAGCTTCACTGCCCTGCCACGGTGAACATGAGAGGAAGTGATACTATGACATGACCCAACCTCCTAGGTCTCATTAAGGAAGTGGGGTCGACCACAAAAGACAAAGTGACAACTCATAACATTCTAAAGGGGCTACAAGTCACTTAGAGGTTACATGAACACCCCAGGTGGCAAAAACTTGAGTTCGACACGCTTTTCTCTAACCTAGGTCCTAAACCACACCCACAACAAGCCCTCCATGTAGTTGGAAGCCTCCATCTGTATGCACAAGCCTGCATCCATGTGATTGCAACCAAAAATTTCTAGTTTAGAGGTAGTGGTCACAGATTCTAAGCCATCATTTAAGGTTAGCCTCTAGACCACTGCCAAGAACTTAGTGAGAATTTCCATAATTATAAAATACATCAGGACAAATATATTCATACAAAAATTGATCAAGGACTTGACCTAACTAGGCCTAACCATGACAGTCATTTCATCAAACATGTTGAGGACATGTAATCTACATGTCATGAATGTATATTTAAACATAGGGGTATGATATTTATCTGAGAATAATCAAGAAGGTCTAATGCCCTCTCATAATACCTACAATAACAGCTATTAGCTCATGCATTCATTAACCATTCATGAAAAAGCAAAAGATATCAAGAGCCATAGTTAGAATCTGTTAGGAAACCATACTTATAACCAGCATATAACCAGAATAATAACCATGATAGAATAGCCATCAAAGTCACATAATAACAAGTACAATTACTCATGAAAATACAAGAGGAAAAGATCTCTTATTAACATATGAAAAATCCAACCAAGTCAAGGACTTCCATGTACCACCCAACCATAGATTGGGCTAAATCAAATATTTCTTTCAACCAATCACCCTCATGCCATATTCCAAGCATGAATGTGAGATCTCATGGAATAAACCAAACAAAACCAAACAAGGGCTTCCAGAGGCAAAACCACCTCAACCCTCAACCAGTGATTCTACCTCATGGTCATACATCACTAACAACAATCAAATCAATCTTTACCTAGATATCTGGGGCTCTAGGAACTGATCTCAACCCATAGCCTTCCATGGCTCTAGAGTGTTTTTCCAACTAGTAACTCAACCCCCAAGGACTTCAGAGCATTTTTCCAACCTAGGCTCCAAGACTATTAACTCAACCCAAGTTATCCAAGGGCTTCTAGAGAATTTTTTTCCAACCAATAGCCATAAGGAATTATGAGCACCAACTTGAAAACTCCACCATTATTGTACGAAAACTCCAATATTGTACGAAAACTCCATTATTGTACGCAAACTCCACTAGTGGAAGATACTCTTCCCACTTTTGATGTTGATGCATAACATACATTCTCAACATGTCCTAAAGAATCATGTTGACCCTCTCTTTTTGTCCATCTATCTACAGATGATAAGTTGTACTAAAAGCCAACTTCATACCCAAACCTACAAACAACTCCTTCCAAAACTTGGAAGTGAAATTGGAATCTTTGTCTAACATAATCTTCCTAGAATACCATGTAACCTCACTATCTCCCTGATGAAGACCTGAGATACATCACTAGCTAAATTGATAGACTTCACTGGAATGAAGTGAGTTACCTTAGTCAACTTGTCAGCCACAATCATAATAGAATCATGTTTTCTAGATGTCCTCGGCAAACTTGTAATGAATTTCATCGAAATGACCTCCCATTTCCACTCTGGAATCTGAATCTATTGTAGTAAACCACTTAGATGCTGACACTTTGCTTTTACCTATTGAAAATCCAAACATCTTGCAAAAAATTCAACCACCTATTTCTTCAATTTCGACCAATGGTAGAACTTCTTAACCATTTTCAATGTCTTTTGATATCCTGAGTGACCTGAATATGGATTGACATGAAATTCCCTCAAGATAATCTTCTTAAACTCACTGTTGTCTGCCACATAGATCCTATCCCTAAATATGACCAAACCATCTATCATTCGATGATGATCCACATCATATTCACATGTACCCTACTGCTATAACCTATTCTTAAGTTGTTGGTCCCTGACATCCTATTTTCCTGCCTATAATATTCAATCCTGTAAATTTTCCCCATATGAATTCATAGCAGCAATGTGATTTATTTATACTCTTCTTTTAAGAGCATCTGCAACTCCATTCTCTCTTCCCTTAATGTACCTGATCTCGAAATCAAACTCATTGATCATAGCCAACCAACTACCTTTCCTAACATTCAGATTTGGTTTGTCAAACAAGTACCTCAGCCCACTGTGATCACTCATCATAATGAAACTCCTGCCAAGAATATAGTCTCACCACATCGTCAATGTATGAATGATCGCTACCAACTCAAGATTGTGAGTCACATAATTCTTCTCGTGCTCATTAAATTGCCTTGACTCATAGCATACTACATGTCCTTTTTGTATCAAAACTCCACCAAGTCCTATTTTTCAAGCATCTATATATCCCACAAAATATTTATCTAGATCTTCAATATTCAATACCAGAGCATTTGTAAGCAACTGCTTCAACTTTTCAAAACGAGTTGCACATTCCTATGTCCATTCAAATTTATTTCCTTTCCTTTACAAATATGTAATAGGATAAGAAATCTGTGAGAAGTTCCTGATGAACCGCCTATAATAGCCTGCTAGTCCCATGAATTATCTGACCTCATCCACATTCCCAGGAGCTACCCACTCCTTGATAACTCTGATCATTTTTGGATTAATCCGAATTGGATCATTTTTTTCATCCATCTTGATGCATTGGAATCAACTCACTGGACCAATTTTACCAATGGGACCCAGTTTGGTGAAACGAGATTTGAAACCTTTTGGGAGAGCTTTGAGGCATCAAATGACGTTTTTTGGAGGTAAAACTTGGTTTCTTTAGCGCCACACTTTTTCATGCTATTCCACACACATAGACCTTTCCAAGGGCGCAAGAATTGCATCAATTAGAGTTTGTATGTAAACGTTATGCCACTTAGAAGTTGACCTTCCTGTTGTCACACCTATAGTTTGGGAGGATGTGGCATCATCCCCCATTATTCATGGAAAAGGGGATAGCCACGTGTTTATGATGTCAAAGACTCTAGAAGAGTCTATTTTGTAACTCTAGATAAGAGTTGATGTAGTCAAACTTAACCACTAGTATGCTATCTGGCTGTGTTATAACTGGGCCACTAGGAGGAAGAGGCATTTCATTATTTTGAGAGAATTTTGTTTCATAACTAAGCAAAGATAGCCAAGAGAGATAGGAGGTAGAGAACACAGAAAGGATTTGTGCACTATATCATCCCACGGGCCACAAACATTACTTCTCTGTACTTGCAGCCATATTTCAAGACAGAGAAAGACAGCAAAGTGGCCTCACCTTCTAGCTAGGTTTTCTCCTGAAAGGGTTTCTCGGAGAGAATATCTTGTGTCTTGTGTGTGTGTGTGCTTATTTTTTTGTTCACTAATTTTCTACATAATTTTCATTCGCATGCATGCACTAATTACAGTTAAATCCACAGATCTTAAAGTTTAATAAACAGTAATAGTGTAGAATTTTCAGAGTTTTAATATAATATTATTAGACCTATTATGACAAATTGTCGAGTGGAATATCCACGTAATTTTATGGATCATTTGGTATCATAGTAGGTTTCTATGGGTATTTGTGGATATTTTCATGGTATCTACGTTGGCAAGGCCAAAAATTGTAAAACCCTAATCATGGGTGACGAATTTGTAAACGAACCTCTTGATCTTGCAGAGGTGAGGTTTTCTTGGCTTGAACAACAAGTCACGGATATAAACCACAATATTAACCTCCTCATGGAGGCACTGAGAAATAAACTAGGGATACTTGGAGAAGATGGGGGTTCAAATGCAGAGGACAAATCAAAAGGGGGATCAAGAGATTGAGAAGACATGGAGAACCAATTGAAGAAAGAACCCAGAAAATATCAATCCAATTCGAGTGTCGTGAATCAATCCCTATTCAAAATGGAAGAAAAGTCAATATCAAGTCGTACCATGGTCATTTCGACACTCTGTATTTTAACCACTAGTTGTAGAAACTAGAAGTTTATTTCAGTGTCCATCATATCGAGGAAGGGTAGAAGATCTCATTCGCGCAGCTGAAATTAGAGGGTCGTACACTGACTTGGTGGGAGAGCCACACGGAAACCCTAAGGTTGGAGGGAGAACCTCAAGTGATTGAGTGGGAGGATTTAAAAACCCTTATTAAGTCATAGTTTTATCCCATTGGGTATGTGGAGGACCAGTGGATCTAGTGGCATTACTTTAGGAAAAAGTCCATAAAAAGTGTGCAGGAGTATAACACAGAATTCAGAAAGATGGCTATAATGCTCGGTATCTCTCCAATGAACCGAAATGTACTCCTCAAGTATTTTGGAGGTTTGCACCACCATATGCATGAGAAAGTGATGTTATGCAAGCCCAAATCAGTGGATGAGGCTTGTGTTCAGGCACAATACCTAGAGAACATAAACCTTAAAAGAGTGAAATCAAGTGGATCGAAGCAAAAGGAGCAACAAGAAACTTCTAAGGAGGGGAAGAATAAGAAAAAGGGAGGGGAAGATAAAAAGATGGCAGCCACAACACACCAGTGCAAAGATCCTAGCAACCACTGCAACATTGATGACCATACAGAGGAGAAGTGATGGAATTTGCATCCAGAGCTAAACCTGAAGAACAAGAAGAAAGATAATAAGAAGAAGAATATCATGGCCACTGATTCGAGCAACCAAGTTGAAAGTAGCTCAGACGTGGATGAGAATATCGTTTGTACATCAGTGCAGAAGGAGGTGAATTTGAGTAGCCTTCAGCAACAGGAAGAGAAAGAAATTACCAAACTCTTCCATATAAATATACAGGTCAAGAAGACAAGTGGATTAATGCTCTGTTTGACTCAGGATCGAAGGTGAATCTCATTGCAGTAGAGATGGTCAAGAAGTTTGGGTTAGAAGTTTGTGGTCATCCAAATCCATATCTAGTGGGATGGGTAAATAAGGATGCAGAGCTGAAGGTAACAAAACATTGCAAAATTAGATTTGCTCAGTGTTGATTTTATTGATGAAGTAGATCTAGATATGGTTCCCCTTGATGTGTGTGGATTCATGTTTGGGAATCCATACGTGTACATGCATCATGAAATATTCATGAGGGTATTTAACCAGTAATGACTCATCAAGGATTGAAAATCTTTCATCATCAATGTGCACAAAGGCAAGTCGAAAACTTCACCAGTAAGTGCCAAACAAGCCTAGAAATTGATCAATTCTTGTAAGAAGTATGTTTTATTGTTTTTAAGAGATTCAATATGAAGAGGAGTCAATAAGAAGCAAGACACCCCTACATGGGTGTACTAAGAAACAAAAACAATAATTGGAGGAGTTGTTACAGGCATACAAGTATATGTTCTAAGAGCCTAAATGGCTACCACCTAAGAGAGAAGTGGATCACGAGATCCAACTATTGCCAGACACCCCATTGCCAAATATTACATTGTATAGGTAATCTGCTATAGAAGCAAGTGATGTGAAGAAACAGTTGCAGAAGCTGCTGGAAAAGGGTTTCATTCAACCGAGTACATCACCATGTGGGTCTCTCGTCATCTTTGTGCCAAAAAAGGATTAGACTTGGAGGATGTGTATAGATTACAGTGCGTTAAATAAAATCACACTTAAGAATAGATACTCCTTGCCAAGATAGATGATATGCTAGATCAGTTGCAGTAAACAAAGTATTTCACCAAGCTACACTTGAAGTTTGGATATCATGAGGTTCGAGTCAAAGAAGAAGATACATGGAAGACTGCCATCAAAACCAGGAAAGTTTTGTATGAGTGGTTAGCTATGCCATTTCGCCTATGTAATGCACCAATTACATTTATAATATTAATGAATAATATATTGTGCCCTTTTATAGATTCATTTGTTATTGTCTATCTGGCTGATATACTAGTATATAATGCTACCTAAGAGGAGCATATTTCACATTTGAGGAAGGTTTTGGAAACATTGAAGAAGCACCAGTTGCTAGAAAATATCAAGAAGAGTGAGTTTTCACAACATTCCTTGGTGTATCTAGGGCATGTAATTAGTGGAGGAGAGCCAAAGATAGATCCTTCCAAGAAATGGTTAGTGCCTACTAATGTTTATGAGGTCGGGATTTTCATTGGGGCAGCACAGTAACTGAGGAAATTCATAGCCTCATTTTCAACAATAGCAACACTTCTCCACACCATAACAGCAAGTGGCAAGAGTTTTCAACAGGGAAAAGGTTAACAGAAGGATTTCAAGGAGCTGAAGAAGAAGATCAATCAAGCACTAGTTTTGTTATTACAAAATTTTAGCGTCCCTTTGAAGTGGAGATAGATGCAAGTCGGTATGTTATGGGAGTTGTCTTGATGCAAGGAAGAAGGTATGTTTGCTACCATTTTGAAGTATTTCATGGGGAAGGTTTTAACTACCCTACATACGATAAGGAGCTCTATGCTATGGTGCAAGCTGTGAAGAAGTGGAAGAACTATATGATGGGAATGGAGACAACAATCCACACATATCACCAGTCATTACAATATTTGTAGGCCCAAAAGCTACAACAAACCAGGCATTACAAGTAGATGGGGCTTTTACAACAGTTTCATTTGGTCATCAAGTATAGGAAGGGAAGAGCAAACATGTTGGTCGATATGCTTTCAATACCACCCACATCAAATATTACAACTTTGGGGACTCTTATGCACATCGATCCATTCACCTATGATGCATACATAGAGGCATATTCATAAGATGAGGACTTCAAGGAGGTGTATTAGTAGTTGCAGAGTCAGAGTCATGTGCACAATGGCGACAACATCATTGTCTACAATCTCCAGGATGGGTTACTCTACAGGCTGGATAAGTAATGTGTTCATAAAGGTGAGAATTTGCAGCTGATTAGAGAGGATCACACCTCCAAGGTTGCAAGCCACTTTGTTCTAGGGAAGACCATGGCTAACTTGGAGAGGTATATTGTGTTAGGGCCTAAATCTACCTCAGGCTGAGAAAGACAGGATCTAGGGTAACATCAAACCATGCTTAACCTGGTAGCTAGCCCTACCAGGTCGGGAGAGGGCTCTCTCCTTGTCAATCTCAGAAAAGACGGCCAATAAAGCTTGATATGACTGATGTAAAGACTGATTTTAGGCTAGGTATATGCTCAGAGGAGTTTGATTGAATTTAATTTTGGTTTGCTGGCTCAAATGTGAAAGGCAGATTTGGGTCCGAGGAATGGACACAGTCTTGCAGAGATCTCTATGGGAAAAGGTAGGAAAATGGTTTAGTACTTCAAATTGAGTGTGATGGAGAGATTTTAGACTGGTGAGGAGTTGGAGAGGGCATGAAAGTCTCAAGGATCCTCTTCAAACAGCTGAAAACATAAATAACTAAACAAACCCTAGGTAGAGCACTGCAATTTCAATGAATTCTACCTTTATCCTTGTTTCATTTAGTTAAGATGAACAGAGAGAGATGATGGCATACATAAAACACATGTAAACTTTCAATTACAGAAGAAAACACAATACCAAATCAAGTTGCCACAAGAATCCCATAAAGTGCTGCAAACCCTAGTCTATTCCTTTGCCCAATTGCTGAAATGAGTGTACAATAATGCTCAAAGCATTCACAAGAGCCCAACCTTTACCAATGACTGCAAAACTACTAGATATAGGCAACAAAAAACTCATGATAGGCTTTAGGGGTCGAATTCATGAGTTTAGGAGCTGTTTCAACAAGATCTAAACTAAGAACTTAAAAGTAGGCAGTGGAACAACTTGCCTCTAAAACCTAAGAAACTGATTCATCCAGTTGCAAACTACCTTTTCACGATGAATCTACCTCTATGAGTGAAAATTTAGCATAATTACATAAAAATACATCAATTCACATTAAATTACATCATGAGTTTGACTATTAGAAAGAGAAAAGTCAAACTGTGAAGAAACTAGGTGAAAAACAGAGTTTTTGGCCAAAATGAGAAAATTTTATCTTGTGCGCCGCGCTCCTGTCCCTGTGCGCCGCTCTACTTTGGAGCTGGCTTTGGAGGCCTTCCCGTGCACCAAATGTGCTCCAAGTGGGCTTGTTGGAAAGGTATACATGTCTGCCTTCAGGAACAAGTGGAATTTCTAAATTTTGTCTCCATTTTCCCTTCCAAAAATGAGTTCTCCAAACACTGCTTCCTGTGTGTCCAAAAAGGGGCAAAAAGGTCATTTTTGAGGTGTTTTTGACCCTTTTGGAAGCTCAAAACCTGTCAAAATTTCTTGGCCATGTGCGGGAATTCATATTTTTCCATGAGGAATCCAAAAATGTTGAGTTTTCCTCAAAAGGAGGTCTCTAGCAAAAGCGCGCGCCAAGTGGTGCGGCGCACCAGGCAGAAAAACCTGTTTTTTAGGCCAAAATTCCAAAATTTGCAAAAAGTTCCCCAAATTTATTGAAATTTGGGCTGAGTGTTCTTCATCAGGTGCTATGTTGAGCTAAGGAAGCCTCAACGAAGATCTAGAGTCTATCTTGCTCTTTTCTCTTCCTCATGGCTTTCTTCAACTTGGCCTTCAAAATCCTGATTCTCGCTTTGCACATCTTGTGTTCTCACCAAGTAGTGGTATACCATGTGCCTCAACATATTTTTATTTTCTATTGCCCTTCTCCAGCATCCTCTCCAAATGCAATTTTTTCCTCTCAAGCCAAGATTCATGATTAGCTTGAATTTCTTGTTCAAGTGTTTTCAACTTAATTTTCTTCCTCTTAGCAGCTTTCCAGTTTGCCTTTATGTTTTTGAGCTCCATGATGGTTTGTTGATCCTCAAGTTGTTTATTCATCTTCTCCAAATAATTGATTATCCATTTGGCTCTTTCCAGGTTGAGGGAAAAATGATGAATGTCATCTTGCTGCTCCCGAATGATCTCTTTGAGCTTTGAGCTCAAA
This sequence comes from Pinus tabuliformis, assembly GCA_031772625.1. Lineage (NCBI taxonomy): Eukaryota > Viridiplantae > Streptophyta > Pinopsida > Pinales > Pinaceae > Pinus > Pinus tabuliformis. Next base: position 71,482,023 of record CM062809.1, read on the forward strand.
TCAGTGTCATCATCCTGAATAAGAATGAAATCTACCACTTGACCTCCTAAAGGTCCCTCATCATGCAAGGGATTCTTACCCTTGTCCTATACCTACTCTGCTGATGGAGGGAACGAGACCCCTTCCACCCCGGGTGGAGATAGTACTCATTTTACTGTTGCAAACAATCTCTTAGTGCCCTTTTGGTATGTGACAAACACTGGCACACTAGTGGTTTGTGTCTCATGAACCTCCTGCTGATGTGAAGGCTCTCCTACCTCATGAAAAACTGTAGGGAGCACTTGAGGATCTGTAAAGACCTCATGTGAGATGAATTCCTTCCATGACACATTCAGTAAACCAATTTGATGCAAAACCACAATTTTGATTAGTGCAAAGTGATAGATGTTGTTATACTGCTGATGAGGAGGCTTCCTTTGCACTAATGTGGTCATCTTCTCAATATTCTGGCAAATGAAATAGGGGAGGTTCATCATCCTCACCCTAGTAAAGTGCATCAACAATATGATATGATAGGTGTACAAACGAGAAAATCTGCCCTCACAGCTGAAATATTTAATTATGAGTTTCATCAAGGGAGCATATGTGTCCTGTAGGTACTTGAATGGGAAGACTCTACTGACATGTCTCTAAAAACCGGCCTTGATGTAAGGCTCATAATGATCTCTATCTACCAGCTACCCCTTATTCCACTGCTCACCTACATTTGGAATACCGGTTGCTTGAGCAATAGTCTCAGGTGTCAAGGTGAATGTCACACCTGCCAAATTGACTTGGCCATTATGAAGATGAAGCACAAATAGTCTGGCCAACTCATGGTGGTATTTGACTCTTTCCACCATCTCACAAAATTGATAACAGGATTGGTGTTGGAAGCATGTGACAGCAAGAGGACAAGCCAAAAGCTCTGCAAGTGAAGTAGGCTCCTCTCGGTTATGTTTTCCACTCTTATAAGGCCTCCTTGGTGCATGAATTTCTCTAGAAGAGTCACTGACTGTTTCCTCATTTATGTCATAGGAAGAATCTGACTCCATGTTTGCCAATGCTTGAGTTTTCTTAGATGAGTATGAAGAGATTTTATGGTGTTAATAGGTTTTTGCTACTAAAATATAGGGATTTGATGATAGGACTATGGAGGGAATGTGTATGAGGGGTTTGGGAATGTTGCTGATAGGTTTTTGGGGAATAGAAGGGTTTAGGGAATAATATTTAGGATTTAGGGATATTTGATTAGGGTTTTGGATAGTGATATTAGAGATTAGGGTTAGTAGTTTTAGGGATATGGGAATAGGGAATGGGTAAATATGAATGAAAAGGGAGGGAGAAAATGAAGTGAGTGAGTGAGGGAATGAGGGAGTGAGTGAGTGAGATTTAGCAGCAAAAGAAATGTAATTTGTAAACCCTATGCAATGTTTTTTCATCAAATTGCAAGGAACTATGGTTTCAATATTTCCCTATTAAATCACCAAGAAGATTGAGACAAACTCATGGATTGAGCATATTGGAGTGTGAACTTACTTGGGCAATGAAGAATTTAGCAATTTGAGAGTATTTGGAGGAAGATGTGAGAGATTTCGGGCCTTGTAGACCTATGCACCGTGCCACCTCACAAGTGAGCCACGCTGCCTTAGTGCGTCATGCCCCTTATAAAAATACACTGTAAACTACTGCCTGGTGCACCGTGCTGGATGGGTGCGTCGCGCCCACGCCTAGGTGCGCCACGCCTGTAATTTTCACCCTTTGAATGTGAAATCACTCCCTTGGCTCTTGAAAACACAAATGGATTTGCTCTCCTTCACTTTTGGCATGCAAATGAACCTCTTTGAAATGAATACACTTTATATAGCAATGGCTTTTAATTTTTCACTCAAGAAAACCCACTTTGCTAATGTTTGCTCGTTTCACTTTCTTTTAAAACTCTGTTTTGGGAAGTTTTCTTAAATTTTTGCCTTTGATGGACTAAATACTTTGGCATATTGTTTGTTTTGTAGGTGGTGGAGTTGTAGAGGCTTGGCAAGGTGACCAGGGCTGCCTCTGAAATTATTACATATGGAAAAAATGAAATTACATCAAATTTGTACATGAAACATAAAAAACTATGTTTTTCATCAAAATTGGATTTTGAAGAAAAAGCAATCATTGAACATGTGATAATGGAAATTATTGTTGCTGAGACTTTATTTGACCTCCTCATGTGCCTGCTGACCATTATTGAGCATTGACAAGACCTTATTGATGAAACCCAAAACCTAATGAGACCTAAAACCCTAAAAATGACTTTTGCAGATTTAAAGACAAAAAATGACAGCAGATGATCTAGATGTATGAAAATGGGCCAGCAGGTAAAGAATATGAGGGAAAGTGTATAATATGCCACTACCATCAAATGATCCATGACCCTAATGGGATGCAGTTGATCGAGTGAGACACCTAACATGCAATGCAACAAGAGAATTTGATCACTGATGGAGGGATGAAGATACCGACACTAACATTTGCTCCAATGGGGATGGTAGCTCCTTAGAGGTGCCAAGAACTACAAACCTCTAGAAAGCAGACAGTGCCTTCTTCCATTGGTCTATGGAGTCAATAACTTCGACAAACCAAAACCAATATCTTGACTCTATTTCAGGACTAAAATCTGACTCAAAACTGACTCAATTTCAAGACTGAAATCGACTGAAAACTTGACAAACAATCCAAACCAAAACTGAAATCAAACCTTCAGTTTTATAGCCTTCACTTCATGCCCCAAACTGAATGAATGATTACAGTACATACTTGCAATGAAGGAAATAAAACGGTATATACAATGATACATATGATAGCAGAAAATATTTCAAAGATGGTACCGTTTCAGCAGCCGACCATTGACCGGCCTACCTGGACAATCTTCTCCATCCATTTCTTTCCGCAAGAAATAATTCTGACCCCGGTATGCAGCAATTCTGAAAGGTCCTTTCCACAGGTTCTCGAACTTTCCATGTTTCCCTTTGTCTTCGTTTCTGGCATCCCATTTCAACACTATGTCTTCAATTTGAAACTTTTCCACCTTGGCCTTTCAATCATATATTTTCTTGATTTTCTCTTGTAGCTTGAAGGTATTCTGAAAAACCTCCTCTCTAGTCTGCTGTAAATGGATCATTTGATTTATTCTCCATTGCAAATGATCTTCCTCACTACCAGCTTCCTGCAGAAGTTTAACAACTGGAACTGCGATAGATGTAGGAAATACCATGTCCACACCATACACGATCTCGAAAGGGGACATACCTATTGACTTTTTCTGACTTACTATATCTGCCCATAGTGCATTGACCAATTTCTTATGCCAGCTTTTCTTGTTTGTTTCTAGCAACTTTTTGATGATGTTGACTAAAGATTTATTCGAGAATTCTACCAAACCATTACCTTGTGGACAGTATGCAATTGAGTGCCCCAAGGTAATTTGGTACTTATTTCAAAAATCAATCATATTTTTAGATTTAAAAGCCGCTATATTATCTGTAATCAGCTTATTAGGACAACCAAAACGTGGCAAAATATTGTTCTCAAGAAACTAAATTATTACCGAATCAATGGCCTGCCAGGTAGGAATTTCCTCAATCCATTTAGTGAAGTAATATGTCGCTGTAATGATCCACTTATGATGTGTTGAAGAAGTAGGATAGATCTCGCCAACGAAATCTAAACCCCACTACAGAAACATACTAGTTACTTCAACCGGTTTGAGTGGAAAAGGCTGTAATTTTCTCTTACCTTGAAAAATCTGACATTCATGGCAGCTTGTAACAGTTTTGTACACATCAGAAAAGAGGATTGGCCAATGATATCCCGCTCTCAAACTTTTATTGGTTGTTTTCTTCCAAAATTATTACCTCCACAATCTCCTTTGTGAAAATCATCTGTAACCTGTTTTGCTTCTTCTTCAACCAAACAATTCAACAAGACACCACCGGGATCTTTCCAATAGAGTGCATTATTCATTATACAAAACTTTGCAGCCTTTAATTTTAGGGTCCTACTTTTGTTCTTAGCCAATCCGGGTGGCGGTGAGAGATGTTGGAGCACATAAACAATATCCGAGTACCAAGGAGAAAGAAGAAACATTTCAGCTACTTGAACAAGTGAACTTTCCTCATCTTCTTTGGACATAGCAGCAATGAGATTTATGTCCAAGGCATGCAAATTAGATTCCTCCATCAGTTTGGCCAGCCCTTGTCCTTTGATGAGCTTTGTCAGTTTGATCTCCACATCATATTCTAACAAAGCTGTGACCCATTTGCCTCGTCTCTCTTCTAGATCTGTTTGCACTAAGACATCTTTAACGACAGCGTTAAGAACATAAGCAAGGATGTGAGAATGCAGAATATAAACTCGAAAATCTTTCAATGCCTTTACCAAAGCAAGAGCTTGCTTTTCAATAATATTTTACTTTAAAGCTGCATCCCTTATCGTTCTGCTGAAAAAAGCAATTGGCTTCTCAAGCTGGTCTCTTTTCTGCATTAAGACTGCTGCCATAGTATGATCCGAAGCAAATGAAAACAAAATAAAATCTTGGGAATAATCCAGGCTGATCAAAATTGGAGCTGAAGAAAGGGCTAGCTTTACCAAATTGAAAGACTTGATGGCTTCTTCGGTCCACTTCACTACACTATCTTTCTTTAACATGTTTGTGATTTCCCTCAAATGCTCTGCAAGATTTGGCACAAAACGACGTAAGAAATTCATCTTACCTTTGAATGACTGGATCTCCTTTTTACTTCGTGGAAAATCAATTTTTTGAATGGCTTCCACTTGATCTAGATCAATGCAAATGCCCTCCTTGGATATGATATGACCGAGAAGCTTGCCTTCATTTTGCAGAAATTCTTCGATCTCTTTATCATCTTGAAACACCTACCAATATCTTTGGTTATCTGGGACAGCAGGGCAATGTTTCACATGAATTTCAAACTTATTGTTTGAATTCATCGGAATTTTCAAGTTACTTGTAGATGTTGCAAGATAATCTGCAATAACATTCTGAACACGAGGGACACATGTCAAAGTGTAGTCTGGAAACAATCTCAAAATATCTAACACTGCATTCCAGTAAGCCCGCATGCGAGGATTCTTAGCTTGGTATTCACCTTTCACTTGCTTGATAACTAACTCGGAGTCGCCATATACTAAAATTCTTTTAGCATTTAACTTCTTAAGGATTTTTAGGCTACCAATTAAAGCTTCATATTCAACCTCATTATTTGAACAATCAAAAGCTAGTTTATACGAACAAACCCTTACATTACTTGGCACTTTATTTGGAAGAAATGCAGGGCTGTGTATCCAAATTCCAATTCCAGCACCTTCCCTACCTACCACGCCATCAAAATCCATACTCCACAACCCGGATTCATCTTCCAAGTGTTGAAATTCTGTTTGCTCTTTTTCTTTTGCTTGCTATCCATCTACTTGTTGCTGCTGTCGAAAGGCTGATTGCTCAGCGGTACTATCAAGCTTTCATCTTTCTTGATCTAGTACAGCTCTAAAATTTTCAGTGATCTCTGGAATATCTTCTACTTCAACTACTTAACTATTTACATCATTAAAACTATCAGAATATAAAACAAAAGATTCGAATTCAGTATGTACATAGTTGATTGGATGATTTAGAGGTTTCTCCTTGCTAGTGATCATGTACTTCATCTTTTTCTCCCAGTATAATTTCCTCAACTAACCGAACTCGGGAATAGTAGCATATAATAAATCAAGATGCAATGTCCCTTTGAGTTTTTCTCCCCAAGATCTGGAAAGAAGCATGACAAATCTAGGAGGAATATCTGCCACAACCACATCCATCAAAACATTCTTCGCCAGAATCTAATCTAAAGTGACAGCCAAATCTTTAATAAGCCCAATTCACCTGACCCTACTAGAATCAAAGGAATATAGATTTTGGTACTTGCGAGTGATATCTAAACCCAATTTTTCCATGATTGCTTTAGGCATGACATTATGAGAGGCTCCTGAATTGAACATGGCATTGTGCAATACAAATTCATGCAATCTAAGGCTGATATAAAAAGGAGCTACGTCACTGTCCTCAGACTGACCTTCTAATGTTGGCCCAAAGATAAGTTTGGGCTGATCATCCTCCACATTTACCATATTAGATAATGGATCCAAATTCAAAATCTTAGACACCTAACCTTTATAGTTGTTGTTCTTCATTAATTCAATCAAAGGAATTGACACTTTTAACTTAGCAATTTCATTTTCTAAGCTAAAGGCTGATGTTTTCTCTACCTCTTTGACTGGAGCATCCTTCTTTTCAATCTTATCCTTTGATACATTTGGCTGATTTGATCTTTCATTTGCTGATTGTGTTTTTCTGGTGTTAGGATCAGTTGTCTCCTTTCCCTTTCTCTACGCTATTGGAGAATCGTTCTTTGGTGGCGACACTTCCTTCCTCTCTTGAATTGGATTGATGGGAACTTCTCTACTCCTAAGTGAATATTGTTGCTGTTGGGCTATCAAATCATTCATGTAACCCCTCTGATATTCATCAGACTCTTCTTCAAGAACTGTTTCATTTGCCAAGATGAAATCTTCGTCTTTTTGTACAGCTGGGCTTTCTAAATACTCTTCATCTTCGGTGATATAAATGGGTAGATCATGAGGTGTAAAGAAATGATTATCCTCACCAATTATGTTCTCATCATCATCTGATTCTGGACCATGTACAAAACTCTGTTGTAGGGGTTTCTTCACTTGCTATTGTGCTCTTTGTTTTTGTTGCTTGATTCTGAATTGTGGTTGCTGCTGACCACGAAAGTTTTGATTTCTGACTTGTGTTTCAGGCTTATCATCAATTGTGAGCCTATCAAACATCTTCTCGATCGTGCGAAGCAAATGATCATAGGAAGAAGCTTCCTCTTTTATGGTCACCTTCTTTTCATCCTTTGCTCTAGCTCTCTTAGCAAGCAGATTTTCCTCAACGCTGACTACACTTTTCTGCATGTCCTCTAATGTAGTCGTATCTCTTTCCCTCAATTGATATGCCATGTCAGGATTGAAGCCATCAAGAATTTTAATCAAATCCAACCCCATAGGTGGCTTTATATCAATAGGAATTGCATTGTAAACAGTATTGAATCTGACACAATAATCTTGGACACTCTCACCAACATTCCTCTTAATGTTCTCGTATTCGGAAGAATTTGAAGAGGGTTTTTCTTTACCTCCCAGTGATCCAAGAACTGTCTCTGAAGATTGGTCAATGTAGTGATACTCACAGCCGGCAAAGCTCTGAACCACTTCCGCACTTCACCTCCAAAAGTTTACACAATTAATCTAATAGTCACATTTTCGGCATCAATCTCATGAAGTTCAAAGAAATCAGTCATCCTATCCACATGCTGTTGAGCTGTGACGCCTTGAGGAGTGCCATCAAACAATGGAATTTTTCTTTGGTAGTCAGCCGGCATGGAATCCAAGTTTTGAGGCAACACAAGGGGTGCATATCGGGCAGCCATTGCTCTAGGTGGATTTACAACTAGCCTTGGGGATGTAGGAGGAGTCAGAACAATGATAGCAGCTGACAATGTAATTGGTGTATGAGGTGTCAAAGGAGGAGAGGAAATACGAGATGTTTGAGGTGTTGATGGGGTTGATGGAGGAGAAGGGACACGAGGTCTCTGATCTGATATAGTGGGCTACACGAGAATGGTGGGAATGAAAGGAGGTTCAGTAGGATTTCCTGAACTAGATGCAATTGCAGATGAACCAAGAGTTGTTGATGTGGATTCTAAGAACTCGGGAATATTCAAAGCCACGATGGAAGTTTGAATATTCAAGATATAACTGTCAATTGATCTATTTGCCCTTTCAGTTTCAGTATCTTTGACAAACTCCAGATTTAAGACAATAGAACCAACAACACTTTCAGATTTAGTCTCAAACAATGACAGATCAAAACGTTCATCAAATTCAAGATCTTCAAGATATTTAAAAACAACGGGACTTGAACGAGATTTGAACATAGGAATCACAAAACTTTCTTGTTGGAGAATTCTCGGGATGAGATTTGGATTTTCATACATAGGAGGAGGATCAAGATCAGGATTGGCTCTGGTGTATTGTCTGGAAGCCAGTGTGTTGAATTAATCCCAAAAATAAAATGGAAAAAATCAACTTGTTCAGCCTATCAAATTCTAAACTCATCATCCAAAGTCTAGAATTGCTTAATTATATTGGGGTAATCATTTAGATCAGATGTTTAGTTTATAAACTAGACCAGAGATTGACTGAAGCAGCATTCATCTACTTTCGCTAATGCAAAGCAAGAGCGTTTCGAAGGCTACCTGGCACTCCGTCTGTAGTCTACAAAGCAAAACAATGATAATAAACTTTCTTTCCCAATACGGTCGCCACTATGTTAGGGCCTAAATCTACCTCAGGCTGAGAAAGGCAGGGTCTAGGGTAACATTAAACCATGCTTAACCTGGTAGCTAGCCCTACCAGGTCGGGAGAGGGCTCTCTCCTTGTCAATCTCAGAAAAGATGGCCAATAAAGCTTGAGATGACTGATGTAAAGACTGATTTTAGGCTAGGTATATGCTCAGAGGAGTTTGATTGAATTTAATTTTGGTTTGTTGGCTCAAATGTGAAAGGCAGATTTGGGTCCGGGGAATGGACATAGTCTTGCAGAGATCTCTATGGGGCGAGGTAGGCAAATGCTTTAGTACTTCAAATTGAGTGTGATGGAGAGCTTTTAGACTGGTGAGGAGTTGGAGAGTGCATGAAGGTCTCAGGGATCCTCTTCAAATAGCTGAAAACATAAATAAATAAACAAACCCTAGGTAGAGCACTGCAATTTCAATGAATTCTACCTTTATCCTTGTTTCATTTAGTTAATATGAACAGAGAGAGATGATGGCATACATAAAACACATGTAAACTTGCAATTACAGAAGGAAACACAATACCAAATCAAGTTTCCACAAGAATCCCATAAAGTGCTACAAACCCTGGTCTATTCCTTTGCCAAACTGCTGAAATGAGTGTACAATAATGCTCAAAGCATTCACAAGAGCCCAACCTTTACCAATGACTGTAAAACTACTAGATATAGACAACAAACAACTCATGATAGGCTTTAGGGGTCAAATTCATGAGTTTAGGAGCTGTTTCAACAATATCTAAACTAAGAATTGAAAAGTAGGCAGTGGAACAACTTGCCTCTAAAACCTAAGAAACTGATTCATTCAGTTGCAAACTACTTTTTCATGATGAATCTACCTCTATGAGTGAAAATTTAGTATAATTACATCAAAATCCATCAAGTCACATTAAATTACATCATGAGTTTGACTATTAGAAAGATAAAAGTCAAATTGTGAAGAAACGAGGTGAAAAACAGAATTTTTTGGCCAAAATGAGAAAATTTTATCCTGTGCACCGTGCTCCTGTCCCTGTGCACCACGCTACTTTGGAGCTGGTTTTGGAGGCCTTCCCGTGCACCAATTTTCTCCAAGTGGGCTTGTTGGAAAGTGCCTGTCTACTTTCCAGAACAAGTGGAATTTCTGAATTTGGTCTCCATTTTCCCCTCCAAAAATGAGTTCTCCAAACACTGTTTCCTGTGTGTCCAAAAAGGGGCAGAAAGGTCATTTTTGAGGTGTTTTTGACCCTTTTGGAAGTTCAAAACCTATCAAAATTTCTTGTCCATGTGAGGGCATTCATATTTTTCCATGAGGAATCCAAAAATGTTGAGTTTTCCTCAAAAGGAGGTCTCTAGCAAAAGCGAGCACCAGGCGGAAAAACCTGTTTTTTAGGCCAAAATTTCAAAATTTGCAAAAAGTTCCCCAGATTTCTTGAAATTTGGACTAAGTGTTCTTCATCAGGTGCTATGTTGAGCTAAGGAAGCCTTAGCCAAGATCTAGATTCTATCTTGCTCTTTTCTCTTCCTCATGGCTTTCTTCAACTTGGCCTTCAAAATCCTAATTCTTACTTTGCACCCCTTGTTTCTCACCAAGTAGTGGTATGCCATGTGCCTCAATATATTTTTCTCTCTGTTGGCCTTCTCCAGCATCCTCTCCAAGTGCAATTTTGTCCTCTCAAGCCAAGATTCGCGATCAAATTGAATTTCTTGTTCAAGTGTTGTCAACTTAATTTTCTTCCTCTTGGCAGCTTGCTAGTTTGCCTTTATGTTTTTGAGCTCCATGATGGTTTGTTGATCCTCAAGCTGTTTGTTCCTCTACTCCAAATAATTGATTATCCATTTGGCTCTTTCCAGGTTGAGGGACAAATGATGAATGTCATCTTGCTGCTCCCGAATGATCTCTTTGAGCTTTGAGCTCAAATCAGTGTCATCATCCTGAATAAGAATGAAATCTGCCTCTTGACCTCCTGAAGGTCCCTCATCATGCAAGGGCTTCTTACCCTTGTCCTATACCTACTCTGTTGATGGAGGAAATGAGACCCCTTCCAACGCGGGTGGAGATAGTACTCGTTTTGCTGCTGCAAACAATCTCCTAGTGCCCTTTTGGTATGTGACAAACACTGGCACACTAGTGGTTTGTGTCTCATGAACCTCCTGCTGATGTGAAGGCTCTCCTGCCTCATGAAAAACTGATGGGGGCACTTGAGGACCTGTAAAGACCTCATGTGAGATGAAATCCTCCCATGACACATTCAGTAAACCAAGCTGATGCAAAACCACAATTTTGATTAGTGCAAAGTGATAGATGTTGTTATACTGCTGATGAGGAGGCTTCCTTTGCACTAATGTGGTCATCTTCTCAATATTCCAACAAATGAAATAGGGGAGGTTCATCATCCTCACCCTAGTAAAGTGCATCAACAATCTGATATGATAGGTGTACAGACGAGAAAATCTGCCCTCACAGCTGAAATATTTAATTATGAGTTTCATCAAGGGAGCATATGTGTCATGTAGGTACTTGAATGGGAAGACTCTACTGACATGTCTCTGAAAACCATTCTTGATGTAACGCTCATAATGATCTCTATCTACCAGCTACCCCTTATTCCACTGCTCACCTACATTTGGAATATCGGTTGCTTGAGAAATAATCTCAGGTGTCAAGGTGAATGTCACACCTGCCAAATTGACTTAGCCATTATGAAGATGAAGCACAAACAGTCTGGCCAACTCATGGTGGTATTTGACTCTTTCCACCATCTCACAAAATTGATAACAAGATTGGTGTTGGAAGCATGTGACAGCAAGAGGACAAGCCAAAAGCTCGGCAAGTGAAGTAGGCTCCTCTCAGTTATGTTTTCCACTCTTATGAGGCCTCCTTGGTGCATGAATTTCTCTAGAATAGTCACTAACTATTTCCTCATTTCTGTCATAGGAAGAATCTAACTCCATGTTTGCTAATGCTTGAGTTTTCTTAGATGAGAATGAACAAATTTTATGGTGTTAATTGGTTTTTTCTACTAAAAGATAGGGATTTGATGATAGGAATGTGGAGGGAATGTGTATGAGGGGTTTGGGAATGCTGTTGATAGGTTTTTGGGGAATAGAAGGGTTTAGGGAATAATATTTAGGATTTAGGGATATTTGATTAGGGTTTGGGATAGTGGGATTAGGGATTAGGGTTAGTATTTTTAGGGATATGGGAACAGGGAATGGGTAAATATGAATGAAAAGGGTGGGAGAAAATGAAGTGAGGGGGTGAGGGAATGAGGGAGTGAGTGAGTGAGATTTAGTAGCAAAAAAAATGCAATTTATAAACTCTATGCAATGTTTTTTCATCAAACTACAAGGAACTAGGGTTTCAATATTTCCCTATTAAATCACCAAGAAGACTGAGACAAACTCATGCATTGAGCATATTGTAGTGTGAACTTACTTGGGCAATGAAGAATTTAGCAATTTGAGAGTATTTGGAGGAAGATGTGAGTGATTTCGGGCCTTGTAGACCTGTGCGCCGCACCACCTCACAGGTGCGCTGCGCTGCCTCGGTGCGTCGCACCCCTTATAAAAATACACCGTAAACTACTTCTATGTGCGCCGCACTAGATGGGTGCACCGCACCCATGCCCAAGTGCGTCACGCCTGTAATTTTCACCCTTTGAATGTGAAATCGCTCCCTTGGCTCTTGAAAACACAAATGGATTTGCTCTCCTCCACTTTTGGCATGAAAATGAACCTCTTTGATATGAATACACTTTATATAGCAATGGCTTTTAATTTTTCACTCAAGAAAACCCACTTTGCTAATGTTTGCTTATTTCACTTTCTTTTAAAACTCTATTATGGCCAATTTGCTTTACTTTTTGCCTTTGATGGACTAAATACTTTGGAATTTTGTTTGTTTTGCAGGTGGTAGAGTTGCAGAGGCTTGGAAAGGTGACTAGGGCTCCCTCTGAAATTATTACATATGGAAAAAATGAAATTACATCAAAATTGTACATGAAACATAAAAAACTATGTTTTTCCTCAAAATAGGGTTTTGAGGAAAAATCAATCACTGACCATGTGATAATGGAAATTATTGTTGCTGAGACTTTATTTGACCTCCTCATGCACCTACTAACCGTTATTGAGCATTGAAAAGACCTTACTGACAAAACCCAAGACCTAATGAGACCTAAAACCCTAAAAATGAATTTTGCAGATTTAAAGACAAAAAATGATTGCAGATGATCTAGATGTATGAAAATGGGCCAGCAGTTAAAGAACATGAGGGAAAATGTATGATATGACACTACCATCAGATGATCCATGACCCTAATGGAATGTAGCTAATCGAGTGAGACAGCTAACATGCAATGCAATAAGAGAATTTGATCACTGATGGAGGGATGAAGATACCGACACTAACATATTGTGTATTGGCCCAAGATACAAGAGCAGGTAGCTAGGTTCATAATAGGATGCATGCTTTGTTGTACTAGCAAGCCTAGAAACAGTAAATAGGGTTTGTATCATCCCTTACCTGTACCTACTCATGCTTGGGAAAGCATTTCCATGGACTTTTTGGGAGGTTTACCGACAACGAGGAAGGGACATGACAACCTATTCATGGGAGTTAACAGGTTCAGAAAGATGTGTGTTCGTATTTCCTGTAAAAAGACCATCAGTAGACAAGAAGCAAAAAACTTATTCTTCGGATAGGTTTGGGTGCAGTTTGGGATACCAAGAAGCATCATTTCAGACATGGACACAAGATTTCTCAGTGCATTCTGGACTAAATTGTGGGAGAACATGGACACAGAGTTGAAGAGATCTACAACATTCCATCCACAGATACATGAGCAGGCTGAAGTAGTCAACAGGAATTTGGTGTAGCTTCTGAGGGGATACAACTAGAAGCATCCAAAGACATGGGACGAAAATCTGGTATATATACAATATTCTTATAGCAAATTAGTCCACACCTCTACAGGAAAGTTCCCATTTAAGACTTGTTTTGGATATTTTCCACCTTCACCTTTAGATATTTCATATGGGAAGAAAAGAGGAGTGAGGGAATATCTTACAAGAGATTCTTTGAGGGCTGGAAAATTTATAGAGAAGATCATGAAGATCCATCTACAAGTACAGGAAACATTGCAGAAGTCACAAGAGAAGTATAAGGTCAGGCATGATCAACATAGAATAGAGAAATCATTCAAGGTGGAAGACAGAGTATGGCTATAGTTGAACAAGGAGAGGTTGTAGGGGCCTGGCAAGAAAATCAAGGCTCTAAGGTATGGTCCCTTTGAGATACTAAAAAATGAGGGTGATAATGCCTATCGACTCAGTTTACCACCATAAATGTGCATTTATTCGGTTGTGAATGTAGAGAATTTGAAACTCTATGAGCCTTCCATGCTAGATCGGGAAGAGGAACAGGTCCTATCTTCTATGGAGGATTTAGCACTAGATGCTCAGGAAGAGTTTACCAAAGATATACTTTTACGAAAGAGGTACATAACTACAAGACAAGGGCAATATGACCTTTGGCATATTGAGTTGAAGGGACAACTTCCCAGCAAAGCTAAATGGTACAACAGAGAGAAGGTGGAGGAAAAATTTTCTCACCTCATTCAGTAAACAATTTTGGGGACCAAAAGCCTCCCAAAATGGGGAGGTATGATCCGAATTGGATCATTATATTGTTTTTCATCCATATCAATGTAGTTGGAGTGGAAAAAGTGGAGGAATCAACTCACGGGACAGATTTTTTCGGCGGGACCCAGTTTGGCGCAATGGGGTCTGAAACTTTCCAGGACCATTTTGAGGCATCAAATGACGTTTTTTTGGGGTAAAACTATTATGATTTAGTGTGACCCCTTTTCATGTTATTCTACACATAGAGACCTTTCCAATGGCACAAGAATCACGTCAATTGAATTCTATATGAAAAATTTATGCCACTCAGAAGTTGACCTTCCTATTGTCACACCTATAGTTCAAGAGGATGTCGCATCAGCCCACATTATTCATGGAAATGGGGCTATCCATGTGTTTTTGATGTAAAATACACTAGAAAAGCCTATTTGGTAACTCTAGTTAAGAGTTGATGTGTTGGCTTGAGGGGGCTTGGACCTAGGTTCATAGTTCGTTGGGCTAACCAACAAAACCCTACACTACTGTCCCTTTTGTAACAGTCTGGTTAGTGCAGACTACAGTATCACTTGAGGTAGTATTGGGGGATGCTAGAACTAGGTTTCTACATCCAGGAGGCTTTTGATGTAGCAGTGAGGAGTTTCCTTAATCTATGTGTTATAGACATTTTTGTGCCTTGCATCACTGAGCATGAAATGTCAATAATCAAGGGATCCAAAGTTCCTAAACATGTTGTTCCTACCCCTAGAGGAACAAGGCCAAGTAACCACAGCAATTCACAAAGGTTCTCCACCTGAAAACACTCAAAACAAGGCAATTCTGGATCATGTCAACTGCTCCACTGAGCATCTGCACTGAATGTCAACTGCTCCACTGTCTACCTGCGTTGAATGTCAACTGCAAAGAAGGCTACCTGCGCTGAGCGAGTTTGGACAAGTGGCAGAGTCGTTCCTCAAGGTGTCAATGCCCAGGAAGCTTCCAAAATGACACTTGGATCAGGGAATTCGACTGGTGATGAGTAAGAGGTTCCAAAACTCCAAGTGGAAGCAAGAACCTCCAAGTGGACTCAAGAACTGAAGTGGGAGAGGACACTAGTCAGTCTCAGACCAGTCTCAAGCTGACTCATCCTCTCTCCAATATCCCTATATATAGATCTCTCTCCATGAGGTCAAGGGAGGCTGGAATTTGGTATTTGCAAAGAATTGTTGTTGGTTTGTGGCTAGAAACATTGGGTGTGTTATGCTTTGAAGGGAGTTGAAGAAGGAATTCCATTCTGCTGGGAAGGAGATGCTGGATTGGAGCCCTATGGGTTGTATCACTTCCTGAACCCTGTTACTTTCAATAAAGCTATCTTGATTCTTTCCTATATGCTAGTGTATTTTGTATGATTGCATTGGTATATTTGATTTACTTCTAATCCTGAATCATTTATGAATATGTGTATTTGCCTTTGTATTGTGTTCTTCTCTTGTCGCAAGTAGATGATATCCTGTCACAGGTAGCTGTTCTCTTGTGATCTCGTGGGATTCAAGTAGCTGTTCTCTTGATCAAACGAGGAGGAAAGTAGCTGTGGATACACAAAGAGAAGAGGATCTAGTTCGAGGGACAACCGCAAGACAACGGTAAGTCTGCCGATCTCCTCTCTTTCATATTTCATAAAGGAAGAAGTCATGATAGCTGTATTCGTTTGTTGCTAAGGCGCTGTCACACCTTAGGTGGATAGGATCGTCCTAAATAGGAATTTTTCCCCACAACAAATTGGCAACTCCGCTGGGGAAGAACTTGTTTATTCATTTCATTTGTGTTTCCATCATTTTTTTACTTCATAGACTTGACAGCAATTCTTGAACTGCATCTTTCCCGGATGCAAAGTAAAAGTTGCTGCTTTGATCCAGTATCTTGGACTTGTCTATGATCTAAACTAGATCCACAAATGATTTGATTGATCCTTGTGATAGTCTTTAGTACCCTATCAAAGCATCCCTCTGTTTATACCTTGCTTGTGTTTCTGATTTGGCCTGAAACAGTTGATTTTTGAGCATTTTGTGACCCAGAAACCAAGAGAAATGAGAGTTTCTCTCTTCAGCGCAGGCACTGTGAAGGAAGTCTGCATTTCAACGCAGGTCCCGAAGGGGCTACCTGCGCTGATTGTCAAACTGACAGTGTTGGACCTGCGCTGAACCAGTGTGGCCTTGAGCAACTGGGGTTCTTTGTCCTTTTTTGCCCTGTTTTGATCTCTGTTTTTGCAGCCTTTAACCAAGTATAGGTGCTAGCCTGATAAACCTTTTCTTTGCCTGAATTCCGCCCCATTTTTGTACAAAAAGATTGTGAATGTTTTTATGTGTTTGTGGCGTCATTTACAGTCTTCCTTTACATGAGTAAAGTAATCTTTCTGTAAGCCTTTGATTCAGATCTGATTGAGAGTGATCTTAGAAGAGAGTTCATTGGCTGTTTGTTCAGATTGATTATAGTTTTTTACTTTTGCTTATTGGTTTGAATTTGTCTCTTTCAAAGTATCAAAACAAGTCGTTATTTCGAAAATAGCAAAGTGATTGTAATCTCTTCTACCCTTGTTGATTTCGAAGAAAGTGAACTTGTTTATTTTGATCATTGTAAAAGCGAATTCAAATTTGTGCAAAAAGCTTTCTTTATAGGCATTTATACTAAGAAAGTTGAAAACAAACACTTGCATTGTGCATTTTTCATTTGATAAGTTTGCATGTTGGATTTAGGGAAAGTGCATTAGAGTGTGCTGATTGCTCTTTGAGAAAAGATAGTCGCTCTCTTTTCCCTTAGTAGCTAGGATTTTCAAAGTTAAAAGATTGTAAAGCTTGCTTATCATCTTAGACTGCATTTAGGAATTTGTATCATACATCTCGTGGTGAACCTTGAAAGGCAAACTTTAAAAAGATCAACCTAAAATAAATTGAATGAACCTAACAACGCTTTGTAACATAACGCACAACATAGAGGTCTAGGCTAGAAACGTGTTCCGGCGTCGTTAAACATAGTGACTGTCGATCTTGAAGAAGGTGGGTGATTCCTCCTGAGAGTCAGTGGCGCTAATACGGATTGTGCTCCCACGTACCGTCGCGTATATATTGGGAGACCCCTATAGGCATATATCTTTTATCCTTAGGAAGCCGTGTCGGCCGCCCTACTGATCGCAATGCAGTGAACACAGCATTCACGAAGATCGACCACCCGTACCGTAAAACGTATTCTGTGGTTTTGTGAAAAGTTTGGCACACCCTCTGCCTAGATCTCCAGAGCAGTTTCTTTTGGCCTTTTTCAGACTCTATAACAGAAAAAGTCCATCCGAGCATTTGTCACTTCGGGCTCGTTAAAACATCGAAGGAGACTAGAGTCATCTTTAGCTTTTTCTCGACTCTTTAAAACTGAAAAAGCAAGTTGTTTCTAAAGCGTCGTTATCAATTTATTTTAAACGGAACAATCACCCTTTATTCCTGCGTTGATCTTCGAAGTTAGTCTACCTTCATCACAAAGTTCTTGTAGAATTGCTAGGAAATCTTTTGGATAGACTAAATATGTCTGAACAACCGTCGACATCCAGGACTGTGTCATCCGACACAGCAGTGGCAGAGCCTCCTGCTGCTACTCCAACGATGTTCGCTGGTATACCATCTGTCCCGGCAAATTGTCAACAACAAGCTGGAGTCCAATCAGAGACTGTTTCGACGACATGGTTAGTTCCTATTTCTTCATCCAGATTATCATCTGGTATTTCTTATGTTGAAACTCAACAACTTGATCCAATGTGTCTTCAAAGGCCAATCTACCCTTTAAGCACTGGATTGCCACCATATGGAGGGCAGTATGCCTTTTCATTGTTCCCCCCCGGAGAACAACCATATGGGAGTTTACAACAAAGTTCAGGTCAAACTGGAATTACATCCAGCGGATGGGTACCAATACTGCCTCAGCAACCAAGGGTTGCATATTCAATGCAACCAGTCCACCCTGTGTCGAATGTTGCCACTATACCTGGTATGTTGATTGCGTCGCAAGTACAAGCGCTACCTGTTGTATGTCAACCCCAAGTTTCTCAGGTTGCCATACAACAGCCTCTTGTCTCGACAACTCAATCACAACCTCCGGTTAGTGCCTCCTTATCTGGAGCGACTCAGGCTCAAACAAGTACTATGACTCCTCATCTTGGTCAATCATCCAGTATTGGACAACAGCAAATGGTCCAACAACCAGAGCTGGTTCAAACTCAACAACCGCAATTCCAGCAATCATATCAAGGACCCGAGCAACAAGTCTTTGTAAGTAATGGGCAACCGTATAATAACAGTTATGTCCATCAAACTTGTCAAAGTTGCCAGCATCAAATACATTATGCTGGTATGCAAAGACCCACTGCTCAGGCGATTCCATCTTATCCTGGGTATGCTCCGCCTAACCTGAATCAACAGTTTCCCTTTGTAGCAACTCTAGAATTACCAGATCTAAACCGGCTGACGAATGATCCAATTGCTTATGCCCCTTGGTGGCCAGCGATTCCGCATAAACTTCCATCGGACATTCCTAAATTCAATGGAAATCCAGGTGAAGACCCATCGAATCACGTCATGACTTTTCATCTGTGGTGTTCGTCGAACACCCTGAACGATGATTCGATAAGGCTTCGCCTTTTTCAGAGGACATTGACGGGTCCAGCGGCTAAATGGTATATTGAATTACCTAGAGCCTCTTTCGACAATTTCAGTTCCCTAGCCACGACTTTCTTAACCCATTTTCAATTACCGATAAGGTATGAAACTGGAACGGAAATCTTAACCAACTTCAAGCAAACGACGGCCACACATATATCCGATCATATACATGAGTGGCGTCGTCGTCGCAAGATGGTAAAGACTTACATTCCAGATCAGTTGTTAGCTGAATGGTTTATAAAGTCGTTACTTCCTGCCATAACGGAAGATGTGGCCAAGGGGGAAGTCGTAACGGAGGAGAAAGTTATTGCTCATGCACAATATCTAGACTTAGTATATACTCAGTCCGACACGCTCTACGAAAAAATACCTGACGCCCCTAGACCGGAATTTTCAATTCCTCCTCCTCCTAAATCCAATAGTGACTCATGCTGGTGATGGCGTGATTGGCACCGCAAACACGAAATCGACAAAGGCTACATCTAAAAAGGCCCGTAAGATTTCCAATCAAAATGCAAATGAGGAACTTCTTGCCTCGGAAGTAAATGCTGTGTTGGACGACAAGGGCAAACAACTGAGCCAACTAGGGGGAAAGAAGAAAAAGAAAGGGAGAAAAAGGAAACCCCCTACGGGGTGTCATATATGCGATGAGGATCATTGGACAGCAGATTGCCCATACAAAGCTGAGCTTAAAAGATTCTTTAAGAGTTCGAAAACCTCAGCTGTGTTGACTGATCCGTTTCCAAGCCCGAGAACTGAGCTGGTTGCTAATCAAAATGCTTCCCGATCCCAAGTGCTTATGTTGTCTGTATCAAAGCAGCAAAATGATGCTTTGACGAGGAATAAGGATTACAGGAATCCAAAGCTGTCGAACAACAAGGCTAATGAACAACCTAGTAGTTCGACAACAACTTTGACCGAAGTTGTGCCACCCATCATCCCTGAGCCAATGATAAAGTCGCAAAAGGGAGCAGTACACAAATCGACATTTAATCCTTGTGCGAAAATAGCACATATAGAGGACCTGGCCCAATCGCCGTCTGTTATGTCGACACTTGAGGTACCGCAAAATTGCTTCTCCCAAGAGCAAGCTTTATTATCAGCAATAGGTGGAATTGACCCAATGGATTCCAATCTTGTGGCCTTTGATCATAAAGGATATGACCCTCAGTTACCAGCTCAACTAGCTTTCCTTATTCAAGTGAAAGCCCTCAGCAAAATTGTTCATCGAACAATTATTGATGAGGGGGCATCTACATGCATTATGTCGATGAGTTGCTGGAAAACTTTAGGATCTCCAACCTTGTCGAGGTCTGCAATGATGTTAAAAGCATTCGACGGAAGGACATATACCCCATATGGTATACTAAATAACTTGAAAGTTGAACTAGAGGGAAAAACGGTAGAAATAGATGTTGAAGTCATCGATGGGAATCTTGATTACAACATCCTACTAGGAAGACCATGGATATATGCCATGGCAGCTGTTGTGTCGACCTATTTTAGGAAGATTGCATTTCCCTTCCAAGGAGGAATTACAATCGTTGACCAACAAACTTTTCTCCCCAACAGTTCGCAAGTTACGGGAAGCATTCCAATGATCCATGGAAGGAATCACTCGCTCCAAAATATCGGAGTAGGTCTCCTAAAAGACCCTGCCTTAATGGGTACTTTTGCCCTACCACCTCCGAGTAATCTGGCGGAAATGGCCACAGTGGAATATGAAACCTTCTACATCTAATGGATTTGGACTCCGAGGACGGTTCTTATCTCGTGTCAACCTCGTTAAAAAATGAAACAAGGAGTTATGGGGATAGTTCTTTTACTGTGTCAACCTCATTAAAAAATGAAACAAATCCCCTTTCCAAGTCTCAAAGGTAAACCTTCATTCCAACCACCAAGTTGAATGCAATGAAGCTTGGGGGCCATGCACCTTGATTTGCGTTATTATGTTGGGGGCATGCAAAAGATTCGAGCAGTTTTAGCATAAAGTTCATGCTCGTTAAAAAATAAACGCAAGATTCGAGCAGTTTTAACGCGGTCTTCATGCTCGTTAAAAAATAAATATAAGCAGTGAGCAATGTTTCCTCCAGAGTTTAAGCTCATTTTTATCTAAAAAATGAACCTATCCCAGTAAATAACCACTGTGAATGTAATTTATCAGCCATAAAAAGCCTTGGTCGTGTTTGCACCTGCCACCTCCACTTTCATTTGGCCGATCGTTCACCTCCATATGATTGTTTACCCATTTTGAGGAACAGCTGCGAAGAGTGATTTCACCTAGCCATCCTTGTGACACTGTCGTGATTGGAAAATTCCAACCTGTACCTGGAATCAATTGCTATCCCTGTTTATCACTCGTTCCTCAAAAGACGAGTCTTCTTTAAGCTCTTTTCAACTGACTCGTAAAATATGAAAAGATTGCCGAGTTTTGGCCTTCCAGCTCGTTAAAGGACAGGAAGAGCTATCCCTCCTCTAGATTTTAATCTTTTTGGACCTGAGGGATTATTGCACAAAAAGATCGAGCGCTTGTTTTGTTCGGCTCGTTAAAGATATCGAAAACTCATCCCTTTTGTATTGTTTTATACTTTTTCAGACTTAAGGGATTAGATGACAAAAAAGGGATTTTGGAGTTAACTTTATGTACCTTTTCAGACTCTCTAAAAATGAAAAGGACCGAGTTATCCTTGTCGTTAGACTCGTTAAAATGATTAAATAGCGACAAACTTGTCTTTAGACGAGAACGAGTTTCACTATCGCTAAGCTCGTTAAAACATAGTGATGGGCTTGCCCGAAGGGCAGGTTATAGAACAAGCATATGTTATCCTCCTCAAGCTTGACAAAAATAAAGAGGTACTGGTCAGTAATGATTGGGGAAAAATTGGGAAAAATCAAGAAAACTTTGATGGTAGCAGGTCGCTCTTGAACATGACACTTTTCATCCGTACCACAATCAGGTTGGGTTGTTTTATTCACCGGTCACATCACCATGGTCTTGCCATACCATCCATATTTGGGGTAATGCTACCAATCCATCGCATCAGTGTCGTCATATGTTCAAGAGAAGTCATTCAGAAAGAGTCAACCGGGTCCCATCCACTGCCATACATTATCCTTCATCCATTCATGACCGCCACCCTGAATCATATGTCACAGATTGTTTTCACCTCCATTAAAATCATTAGCTCCGTTCCGTGTCACTGATGTGGGATTCATTAAGGCCCTCCTTTGATGGATCGCTCCTTGTCGACATCAGCTCATTATCCAAGGAGTTGATCTAGGGACAACCCCTCCAGTACTTTGAAGCTTGCATGCCTCAATGGCAAGTTTCTCACTTCCGGCGACAGGTATACATCAACGACCTTCGACCAGAAGATTTTGCGTGGTGTTCGACGCCAATTCCTTTATTCACACCACATGAATTGTACTGCAGTACCTTGAGGGTCATTATCATTATCGGTGATTCCTCTCGCGCTTGTTAACGGTTTACATCATTGACCGGTAATCAAGCGATGTCTTTCCATGTTCAACTTCAGTGCAATTCTCGCATGGATCGACTTGTACTTAGAGTGAAGATCGAACGAGTTTGAAGACCCCGGATCTAGTTTCATCCATCCAGGCTGCGATATATATTCAGGAAAAATAAAGACATTTGACATGTACATCATTGCAGCAGATGATCATCCTACTCAAAGGATGATAATTTTCACCAAAATTATCAGTCTACCATCAGACGATCATCTATTCTATGTACAAAAATGAATTTATAAAGCTGAGCATGGGAATGCCCGCCTCAGCTAGATCATGAAAGCAGAATGAATCATAATTTATTGTATTGTATTTTATTACAGGTCTCCTCCCAGCAGATGGATGAACTTCGGACCCTCCTGGATAAAGCATTTCACCCGATAAACGGCCTCATACTTTAGGGGGCAACTGTTATAGACATTTTTGTGCCTTGCATCACTGAGCATGAAATGTCAATAATCAAGGGATCCAAAGTTCCTAAACATGTTGTTCCTACCCCTAGAGGAACAAGGCCAAGTAACCACAGCAATTCACAAAGGTTCTCCACCTGAAAACACTCAAAACAAGGAAATTCTGGATCATGTCAACTGCTCCACTGAGCATCTGCGCTGAATGTCAACTGCTCCACTGTCTACCTGCATTGAATGTCAACTGCAAAGAAGGCTACCTGCGCTGAGCGAGTTTGGACAAGTGGCAGAGTCATTCCTCAAGGTGTCAATGCCCAGGAAGCTTCCAAAATGACACTTGGATCAGGGAATTCGACTGGTGATGAGTAAGAGGTTCCAAAACTCCAAGTGGAAGCAAGAACCTCCAAGTGGACTCAAGAACTGAAGTGGGAGAGGACACTAGTCAGTCTCAGACCAGTCTCAAGCTGACTCATCCTCTCTCCAATATCCCTATATATAGATCTCTCTCCATGAGGTCAAGGGAGGCTGGAATTTGGTATTTGCAAAGAATTTTTGTTGGTTTGTGGCTAGAAACATTGGGTGTGTTATGCTTTGAAGGGAGCTGAAGAAGGAATTCCATTCTGCTGGGAAGGAGATGCTGGATTGGAGCCCTATGGGTTGTATCACTTCCTGAACCCTGTTACTTTTAATAAAGCTATCTTGATTCTTTCCTATATGCTAGCGTATTTTGTATGATTGCATTGGTATATTTGATTTACTTCTAATCCTGAATCATTTATGAATATGTGTATTTGCCTTTGTATTGTGTTCTTCTCTTGTCGCAAGTAGATGTTCTCGTGTCATAGGTAGCTGTTCTCTTGTGATCTCGTGGGATTCAAGTAGATGTTCTCTTGATCAAACGAGGAGGCAAGTAGCTGTGGATACACAAAGAGAAGAGGATCTAGTTCGAGGGACAACCGCAAGACAACGGTAAGTCTGCCGATCTCCTCTCTTTCATATTTCATAAAGGAAGAAGTCATGATAGTTGTATTCGTTTGTTGCTAAGGCACTGTCACACCTTAGGTGGATAGGATCATCCTAAATAGGCATTTTTCCCCACAACACTATGGCCTAATTCGACCTTCGTGAGCCCTTATCTCCAGAATCACAAACTTAAAGTGATTTCTACTTAGTTAGATCTATGAGCTTCACCTAAGTGTCTAACATGCATAAGTTAACATACAAAATTAGATTTGAACCTTCGCAATGCAATTAAAATAGGATGACAGAGAACCAAATCATAATTAAATATAAACACATAAACATATAAGTATACATAGAATTGCATAGAATTGCTTCAAATATACTTTATTACTTCATATCTTCAATACATACACTTCTTTTGACCCTACGCACACAGCTATAGAGGCCCATGCACTTAGCTGCAGGAGCCTTCCCCTTTGCCATAATATAGAATTATGAACTCAAAATCTTGCTCTTCAATTATCCATAAGCATAGAACTACCTAATGACTCCTAGATGACTCCCTTTTATATCTTTTACATGGGCGGAGTTCATTGTTTACTCAAAAAAACCCATCCATTTACAAAATAAGGGGCTTTGACCTGCCTAAAAGCCCTTTGACTCTTAACGTTCTACGTGATCCACTCCTCAAAATGTGGAGAATTTACAATCTTACATCAAAATTGACTCAAAAATTAGACAAAATTAGACCTGGGGGTTCCCATCCCAACAGGCCCCCAACACAAAGATGTGACTCATCCCAGGTCACTCTACTAGTATGCCCTCGATGCATGCTTTAAGGCCACTGAACTCTGTTGTGCACTGTGGGACAGCCTGCCGAACCTCCTCGAAAAACTTCTCATTAGTTGGCCCCTCTACTACTAATCCAATGGTCCTCTATGTCTATTTCATTCCTTTCAGTTTACTCTTGATAGACTGTGAGTGTTGACTAGCTTCGTTGGCCCAAGGTTGTGTTCTAGCTTAAATGATTGAGGCTTTTCATGATAGCTCATTTATCTAAGCTTAAATGGCCTTTCCTTCATGTAGTCTAGCGAACCGTTGCACAAGTGATAAGGTTCGCGTTATTGCCCTAATTTCATCGAACTACAGTGGTTTGTCCCTGATGTCTACTTCAATCTTCTATACATGTGGGTCCTCTTCCAGCGAGGCCCACATCTCCATGGTGTTCTCAAATATCTAGTTGGAATCCTTAACTATAGCTTCGAGTACTTCCATATCTGACTTAGCAACAGCCTCACACTACTCTTGAACTTCTAGAGGTGTCGTTGGTTGTAGCTTCATCTACAGCTTTGTGACCTGCATCTGCATCTCAAATCTGACTCGTTCAACCTCCGATTTGGACTCCTTCACCGTGGCTTCAAGCATGTGGAGATTCCCTTCGGAAGCTACTTTAGTCTGTATGAGGAGCTCTAGCAGCTCAATGCAAGTTTGAGTGATGGAGTCAACATTAGGGAACTGTGACTTTTTGAGGATTCTCTAGGTTGTCAAAGCAATCAACAACAATAGCCATGCATAATGGAATGGTTTCCCATCTTCTTGGGCCTTGTGACAATCATCTAGAAATTCTTGGCAGAGGTATCCTAACCAATTAAATTGCACCCCTTGGCTGCGCTACTCGTCCAACTAAATTATTGGGGTTGACACCTCATCTGCCCTGCACTTCCTCATAATATTTCCAGCTAGAATGGATGCAGCAAAGGCAACAGCCTTATCAGAAATCAAGCTAACAGCATAGCCTCGCGGCTTCTTGATGACATTGTAATCTTTCTTCACCTGGTATCTGAGCTTCTTTTCCTGGGACTTGCCAACAAAAGTGCTAGTAAGGTCTGGTCATGCACATGGCAACGCAATGATCATCCTGATCAGCATAGCGTCAATTTGGATCCTTTCCCCAAGCCATAAGGCTTTGTCATGCACCAAATTCAGCAACTAGCACACACATATTGTATTGATGTTGTTGCACCCAAAATGAGGCATAGTCAACATATTTAGTAACTTGGCGTGCTGGATCCCAGCGCCCACGTCATTGTTCTACTCATGTTACACTGGCCTCCTCATAATAGACCATCTTCAAGTATTTTCTCGGCTCAAAATGAGGGAATTTGGCCCTGTCCGCCAAATCCCAATCCTCCATGAGCAGTTGTGG
Source organism: Pinus tabuliformis (assembly GCA_031772625.1). Classification (NCBI taxonomy): domain Eukaryota; kingdom Viridiplantae; phylum Streptophyta; class Pinopsida; order Pinales; family Pinaceae; genus Pinus; species Pinus tabuliformis. The sequence continues at coordinate 71,507,870 of CM062809.1, forward strand.
TACCTACACCAGCAATGCTCCTTCAAAGGGCACATCTTCGGGCAGCAAAGGTGTACAAATTGAAATTTTCAATGCATGAGGGTCCTTTGTCACCTTAGCAATCGGCTTTCTCAGTGGCATATACGGAGGTAACCATGAAATTGACTCGACCTCATCGACACTTACATCCTCAAATCCTGTCCCAAGTTGTTCCTCCTCTAAGTCAATCAGTTCCATTGGTTACTTCTTTTTCTCTTTTTCCATATTTCCCTTGCTCCATTGCTCAGCAGTCACCTTCCTAGGTGACTGTCTTACCAGTGGCTTCTGTGGTTTCTTCTGCTTCTTCATTGTTGTTGCTTCTATTGGTTCCACCATTGTTGTTGTCATGCCTACAGCTGTGGGATTCGGTCTCAGCAATCGAGGAGTTTTGGTTTGTGTAGGAGGAGTAGCATTCATGATGTTTGTTAAGCCTTGTTCGAGAAATTCCTAGTAGACGTCCTTCCATTCCTTACTAGACATGTAACACTTCTCTCGGCTTAGACTTAGGCACAAAAACTCACCAGATTTCTTCAAGAGAAAAAGTGTCCAAATGTAGAGTAGTATGCCATATTTATAGCCAAATTCAAATTTTAATGCCTTGAATTCCTTCAGATCCTCCTCATAAATGCAAATTTGGTGGCATATTTTCATAGGTATGCCCTTTAAATGCACTTTCCCTGCTCCCTTTAACGGTAAAATCGTGGTCAAATCAACTATAGCTTTTCCAACAGTCATATTTTGGGGAGGTTATGCTGGACCCTCCCTTATGGAATAGCTATGTTGTCGCATCTTTCTCCACCTATTCCATCACCCTAAACATCGTGAAACCCTCCTTCTTTGATGAAACCATTGCTCGGTAGAGTAGTTTATAGTCCTATGATTCTTGCCAGCTGCCTGAAGCACTAAGACTTTCTTATTGTCATATAGTCATCGCATCCTTGCAGGGGTGGGATCATCCATGTAGACCTTCAATCTGCTTCCATGAATCCTTCCAGGAAGTAACTCCCCATTCATCTTTTCAATTTGAACTGTGCCACCATCTGAAATATCCTAGATCACATAGGGTCCCATCTAATGCATCTGAAAATTCCTTGGAAACTTTGTGAACTTGTTGTCATACATCCAGACCAAATCTCCATTCTTAAAAGTGCTCTTCTTAATGTGGCGACCAAGCCATGCCTTTTCCATAGCTTTCTACACCTACTGATGAAAACCAGCCAAAAAGCAATCCTCCTCTAGCATAAGCAACTATGCTAAACGTTCCTCCATGAATTTGCGATATTCCATCTCAGTTACTGCTGTGATCCTTAAGTTGGGCACTATATACTCTATGGGCATCACTACTTCTTATCCATATACCAGTCTAAATGGTGCTTTCACTGCCAATTTCTTACAAGTCATCCTATCCCATAGAACCACTGGTATGCACACATCTCAATCATTCCTATTAACATTACAGATCTTCGTTAAGGCATTCTCCAATATTTTGTTAAAAGCTTCAATAGTTCCATTCGCCTAAGGATGATAAGGTGTACTCTTCTGATGTTGCATTTGGAACTCTTTTGTCAATGCCTTAATTGTTTCATTCAAGAAGTGTGAACCTCGATCACTCATCAGGATCTTTGGGAATCCAAATCATGATAGAATATACTCGAATATAAACCTTGCAATAGTTTTCGCGCTACAATCCTTCACGAGTTGTGCCTCAGCCCATCTGGTCAAGTAATCTATTGCAGTGATAATATAACGTGCACCTGTCTTCCTCCCTAGTGGATTAATTGGTCCAATGAAATCAATTGCCCATTTATCAAATTCTTGCAGTGTGAACTTTGGAGTTAAGGGAAATTCATCTCTTCGTGATGGTCTTCCAATCTTCTGACACACATCGCATGCACTACAGTACTCCTTATAATCTTTATGTATCATAGACCACCATAATCATGCTTGCAGAATTTTATGTGTAATCACCTTACCTGCATAGTGTCCTCCTGCGACACCACCATGCACTTCAGCCATAATACCGCCTTGTTCATACCTAGGTACATATTGGCACATAACTTCATTCAGTCCCATCTTATATAAGTTTCCTGCAATCATGAAAAAATCAGCAGCCCTAGCTACTAATTCTTTCTTTTGTTGCATTGCGTATCCTTTAAGAGCTACTTCAATAGACAAAAAATAAATAATGTCCGCAAAATGTTCATCAACAACTCCGATAGCGAAGAGTTATGCGTTAGGTAACCCCTCATCAATATTACTAGGTTGTTCATCATTTTCAATCGTAGGGAGGTGATTAGGTTCAGCATTTAACATCCATGTCTTATCTATCACTTCAAAAACATACTCCTAGAAGAGAGCAACCACCTACAGATCTTCCCCCCCAACACAGGCTTATTGACCAAGTATTTCAATGCAGAATGATCTGTGTACATTTTAAAGTGCACACCTAGAAAATAATGCCTGAACTTTTGTAGCGCATATACCATGGCTAATCCTTCCCATTCTATGGTTGAATAGTTTCGTTCCGCTTTAGATAGTTTCCTACATGGAAAGGAAATTGGATGGTCAATATCTCCTTCACCTGGTTGAGTTAAAACAACACCCAATACTATACAAGATGAATCCACGTGCACATGAAATTTTTTCTTCCAATCCGGGAATACTAGGATTGGCGCAGTAACCATCTTCTCCTTAAGAACATACAAGCTTTTTGGACAGCCCTGTTTTACATTCCTGGGTGGATCAAAATTTATAATTACAGCGATATTGGTAGGGTTGACCATCAATCCCTGCTTGTATACAACATGTCCCAACATTATTCAATAAGATACAAAGAAAATACATTTTAACCTCCATAGATCTACGCAGATCCTTATATCACCCTTTGTTTTCTTTTCCTAGACCACCATCGGACTGACCCATTTTGACTCTTCTACTAGCTCAATTATACCTACTACAAGAATCTTTTCCAACTCTTCTCTTACCTTTTCCTTGTACTTGGGGTTCAGTCGATATGGGCGCTGCTTAACCGTCTTTGCATTTGGCTTTAAATTGATCTTCATCACACCCAAATCACCTACTATGCCCTTCAATTCAGATAAATTTTCTAGAAATAAGTCTTGATATTCATGTAGTAATTTAGCAAGCTTTCCTACTATGTCTTCATCCCAATAGTCACCAATATGCGTGAACTTTGGTTCTACTTCTGAGCCAATATTTACTTGTTTTGTCTTTACCAGTTGTGATATATCAGGGATCTTTGCATCAGGTCTTGCAACTTTGCATAGTCCCTCTGACTCAGGGATATTGATATTTTGTGGATCCTCATTGCCTTCTTCCGTAGTAACATTGTCTCATTCCAAAGCATGTTGTAGTTGGGTGCTCCAGTCAGGATGCATCCAAGTTATAGGTTATATTGGTGTTCGGAAGATTGCTGCCTTAATCACCTGAAGTGCCCCATCAATGAATTTGAACCCATTTGCAAATTTGAATGTTAGTAGGAAAATATCCTTCATTTCATCCCAATCAGAAGTCCTGTGTCACAACTATGATTCCAAATACCAGTTCATCGGTATAACTTCTAAGTTATGAATAAATATATGTACCCATTCTGGTTGAGATACCTCACCCCAATCCTTACTCCATTGAGCCAGATGTTCGCATGGGTCATCCTTGCCTGTGTACTTTTCACTAAGTCATGTTATTTCCAAGCCAAATCTTAACCTCATCAATCTACAATATTCCTTCCAATCATCAATATTATCCTTGTGGGTTCCCCACCATCTTGTAGACGTAGCTCTTAAATCCAAATATAGAGCCTAAAACTTGTGCTCTTCTGGTACGTCTCTTTCAAAATGGTCAAGAAAAATATTGACATCATCTATCCCATCATAATAAGGTAATTTACATACCTCATTTGATATACAACGTAGAAACTTTGTAAACCTATTGCATCATAGTGTAGAGACCTCATGCAACCAATTCTGCTAGTTTTCTAATTCTTCATTTGAGTCTAATTGGCACAAACTATCCTTCTCCCAACTGATCCATTCGTCTGTAGTGGTATTAATCCAATCTTCATCTTGCACAGTAAGCTTATATATGTGATTAATTTCTTCGTCATCATAGTCATCATGGATTGGCTCTGTGTATCATGCACCTTCAGCTGGATCCAATGGAACAACCACTCTGAGGCTATTCTTCTCAAACACCATGCTTCGCTTTATCAAATTAATAATAGCATTCATGTCGAAAGCCCAATCAATCCTGAGCAATGTTGGGTATGGATTATTGTCATCTACTGTTTCAATAACTTCAAAATATGAGAGCACACTGGATCCCTCAATATCTACACACTCCATGTAGGCGACCCATCGGAATTATCTTTTGTTGGTTTGCCATGCACAGCGTGATTGGTGACCACTGCAACTTAGGTTTCCCCATTCGTTCCCAAGTCTTTTGTGCAGTACATTAGCATCAGATCCTAAGTCTAGAATTATCTGGTCCATGTCAAAATCACCAATTTGTGTTATCAACTGCATTTCCCTACCAGTCCTCTTCTTGCTTCGGTTTACCTTATTTACTACACATTGTTCTGGTAATGGCTTGTCCTTCCTAGCACAATTATCTATTAGTTCTTGTAGTCCTTCAACTTCCTTTTGATCCCTCAATAGCTTCATGCATGTCTGTAAAAATGATTTCAGCACTGTGGGATCAGAGTTCTTCGTCATAGTACTTTCTTCAGATTTCCCTTGTCGTGGGACTATTGGTATCTAAGTTTTAGACGTAGAAGCACCTGGATCCATAAAGAAAAATATTTCCTCCATAAATGTCTCCTTTTCTCTTTGTAAGTCAAATCCAACACTCTTCTTGCCAGCCCTGCGAACCCATGTATTGAATTTTCCTTCTACCTTGTCTTCAACAGTGGCTATACCACTTCGCATGACTATATTGACACCAGGATTGTCTTTGCACTGTTCAGATCTCATCATCTGAATTTTCTGTGTGGACTGTTGATTTTTCTTTTTGTGCATCTTTTCTATTAATACAGGACACTCTTCTATAACATGATCAAATTTCTTATAGTATTGACAAGAAGGATGAGTTGGATTCTGACAGTCGCGCACAAAATTTCATGATTCTTCACAGTTGTAGTAGATGATCTGGACCCAACCTCTTCCACCACCTCTTCCTCGTCCTCTTCCCCATCCTCGGAATCCTCCACGAGCCACAGGTGAGCCTTGATCATTCTTCGCTCTGGTTTCAGCCTGCATCCTATACATTGGGGTTCTATCTATCATCAAGTCATAGCTTCGGAAATCTCTTTCATCATGGCCAACCAATTTACAAAACTTGAAAAATAGTTGCTTTGGTGATTGTAGAAAATTTTGTAACAGATAACAATTATCTCTCATATGCATTCCTGACACTTGACAGATAATACACCAGACACTTGAACTAGCACTTGATCCCACAGGAAACTCTAGTTTCAGCATGTTGGGACCTCCCGCAGCTATATAGTCCTAGTACACAGGGCACTGATCATTGTAGTTTCCTACAGCCTTGCATTTCGTGCACCAAACTTCAATGTGTAGTCCTGATTGAACCTCCTTTCCCTTCTTTAGATCCTGCAACTCCATATGTATGCTTGCTAACTGTGACTGGATTTGTTGGACTCCTATATTTGTATCTTGGATCGATGAAACCTCCATCTTCATCGTGATATCTAATGCTTCAGCTTGAGATCTGATCTTCTATTGAGACAACAGCAATCTTAAATGTGGCAATAGTGAAGAATGTACCATTCCTTATGTTGTTCATTTGAAATATGAAGATTAGCTTTTCTCAGTAAGCACTTCAACCCCTTATCCATATCCCATGTGGACTTGTTAGCCATCTAATTGATCTCCTTTATTTCAGTAACACATTGAACTTCTGATTTGGGCTTTCTAAATTCTACATTCAGCACAGTATTTTTCTCAGCCAACGTAGCATTCGGATTGGTTGTAATAAATTTGATATACCATGTAAGTGTTCTATCCTGTAGATTTGTAACCAGTTGTGCTTTATTCATGTCATTATCATTGATCTCCTACGCCTTCCACATAGCTTCTTCTAGGAACCAAAATTGATTAGGATCCTCTAATCCCTGACCCTTGAATACAGGCATTTTCACTGTATTCACCATTTTGAAAAATAAAGGTGGAGGTGGAGGTGGAGGTGTAGGTGTATGAGGTGGTTATGAAGGTGGAGATGGGGTGGATGGATGTGGAATCCCAGAAGTTCCTTGACCTTTTTCCTGTGGTGCACCTCTAGGTGTGGTAGGACTGGTCCTTCTTCTTCATTGTCTGATTCACCCAATAATGGACTATACGTGCCCTCAGTATATTTGTCCCAATCAGCTCTAAATCCTTTTCCACTTCATGTAGATCCGGTCTTACCTCTTTTAAACATAAGTTCAAAGGCATAACACCCTTTTTGCACAACAAAATTTTAATCCAAGTTTTTAGCGATCTAAGTTACTTACCTCTTGGACCCTTAAATAATCAATGTTCATCTTTGCTATAAGATACAAACGTGTCAATTTCAATTTCAGTGATGAAACCGCCCAAAATACTATTGATCCAATAGTCGAAAACCCTTACAACCTTATAATCAAACCCTTCAAGACACTTGATCAATTTAGGAGTCCACACAATAGGATCATCTTGTTTCTAGGTAGGTTTGATATCCACTAACTTTGAAATCCACTCGTGTAGTTCATTCGGTAATGTGGCGAAAAAGATCTCGTGCTCTTCTATGTAGAGATATCTTTGTAACCACCTCTCTTTTGACCAACACGGATTTTGATTTTCCAGAGCTGCAAACTCAAGCAACTTTCGATCTATCCACTTCTCAATTTATTTCTTAGTGGGTATCCATGAATGCCATGTCACGCATCCCTCGGGTAGATCCTAGTCCCGACAATGGAACGATTTGTTGGCTTGAGGAGGCTTGGACATAGGTTCAGAGATAGTTGCACTAACCAACAAAAACATACACTATCGGCCCTTTTGGAAACATTCCTCTTAGCACAGACTACACTCTCACCCGAGGCAGTGTTGGGGGATGCTAGAACTAGGCTTCTACATCTAGGAGGCTATGTAATGTAGCGATGAGGCTTTTCCTTAATCTAGGGCTTGATTCAACTTCCACGAGCCCTTATCTCTAGAATCAAAAACTTAAAGAAATTTCTACTTAGTTAGATCTATGAGCTTTGCCTAAGTGTTCTAACATGCATAAGTTAACATACAAAAGTATATATGAACCTTTGCAATGAAATTAAAACAATATGATAGAGAACCGAAGCATAACGGAGCATAAACACAGAAACATATAATTATACAGATAATTTCACATAATTGCTTCAAATATACTTCCTTACTTCAGATCTTCAATACATACACTTCTTCTGACCCTACGCACACAACTGCAGGGGCCCACACACTCAGTTGTGGATTGGTGGCTTGGGTGTAGGCGATATAGACAATCGCGCAAATCCTACTACAACTTCTTCTAAATCTGATAGAATTCCTTCTTCTTCCTCCACTTGAGTCTCAATCATCTATTTCTATACAGACTGTATATAAATTTTCCCTTCTTGCCCACTATCAGTAATCCTTTTCCATTAATTGCCCCAACCCTTGTTATTGGGAGCAATTTTACAACAGAGCCCTTTTTCCCACTATCGGAGCTATAATTCCATGGGAATTACAAAATACACTATCAGCAGGTTTTTGAATGGAATTAATGCAATTGTGCATGAAATACATTATCGGCAATTTTAAACTACCATAATGCGATTACACATGGAAATACACTATTGGCGGGGTTTAATTGTTGTAGTACTATTACACAGGAAAATACACTATTAGCGTAGTTTTCCAAAGGGATGCATTAATACACAAATGCACTATTGACGAAGTTTAATCCCATAGAAATGGAATAAAACTATTGGCAGTTCCACATGGAACGGGACAATAACATAACAGCCCTTTCCCAATGCAATAACACTGTAGTGTTATCGGCAATCGCAATCGGCGATTCCAATACTCCCTTGCTAAGCTCTTCCCGTCGAAGACTTGCGATGCGATAAGCCCGCAGACCCGATCGGTGATAAAACCTCCCTTATAATATTTTAAATCCGAACGTCGCACTTCGGACTTCGGCACTTCAAAGGGCTAGTCCCTCTCCATTCAAACACTGTGATGCGATAATACTTGCTGACCCGATATGGGTATTAGCCACAATTAATAATATTTCAAGTCTGCAATTCAATGCCGACTAAGTTTTTCATGGTTTCTGTTGTGGCCAGCAACAACCCCCCCTTGTTCATTTAAGTGTTGTCCAAAATACTAAATGAATGGGGACCCTTAGTTAAATTTTAGGAAAAAAGCAAGAGTTTCCTTTCTTCAAAATAAGGTTACCATCCTAAGCTTAGAAAGGTCTTTTTGAGTATTTTTAACCTAAGTCTATGATAAGGGAAATATCTTTAAAGTCGCGTTGCAAAAAAGATAGGAAATGCCTCCATTTCTCTATAATATTGGTATGCGCAGGACTCTCGTGTTAAGCATAATATCGCATCGCAATAAAGTAATACTCATAAGGAAAAAACTTCAAGATTTACCGATCTGCGATAACACCGATCGCAAGATCGCATATCGCAAAAATGAGCTGGCAAGATTTGGCAAACATTAAACTTCTGCGACCTGCGATGTTGCGATCGCTGCGATATTATATTTGCGCGATCTGCGATGTTGCGATCTGCGATGTTGCGATCTGCGATGGTGCGATTTGCGATGGCGCGATCTGCGATGTTACGTAAGCAAATCATAAATCACTTCATCACGAATCCTTCGGGCACGCCATTCAAAGAAAAGCCACTTACCATAATCTGACTCGAGATCAAGCGCTTTTAATGATAGTAAATGAATTAGTTGTCAGCTATTAAATGAAATGAAGACGCGTGCTTTTTTAAAGAATTACTTCACGTAAGGTGGCATATTTGATATATCTGTTGCATTTAAAACTCTCCCATCACCTTTCTTGATCAGTCATTTCCATTTCACTCGTAATCTCCAGGAACGAAGAACTAAGACGATTCAAAGCCAAACGCAGGAAGAAATGGGAAAGAAAAATAAAGCTCAAGGCTCTGAGTCAAAGGAGAAGACGAAGGAGATGGCACCTTTGTATACAGACACAGCCTGTAACAGAGACGCAGGGATATCGACATGGGAAAGCATGTACAGACTGCTTGAAGAAGAGAATCCTAGAATAATGAAGGTTGCTGCTGTCGCGGGCTCACAACGCTCTTCCGAGGCGTCCTTGGAGGAGCTAGCATGTTCATTTCTTCACCGGATAGCAGCAAGGCCCAAAATTCTACCATATACGGATATGATCAAGTGGATACTTGACAATGCAGAAATGAACAACAGACAATTCAAGGTTCAAGGACTTGGGCTCATCGGATCATTCGCTGCGCAAGATTTAAAGCTTATGTATCATCTTCCTGAACCACAGGCGACTTACAATGCACAATTCGTTAAGAAATTTGTGGCAGAGAACCCAAACCTAGCAGAGACCACCAAAGATTGGTCCAGAAAAGAGGAGCCGCTCAAAAAGGACAAAAACGGTATGTACAGCACTGGTTCCCTCACCTCTCCGTATTGTTTTTCTGCGGCCATGCTTTGTAGATTATTTGAGATGCCGGATATCAATAAGTTTTCGTCTGAATGGCTACCATTAATAGATGCTGCCACAAATGCCGATATTATGGATTGGGCCAAGATCTTTTCTGATAATCTATACACGGCTGTTATCAATTACCGGTCTAAAAGATCCTTGTCTCAAAGGATCTATCCTCCTTTTTATCTGTCCGCATATGTTATGGATTCTATTTGTTATGTGTCTAAATTTCCCACTATGGGTTGGAAATGGACTACCCATGACCCATTACCTATCCATGTTTATCATAAGGTGTTATGGGATTCTCAGTTCGTCCCACACTTCTACCAGATTTGTCACGGGCTTATCTTACCCTTGTATAGAATGATGTATGAAGAGACCACCCCGGGGTACCTACCAAATAAGCTATGACTGGAAGCAAAATGGAAGCAGAAGGCACAGGAAAAGGGAAAAGCGATCCAAGCATTAAACAGGTTGAATTGGGAGTGTTACTGGGCATACTTGGTCAAGCCGCATAGTCAATGGATGACTGTGAAATGCATCATAAATGCGGCCGAAAAAGTAGTGCCAGCTCTCATAGATTCTGTTTTCGCAGCCCAGCTCAGCGCAGAAGTCAGCCAGCCGACTCTCCTCAAGCCCATGATGAACACTTGCAGCTTTAAAGACCAAATTCAGAAGTAGCCTTATTTTAGAATGTTTTTTTTTCTTTTAAATTAGATTAGAAAAAGGACGGTCATTTGAAAACCGCATCCTAAATTTTGTAAAAACACTATTATTAGACTTAGGAAGTAGTATTTTAACCCTTCTCATGCATTTAGAGAAGGGTCCAGAAATTTGTCAAAAACTTGTCCTCGGAACATGCACTTCTGCACCCTCAGAGGAGGTTTTGATGAATGGATGGATCGAGATTTATTAATGTTTGCATTTTAATGTCTGCTACTGATGTTTCACTTTTGTACTCTTAGTAGATGTTAGAACAAGTAGAGATAAATCGTTTTTGCTTGAAGCTTATGAGTAGGATTAGTCATAAATGGTACTTTTATCTCTTGGCCATTTCTGCTTATATTCTTAAAGTGATATACAGTTTTCAGTTGTTTATATGTTACTGCATGAATGTATGAGTTACCATTTGGCACTTCTGTACGGTGGAGTCATGTATTTATGTTTAATATATGAATAACTTATTATGCGATATGTTGTTCACAACTGTTTTGCCTAACTTTTTATGCAAAGTGGTTTATCTTAATTGATTTCTATTCTTATGATAGCTGAATGATCTTTATTACCAGTTATTGTTTGAAATCTCTTTAGAACGCATAATAGAAGAAATACACCCCGGGTTAGCGTAGATTAGATGTGTTTTTTCTCATTAGATTACAATAGCATAGAGTTAGTTTAAAAGTTTGAATTAAATTAGCTTTAAGTACTCTTAGATCAGCAACATCCAACTCTGCACACACACACATACACCCTTAGATTGGGAAACTGGTCCCATTATCCCCAGTCGGACCCGCTATACCAAACGGATAAGGAGCTGCCAACCAAGGTCTAGACCGGGTGGGTATCCCCCTTGTTGTCAACCCGATTTTCGGGGTTTCAACAGTTTCTCAGTGTAAACCAGAGTTTCGCCTACAAAACTCAACAATGCATATAAAGGAACAAGCACACCAATATAAAGGAAACGTGCTCCAACAGACTTCAATCGAAGTATTCATTGGAAAACAAGGTTGAATCACTGTTATAAAGACTCAGAAGAAAAAATGAAGCTGAATACACGCATAAATACCAGTTTAACAGATAAATACAAATTCAGATGCACAGAAGGGTTTCGGAGGTCACCACGCCTCCGGGATCGACCAATACACAGAGAAATCCTCTTCTTCCTTTGAGAGATATGTGATAAAATCATGCGGTCAAAATCCCTTTACAATAGCATCCAAATTACATATATAATGGTTCGTGTTAACAAACAGATCCTAAAACAGAGGCTTAAATTTATTGCAATTATCAGTTCTACGAGACATCCTCCTCGAGAACCTCCATTATGCTAATTTATCCTATCTATTCAGTGAGGTATTCTCCTCAAGAACGTCCACTATAGTTTAACTAATCAACACTTATTACATCATGATTTATTCCTAGATTCTATCTCTATATTTAACTAGAAAAACATGAAATTGATGGCTAAAGGATCCCACTCCTTTGCTTGTAGATTTTTTTGTATTTTTGGAATAAGTTTGAAGTATTTTCCCTCCATGTCTCATGCTCCTGCATCAGACTCCTGAGGACAAAATTCTTCATGGGCTCCTGTCCATGAGCTCTTCTACAGAACTGCCCAGCTTCTGTATCATGTTTTTTGTTACCCAAGTAGCTTCAGTAGTTGGTTGATCCTTATTGAAAGTACTCCTATCCTCTGATTTTCTTGAACACTTTCTTGTCCAAAATCCTTTCTGGCTGTAATGCATTTGTTGTAGGTAATTGTTTTACCCAGTCAATTTCTTGTGTCTCCTGATCTTCTTTTGTACCATCTGCAGTTTCACCTTCATACTTGTACAACTCAGCAACATTGAAAATTGGAGATATTCCAACATTAAGGGGTAATTCAATTTCATATGCATTTACAAAAAACTTCCTTAACACTCTGCATGGTCCAATTTTCTTGAACTTTAATTTGTTATACTCCCTCTTTGGAAATATTTCCTTTCTTAGGTGTGCTAAAACCAAATCTCCAACTTCAAAGTTCACCTCTCTTCTTCTCATGTTTGCTCTGGTTTTGTACCTGATGTCGTTATCCTGCAGTTGTTTTTTTACTTTTTCATGTATTGCTTTCATTTCTGAAGCAAAATCTTCTTCCTCTGCACTTCTCATCTCATATTTTCCCAAATTTTTTAACTCAGATACTCCTCTTGGATGCATTCCATAAACTATATGGAATGGACTCCATCCTGTACTCCTGTTAGGTGAGTCATTATATGCATCTTCAGCTTGTGCCAACACCTGATCCCACTGTTTTGGATTTTCTGCAGTAAGACTCCTTAAAAGATTGCCCAAACTCATGTTCACTACTTTAATCTGTCCATCATTATGTGGATGATAGGTAGAACTGAAACTTAGTTTAGTTCCTAACTTCTTCCATAGTGTCCTCCAGAAATGTCTAACAAATTTGGAATCTCTGTCTAAGACAATCTTCTTAGGTAACCCATGCAATCTTACTATCTCCTTGAAAAACAAATTAGAAATGTGAGTAGCATCACTAGTTTTATAACATGGAATAAAATGTGCTATTCTTAAAAATCTATCCACTACAACAAAAATTGAATAATTTCCTCTTTGAGTCTTTGGTAAGCCCAAAACAAAATCCATACTTACCATATCCCAAGGCCTATCTAGAATTGGTAATGGAACATACAAACCTGTGTTTTGGCTTATTCCCTTTGCATATTTGTTACAGGGAAAAGTGTCTACTCAGAACTGCTTATCCCACTAAGGTGTGACAGCTGCCTTAGAAACAAACAGAGTAAAGCTACTTTCATTTTTCCTTTATGAATTATAGATAGAGAGGAACAGAAAGACCAACCTCTGTCTTGCGCTAATCTCCTGATTTGATTCCTCTCTTCCTTGATAGCCTTTTGCTACTTGTTCCCTTGCACGCCCAGCTTCACAAAGTACCTGTAAGATCACAGTAGCATAGCACTATATAAAGACATGGATCTATAATCATAAACAATCTAGGATCAGATGTAAATTGACCATACAAATGCAACAAATATCAATGACACAAGAGTATGGAGGAAAACTTGAATAGATTTTATTGATAAACAAGAAAGAGCCAAGAGGAGTTACAACCAGTTATTCTAACCCAGCATCAACCTCTCAGCAAGGAAGCCCCTCTTCACCTCATACAAAGATTAGATCACCCAACAATCTGATGTTTGTCTCAAGAAACCAACAACAATTCCTTACAATATGCAAAATTCCAGCCTGCGGATCTCTAGGATGAGGGATCCATATATAGATATCTGTAATGGAGATGAGTCAGCTTATGATTTGATTAGTGTCTTCTCTCTGATAGTTCTTGCTTCCACTTGGAGATTGGTGATCTCTTACTCACCCTTGGTCGAATTCAGAGAGGCAAGTGTCACAGGAGAAGTTTATGGAAGCTTCCATTGCCTCTCCACCTCGCGGAATGACCTTGCCATTTGTCATTTCTCGCCCATCGCACCCCATAGAAGGGATTTTTGAAATGCAACACACCCACATAGTGTACTTAGGTGAGATGCAACGCACTTAGCCAGTGGAGCAGCTGAAATGATCCTGTTTTGACCAATTCTGAGCAGTTTTTCATGGAGAACTTCTGGGAGAAGCTGTAATCTGTTGACCTTGTTCCTTTAGGGGTTAGAACAACACTTTTAGGGACTTAGGAGCCCTTGGTTTATGGACATTTCATGCTTGGGGTTGTAGTGCCCAAAAATGTCTATAACAGTTGCCCCCTAAAGCATGAGGTCGTTAATCTTTTGATGTCGGGTGAAATGCTTTATTATGAGGATCCGAAGTTCTTTCAAGCTGGGAGGAGACCTGTAATAAGATACAATACAATACATTATCTTCATAATATTTTCATGATCTAGCTGAGGCGGGAATTCCCATGCTCAGCTTTATAAATTCATTTTTATGTACATAGGACAAACAATCGTCTGAGTGTAGACTGATGATTCTGATAGAGCCATCATCCCTTTGATTAGATGATTATCTGTGCAGCAATGATGTACATTTGATGTTTTTATTTTCCCGAATGTATATCGCAACCCGGATGGATGAAACTAGATCCGGGGTCTTCAATCTCATTCGATCTTCACTCGAAGTACAAGTCTATCCGTGTGAGAAATGTTCTGAAGTCGAACATGGAAAGACATCGCTTGATTACCAGCCAATGATATAAGCTGTTAACAAGCGCGAGAGGAATCACCGATAATGATAATGACCCTCAAGGTACTGCAGTACAATTCACGTGGTGTAAATAAAGGACTTGGCGTCGAACACCATGCAAAATCTTTCGGTCGAAGGTCATTGATGTAAACCTATCGCCGGAAGTGAGAAACTTGCCACTGAGGCATGCAAGCTTCAAAGTACTGAATGGGGTGTTCATAGATCAACTTCTTGGATAATGAGCTGATGTCGACAAGAAGTGATCCATCATAGGAGGGCCTTAATGAATCCCACATCAATGACACGGAATGGAGCAAATGATTTTAATGGAGGTGAAAATGATCTGGTGATATAAGGTTCAGGGTGGCGATCATGAAAGAATGGAGTATAAATGTATTGTAGTGGGTGAGACACAGGTGAATTCTCTGAATGACTTCTCTTGGACATATCAGCGACACTGACGTGATGGATTGGTAGCATTAACCCCAAATGTGGATGGTATGATGGGACCATGGTGATGTGACCAGTGAATGAAACAACCCAACCCGACTTGGATGCGGAGTGAAAGTGTCATGTTCAAGAGCGACTTTCTACCAACAAAGTTTCTTCAAGTTTTCTTCCCAATTTTTCCCCAGTCATTGCTGACCAGTACCTCTTTATTTTTATCAAGCTTGAGGAGGATAACATATGCTTGTTCTATAATTTTCCCTTCGGGAAAACCCATCGCTATGTTTTAACGAGCCTAGCGATAGTGAAACTCGTTCTCGTCTATAGACAAGTTTGTCGCTATTAAAATTTTAACGAGTTTAACGACAAAGATAACTCGGTCCTTTTCAATTTTAGAGAGTCTGAAAAGGAACGTAAAGGAAACTCCAAAATTCTTTTTTCGTCATCTAATCCCTTAAGTCCAAAAAAGTATAAAACAATACAGAAGGGATGAATTTTCGATACTTTTAACGAGCCGAACAAAACAAGCGCACGATCTTTTTGTGTAATAATCCCTCAGGTCCAAAAAGATTAAAATTTAGAGGATGGATAGCACTTCCGATCCCTTTAACGAGCTGGAGAGGCCAATGGCTCGGCAATCTTTTCATATTTTACGAGTCAGTTGAAAAGAACTTAAAGGAGACTCATATTTTGAGGAACGAGTGATGAAATGGGTAGCAACTGATTCCAGGTAAGGTTTGGAATTTTCCAATCACGGCAGTGTTACAAGGATGGCTGGTGAGATCACTCTTCGCAGTTGTTCCTCAAAATGGGTAAACAATCAAATGGAGGTGAATGATCGACCAATGCAAAAGTGGAGGTGACGGTGCAAACACGACCAAGGCTTTAATGGCTGAAGTACTACATTCACGATGGTTATTTACCGGGGAATAGTTCATTTTTTAATGAGCTTAAACACGGGGGGAAACATTTGCTCATGGCTTATGTTTATTTTTTAACGAGCTTGAACTATGCGCTAAAACTGCTTGATTAATCCAGTCGTATGATAAGAATGTCTCATATGTAAAAACAACAATTTTTAGAGTTTTTCCCCACATCCTTTCTTTATGCAAGTTAGGAAATGACCAATCCTACGAGTTTAAAGGGTTAGAGGACCTACAAATTTAAAAAATAAATAGTCGCTCTTCGCTTGCATGCCCCCAGGTATAAATCAGAATTTCAAGGTTACCCCTTCTTCTTTCCTTTAAAACATTTGTTTTACCGGGAGAGGTCTACCTCTTACAGGTCACCCAAAGATTGTTCTATTCACAGCGCAAACAAAACACTTCTTCGGCGATGTCTACTGAAATAGACAAAGGTGAGTGAAGAAGGCTACTCCACTCACGTAACTTTGACAAGAGAATCTTGTTCCAGAATAACTCCCTCTTCCAATCACGGACGGGAGTACAGACCAGTCTATATCTCTCGCGGAAACCTACCCTATACCTGAAGTTTTCCTGCCGAAGCAGACCAGGGTGCATGCCCCCTAGGTTTCAGTCATGTCCCCCGAATCACTTGCGCTCATTAGGCGGGCGGACTGGAGATTGAGACATTTCTTGCGTGAAAAGACCATTTAGGGATGGTATATGACTATTTGCTATGCGTAAATCGGGGAATGAAAGATGGTCTACAAGCTTGACCACTCTTCCTTCGTGCGGAAAACACATTACTCTAAAGAGTGAGGAGACAATCGCTCCCATGCAATAAACATAGTCTCGTCCAAGGAGTAGATTATAATCCAGGGGTCCTTGAACTACCATTACGTTCAATTGAACGGTTTTCCCTTTCAATGTTATGGGCACATTGGGAAGGATCCCTAATGGTCGACTGGTTCCTTTGTCAAAGCCTGTTAGATTTCTCATCTCAGGCAAAAGCGATGGCGAACCAAGCACTTTCCAAGCAGTCGAGGAAAGGATACTCACAGAAGCCCCTTCATCTATGATGGTATCAGCCATAACCATTCTATATATTTGAACAATAATTCAGAATGGTACACTAGCTGGTAAACGGGGTCTACCTAGTTGATTCCAGTCGAAGGAGACAACTAGGTTGCTTGGAGGCGGGACCGAATAGACGGCTGGGTATGACTCTGACGAACTTCCTTCCTGCGGTAAAGGAACGGGTAAATTGCCCCCATGTTCATTAGATTTTGTGCTTATGAAAAGAATTTGGATGGTGTCATCCTTGTTCTCTTCGGTGGCTATATCATCTGAAGATGGAACCTCTGAAGGCAAGACCGGGTCAACTGCCACCTCGACCTTTTGACTTTCGTCTGGTATGGGTTCAGACGGTTTATCTTCAATGATAGATGCTTCAGCCGACCACCTGAACGGGCCAGCCGGATTTTCAACTAGTGACGGACTCGGCAACAGTTTTTTATATCCAGGAGGAAGTTGTAACGGTGAAACCGAACGATCGTCCAAAACTCTTTTAACCTCGTTTAAGAAGGGACAACGGTGGACGGCATGATCGCCTTCGCACAGTTTACAAGGAAATCTATATTTTCCTTTTTGTCCTGGGGCTTCACTTTCACTAGTCGGCGGTGTGTTTTCAACATGATCACCAGAGGTTGACGACACCGGGTTGTGCAAACGAGGAGACCAGTCCCTTAAGATCCGAGGGATGCAAGGACAATCTCTATGATAGTGGTCTCCTTTGCAAATGACACATGGCGATTTAGGCCTGGTCGGTGCAGTTTGTGGATTTTCGCTAGACAACACTCGTTTTCCCCCATTCGCTTTTGGCTCCTTCTTCTTCTTCTCTTTCTTCTTCTTTTCCTTCTTCTTCTCAGGTTCTTGACTTTTGGCTTTACCAGCCCCGTCAAGCGAAGAGGAAGGAGGAGAGGAAGAATTAGAGGAAGTAGAAGGTTGGTGGGTAACTCTGGACTCGTCTAGTTGCTGATTCGATTGTTCAGGAATTGTGGTGTTCTGAACGACAAAGGTTGAGAAGAGCCATACAGGCAAGCCGATTGTCAGTCCTGGAAGTGACAATGTGGCCATATGGGGTGCACCAACATCTCCCCAAGAGGAGAAGGGACTAGGATTTCATCCAAGGGGGATTCCTTGGATGGTGGATTCCATTTTCTCAACCCAAGATCAACGTAGGAAAGGGTAATGAATATTCTATTTAAAATAAATTTTAGACGCTTTGACACAACTTGTTTTTTCAATTTTTAAGAGTCGAGAAAAAACAAAAGATGACTCTAGTCTCCTTCGATTTTTAATGAGCCTGAAGTGATAAGTGCTCAGATGGACCTTTTCTATTAAAGAGTCTGAAAAGGAATGAAAGGGACTGCTCTAGAAATCTAGGTAGAGGGATTACCAAACCAGTCGCAAAACTACAGAATACGTTTTATGGTACGGCAGTCAATCTTCCCGAATGCTGTGTTCAGTGCATTGCGATCGATAGGGCAGCAAACACGGCTTCCTACGGATAAAGGATTAAGCCTATTGGGGTCTCCCAAAATATACTCAACGGTACGTGGGAGCACAAGTCTATACTGGCACTTATCATCTCAAAGTGGAGGAATCACCCAACCATCATTGAGAACAACAGTTACCAAGCTTTACGACGCCGGAATATGTCTCTAGCCTAGACTTCTAAATGTTGTGCGTTAAGTTCCAAAGCGTTGTTAGATTCATTGAATTTATTTTATAGCTGATCTTGTTTATGAAGTTTGCCTTTTAGGTTCACCGCGAGATGTAGATGTAATTCCTAAAATGCAATCTAAGATGATAAACAATCTTTTTATCTTCTTTGTGCAATGAAAATCCAAGCTACTAAGGAAAGAAAGACAGAATCTTTTCACAAAGAGCAAAGAGCACACTCTAAATGCACTTTCCTAAATCAAACCAATCAGACTGTCTATATGAAAATGCACATGCATGTATTTGTTTTCGACTTTCTTAGTATATGAATGATAAAAAGAAAGTTGATGCACAAATCTGAATTTCTTTTCAAGCGACAAATATCAACAAGTTTCTTTTCGAAATCAAAAATGGAGACGATCACAACACCTTACGATTTTGAAATGAATACTTGTTTTTGACACTAGAAAATTACAAATTCAGACCAAAAACAATAGTAACAGGATAATCGACTATCAACAGCAATCAAACTTTTTCCTACGATTGAAATCGACACTTGTGACAGTTTCAAATCAAAGGACGACAGTACGATTACGCTACTTTTGCAAAGGAGAACTGAAAATGACTCAACAAACACACAAAAACATTTACAGTTCTTTTGTACAAAGGAGGCAGAATAACAGCAAGGAAAAGGGGTTTCAAACAGACATATACTGATCACAGACAGCAAAATTCAGTAATAGAACTGGAAAGAATGAATCACAGAAACCAAAACTGCATAAAGCCTAGTCTGCTCAGTGCACCTGTAACACAGGGAATTTGAAATGCAATGCACCTTCTCCACTCGAGAAGTGCGCTGAAGTTCAGATTCTCTGAACAGTACCTGCATTGGGCCAGAAACGAGACTCTGTTTGGGTTCTGGGTCACAGTTTGCAGTTCAGTTCATGGGTTTTGGCTGAGCAAAAGGTAATCAGTAATGCAACAATCAGGGGTAGATCTAAGGAGGATCTAAGAGCTATCACAAGGGCAATCAGAGAGTTTGTGAATCAGTTGTTTAAATCATAAACAGATCCCGTAGATGGACTGAAGTAGCATTTATCTACTTTGCATTTGCTATGGCAAATGCAGTTCGAATGCTACCTGTAAGTTTATGAAATAGACAACAAGGAAAATAAACAAACAAACTAATACGTCCCCAGTGGAGTCATCATTTTGTTACAGGGAAAAGTGTCTACTCAGAACTGCTTATCCCACTAAGGTGTGATAGCTGCCTTAGAAACAAACAGAGTAAAGCTACTTTCGTTTTTCCTTTATGAATTATAGATAGAGAGGAACAGAAAGACCAACCTCTGTCTTGCGCTAATCTCCTGATTTGATTCCTCTCTTCCTTGATAGTCTTTCGCTACTTGTTCCCTTGCACGCCCAGCTTCACAAAGTACCTGTAAGATCACAGTAGCATAGCACTATATAAAGACATGGATCTATAATCATAAACAATCTAGGATCAGATGTAAATTGACCATACAAATGCAACAAATATCAATGACACAAGAGTATGGAGGAAAACTTGAATAGCTTTTATTGATAAACAAGAAAGAGCCAAGAGGAGTTACAACTAGTTGTTCTGACCCAGCATCAACCTCTCAGCAAGGAAGCCCCTCTTCACCTCATACAAAGCTTAGATCACCCAACAATCTGATGTTTGTCTCAAGAAACCAACAGCAATTCCTTACAATATGCAAAATTCCAGCCTGCGGATCTCTGGGATGAGGGATCCATATATAGATATCTATAATGGAGATGAGTCAGCTTATGATTTGATTAGTTTCTTCTCTCTGATAGTTCTTGCTTCCACTTGGAGATTGATGATCTCTTACTCATCCTTGGTCGAATTCAGAGAGGCAAGTGTCACAGGAGAAGTTTCTGGAAGCTTCCATTGCCTCTCCACCTCGCGGAATGACCCTGCCATTTGTCATTTCTCGCCCATCGCACCCCATAGAAGGGCTTTTTGAAATGCAACGCACCCACACAGTGTACTTAGGTGAGATGCAACGCATTTAGCCAGTGGAGCAGCTGAAATGATCCTGTTTTGACCAATTCTGAGCAGTTTTTCATGGAGAACTTCTGGGAGAAGCTGTAATTTGTTGACCTTGTTCCTTTAGGGGTTAGAACAACACTTTTAGGGACTTAGGAGCCCTTGGTTTATGGACATTTCATGCTTGGGGTTGTAGTGCCCAAAAATGTCTATAACAATATTGACAAATTTTGCAGGTTTTCACATATTTTTCCACTTCAGATCTCATTTTTGGCCAGAAATAAAATCTGTTCAATTGTTCATAAGTCTTCTCTATACCAAAATTTCCTGCAAGTCCACCACTATGTTTCTCTTTGGTTAAATTCTCCCTCATAGAACTGTTTGGTATGCACAACTGATTTCTCTTAAACAACGATCCATCTTGTAAGAAATAATCCAACCATTTATTCCTATCCATCAAAATAGGATTCTTACAAGCTTCAAATTCCTCTTTAAAATCTGAATCTGTTTCATATAATTCTTTAAGAAAATAAAAATCTAACACTTGAATTTGACTCTCTTGAAGTAATACATTTCTCCTACTTAAGGCATCTGCAACTTTATTTGATTGGCCATTTATATGCTTCAAGACAAAATGGAAACCTTGAAGATACTCTACCCATTTAGCATGTTTTTGGCTAAGCTTTGGCTGCTGCATAATATACTGTAGTGCATGGTTATCTGAATAAAGTATGAACTCCTTTGACATTAGATAATGTCTCCACTTCTTCAATGACTGCACAACTGCATAGAACTCTTTATCATAAGAAGAATACTTCTTCTTTGAATCATTCATCTTTTCACTAAAATAAGCTATAGGCCTGCCTTCCTGACTTAAAACACCTCCAATAGCTTCCCCTCTGGCATCACACTTCACTTGGAAAGGCTTACTAAAATCAAGTAGAACTAAAATAGGTTTTTCAGTGATTTTCTTCTTTAATAGCTGAAAATTCTTTTCTGCTTCAACAGTCCATCTAACTGGTTGTTTATCCTTATTTATGGTATCAATAATAGGAGCATTGATCTTACTAAAATTCTTTATGAATTTCCTATAAAAGCTAGCAAGACCATGAAAACTTCTTACCTCAAAAACACTTTTAGGTGAAGGCCACTCCATGATTGCCTTGATCTTCTCTGGTTCCATCTTCAGCCCTTCAGCACAAACAACAAAACCCAAATACACTAACTCTTTCATGAATGAACACTTCTTCAAATTCAGAAATAACTTCTCTTGTTGTAGCCTTTGTACAACATAATTCAGATGTCTCATGTGCTCCTCCTTAGACCTATTGTAAACTAGTATATTGTCCATATATACTATTACAAATTTACTAATAAACTCTTTAAGAAATTCATTCATGAGTCTCATAAACGTACTTGGTACATTTGACAACCCAAAAGGCATTACTCTCCACTCATACAACCCCTCATTCGTCTTAAAGGCAGTTTTCCACTCATCCCCTTTTGTTATCCTTATCTGATGATACCCACTTTTAATATCTAGTTTTAAAATACTTTTCTCCACTCAAACAATCCATCAAATCATTAATTCTAGGTAAAGGAAATCTGTACCTGATTGTCATTTTATTGATGGCTCTTGAATCAATACACATTCTCCAACCTCCATCTTTCTTTGGACTCAACACTGTTGGTACTACACAAGGACTCAAACTTTCTCTGATCAGTCCTTTGTCAAGTAGTTCTTGAACCTGCTTCCTAACTTCTTCATTTTCTGTGGGAGTCATTCTATAAGCTGATTTGTTAGGTAGAATTTCTCTAGGAAACAAATTTATATGATGGTTGATTCTTCTAATGGGTGGTAACTCATTAGGAAAATCATCAACAATGATATCACAACAGTTGTTCAACATTTCTTGAATTTCAATGGGTAGATCAGAAACTTTAGTGGAAGTCATTATTACCTTGGGCTTGCAAATTACAGCAAAATTTACCTCATTCTCTTCAATCTGCTGCAAGTATTCCTTTCCTACTAGTAACAGAGTTTTTGGATCAGTCTTCTTTCCTAATGCATATTCTTCTCCCATAAGCAGTAATGTATGATTGATACCATCTTTACCAAACTTGTAGGTGTTTCTTTTCCCATCATGCATAGCTCCTCTGTTGTGTTGCCAAGGTCTTCCAAGCAATATGTGACACACATCCATTGGCATCACATCACATACAATTTTATCCTTATATTTGCCCAACTGCAACTCCACTTCACACTGTTCATTCCCTAACAGATGATGTCCCTTTTGTAACCATGACACCTTGTAAGGTGTTGGATGTTTCGTTGTCTTCAGCTTCAATTTCTCCACCACTTCTGTAGAGACCAAATTATCAGTGTTGCCACTATGAATGATCATCTAATAGCATTTCCCTTGAACCTTACACATTTTCCTGAATAAAGTCTTTCTTTGTGATGGTTCAACTATCTCCTTTGCTGGCTTGAGCAAAAATTTATTGATTACCAAAGATTCTCCTCTCTCTGGTATATTTTCTTCTTCTATCACTGCTATTGTTGTTGCTTCTCCCTCAACTTGAGCAATAATTTCATTCCTCTAGCTTGTTCCTGCATTCTCTGGGCACTCAAAATCTCTATGTCCCAGTTTGTTACATCTGTAACATCTTACTTCTCTTCCTCTAGAAAAACTCCCTCTGCCACTTGCATCACCTCCTGTGGTTGCATGTTGGGTTGAGCTGCTGCTAGCTCCATCTTTAGGTGTTGTAGATCTTCCTCTACCACCTTGACTTCCCCTTCCTTGGAAAGTACCTCTCCCTCTGGTAGATTTGTTCCTCAGGAGTTTTTGTTCAGCTTTTAGTACCATCTGATAAGCTTCCTCTATTGTTTTAGGAGACAGTATACTTATCTCATCTTGAATGTCCATCCTAAGACCATTCACATATCTAGCCACCTTCGCATCTATATCCTGAGTTTTTCTAGCTCTTATGCTTACCTTATATAATTCCTCTATGTATTCTTTCACTGTCATAGACCTCTGTCTAAGATTCTGCATCTATCTAAACAATGTTTGCTGATAATTACTTGGTAGGAACTTACCTCTTAGCTTTGCTACCATCCTGCTCCAATTTTTGATAGTTTTCTTTCCAAGTCTCTTTCTTTCCACCTGCACTCCATCCCACTAAAGCATTGCATGTCCTTTTAGCTTGGTGATAGCAAACTTTACTTTCTTATCATATTTTTTTCTTCATAGTCAAAGAATTTCTCCATGCCATTAATCCAGTCTATCAATTCTTCTAGATTCAATCCTCCTTCATATATTGAAGCCTCAGTCTTTGGCCTAACTGTGGATCTCAACGCTGACTGGAAGAATCTCGTCTCAGGAGTAACTTCTATAGTTTCCTCCTCTCCTTCAGCTTCAACCTCAGGCTCACTAACACCTCCCTCATCTATATTTCTCCCTATTGTTAATGCTTCCATTCTAGCTTGCATCTGTTGCATAGCTTCCATCACCTCAGCATTTTCAACTGGTTGACCTCTTCTACCACGTCCTCATCCTCTTCCAACTCTAAAATCCATATTAAATTTTCTTCTCTTGCTTCTGAGATTCAATTCAATGTCAACAGGTTGCTCTGATACCACTAATGGTGGCTTGGTTGCAAGCGATATAGACAATCGCACAAATCTTGCTACAAATTCTTTTAAATATAACATAATTCCTTCTTCTTCCTCCACTGGAGTATAAATCATCTATTTCTAGACAGACTATATATAAATTTTCCCTTCTTGCCCACTATTAGTAGTCCTTTTCCATTAATCGCCCCAACCCTTGTTATCGGGAGCAATTTTTACAACAAAGCTCTTTCTCCCACTATCGGAGTTGTAATTCCATGGGAATTACGAAATACACTATCAGCAGGGTTTTTGAATGGATTAACGTAATTATGCATGAAATACACTATCGGCAGTTTTAAACTGCCATAATGCGATTCCACATGGAAATACACTATCGGCGGGGTTTAATTGTCGTAGTGCTATTACACAGGAAAATACACTATCAGTGGGATTTTTCCAAAGGGATGCATTAATACACAAATGCACTATTGGCAGAGTTTAACCCCATAGAAATGGAATAAAACTATCTCTGGTCACTATCGTCAGTTCCACATGGAATGGGACAATAACATAATGACCCTTTCCCAATGTGATAACACTATAGTGTTATCGGAAATCACAATCAGCGATTCCAATACTCCCTCACTAAGCTCTTCCCGTCGAAGACTTGCGATGCGATAAGCCCGTGGACCTGATAGGTGATAAAACCTCCCTTATAATATTTTAGATCCGAACGTCGCACTTTGGACTTCGGCACTTCAAAGGGCTAGTCCCTCTCTGCTCAAACACTGCGATGCGATAATACTTGCAGACCTGATATGGGTATTAGCCATGGTTAATAATATTTCAAGTCCAGAATTCAATTCCGACTAAGTTTTTCATGGTTTCTCAGTTTAAACTAGAGTTTCACCTACGGAACTCAATAATGCATATAAAGGAAACAAGCATGCCAATATAAAGGAAACGTACTCCAACAGGTTTCAATCAAAGTATTCGTTGGAAAACGAGGCCGAATTACTATTATAAAGACTCAAAAGAAAAAACGAAGCTAAATACACGCATAAATACCAGTTTAACAGATAAACACAAATTCAGATGTACAGAAGGGTTTCAGAGGTCACCACGCCTCCGGGATCGACCAATACACAAAGAAATCCTCTTCTTCCTTTGAGAGATATGTGATAAAAGCATGCGGTCAAAATCCCTTTATGCATCCAAATTACATATATACTAGTTCGTGTTAACAACCAGATCCTAAAACAGAGGCTTAAATTTATTGCAACTATCAGTTTTGTGAGACATCCTCCTCGAGAACCTCCACTATGCTAACTAATCCTATCTATTCAGTGAGGTATTATCCTCAATAACCTCCACTATAGCTTAACTAATCAACACTTATTACATCATGATTTATTCCTAGATTCTATCTTTGTGTTTAACTATAAAAACATGGAAATTAATGGCTAAAGGATCCCACTCCTTTGCTTGTATATTTTTTTGTATTTTTGGAATAAGTTTGAAGTCTTTTCCCTCCAAGTCTCATGCTCCTGCATCATGGACTTACTAAGGTCTCTGCACACTCAGCTGCAGGATCCTTTCCCTTCACTAGAATATAGAATTACGGACTCAAAATCTTGTTCATCAACTATCCATAGGCATAGAACTGCCTATTGACTCCTAGATGACTCCCTTTTGTATCTTTTACATTACATTACCATGGTCCGCGAACCATGGGCGGAGTTCATTGTTTACTCTAAATAACCCATCCCTTTACAAAATAAGGGGCTTTGACCTACCTAAAATCCCCTTTGTTTCTTAACGTTATGCGCGCTTCGCTCCTCAAAATGCGGAGACTTTAAAATATTACATCAAAATTGACTCAAATCTTAGACAAAATTAGACCTAGGGATCCCCATCCCAACATTATGTAGTCAAACTTAACCACTAGTAGGTTATTGGGTTATGTTATAACCGGACCACTAGGAGGAAGAGGCATTCCATTCTTTCAAGCTAATTTTGTTCCATAATTAAGCAAAGATATCCAGGAGAGATAGGAGGTAGAGCACACATAGAGGATTTGTGCACTATATCATTCCACGGGCCATAGGCATTACTTCTTTGTACTTGCAGCCATATTTCCAGATAGATAAAGAGAGTGAAGGTGCCTCACCTTCTAGTTGTATTTTCTCCTAAAAGGGTTTCCCATAGAGCATATCTTGTGTATTGTGTGTGTGTGTTCTTACATTTTTGTTCTCTACTTTTCTACATAATTTACATTCACATGCATGCACTAATTATAGTTAAATCCATAGATATTAAATTTTAATAAATTGCAATAGTGTAGAACTTTTAGAGTTTTAATATAATATTATTAGATATGTTGTGACGAACTGTCCATTTGAATATCCATGGTAGTTTACAAATCATTTGGTATTGGAGCAAGTTTCTTTGGATATTTGTGGATATTTTCAAGGGATCTAGGTCAGCAGGGTCGAATATCGTAAAACCCTAATCATGGCCAATGAATTTATAAATGAACCTCGTGATCCTACAAGGGTGAGGTTTTTGTTGCTTAAACAACAAGTCGCAAATATACACCACAATGTAAACCTCCTCATGGAGGCCTTGAGCAATAATTTGGGGATATTTGGAGAAGATGGGGGTTTGAATGTAGAGGACAAATCAAAATGGGGATCGGGAGATCAAGATGACATGAAGAACCAATCGAAGAAAGAACCCGAAAAAGATCCACACAGTTCGAGTGTCGTGAACCAATCCTCATTCAAAATGGAAACAAAATTTGATATCAAGTTGTACCATGATGAGATCGACTCTCTGAAGTTGAACCACTGGTTGTAGCAACTGGAAGTTTATTTCAGTGTCCATCAGATTAAGGAAGGTAAAAAGATCTCATTCATGTGGCTAAAATTAGAGGGACATGCACTGACTTGGTGGGAGAGCCACATGGAAACCCTGAGGTTAGAGGGAGAACCTCCAATGACTAAGTGGTAGGATTTCAAAACCCTCATTAAGTCACATTTTTATCCCATTGGGTATGTGGAGGACCAATGGATCCATTGGCATTACTTCAAGAAAAATTCAATCCAAAGTGTGTAGGAGTACACCACATAATTCATAAAGATGGTTATAATGTTGGGTATCTCTCCAAAGAACCCAGATGTACTCCTCAAATATTTGGGGGTCTGCACCACCATATGCATGAGCAAGTGATGTTGTACAAGCCCAAATCGATGGTTGAGGCTTGTGTATAGGCACAACACCTAGAGAACATAGGCCTGCAAAAAGCGCAATCAAGTGGATCGAAGCAGAAGGAGAAACAAGAAGCTTCGGAGAAAATATAAAAAGATGTCAGCCACAACACACCAGTGCAAAGATCCTAGCAACCACTGCAACATTGATGGCCATACAGAGGAGAAGTCACGTTGGAAGTTGCATCCAGAGATAAACCTAAAGAACAAAAAGAAGAATTTCATGGCCATGGATTGAAGCAACCAAGTTGAAAGCAGCTCAGATGTGAATCTGAGTAGGCTTCAGCAACAGGAAGAGAAAGAAATGACCAACTCTTCCATATAAAGATACAGGTCAAGAAGACAAAGTGGCCTCACCTTCCAGTTGGGTTTTCTCCCGAAAGGGTTTCCCAGAAAGCATATCTCGTGTCTTGTGTGTGTGTGTGCTTATTTTGTTGTTCTCTACTTTTCTACATAATTTCCATTCGATGGATTCCTTTAATCACGCAGATTAGGTCTTCCAATTCGTCACAAGTATAGCATCTTAGGTATTGTTTTTCTTTCCCTGTCTTTTTTATAATAAAATAATATTGATTAGCTAATCTATTATTATAAATGAATAAATAGTTATTATTATTAATCATTATAAATAAATTGATTATTTATAATAATAATTATTTATTTATTCATTTATATTAATTAATTAATTATTAATAAATTATTTATTATTTCTTATGTCATTTATAATATTTACTAATAATTATTAAATTCTTATTTCTTGATTATAGGTAAGAAATTATTAAATTATTTATTTATTTATTTACAATAGTAATTAATTATTTAATTATTTGTTTATAATAATTATTAAATAATTATAAATAAATAATTACTATTAATGATTATTATACATAAAGTATGATTATTATTTCATTTAATAAAAAAAAAATTGATCAGTTGTAATAATAATAATTTATGCATTCTAGGGTTTTTATTATTATTTTATTAATTTATTTATAATAATAAATAATTATTATTTTATTTATAATATCAATTAAACAGTTAATTATTTGTTTATGATAATTATTTAAATTATTATAAATAAGTAATTATTATTATTAATTAATTAATAGTTAGTAATTATTAATTTCATTCATTTAGGTTTTTGAGTTTATTTGTTAGTCGACCTTTTAAACAAATCTTCTTTTGGTCTTTGTTGCTTTAACTATATATTCCCCTTTTGCTATAATTCTTCTATCATTCTTTTAAGAAGTCTTGGTGTTGGATCCCCTTTGGGATTTGAAACATTGGCAAAACATTATCACTACTATGGATACTCTGAAAATTAGCTCAATGTAAATCCACATATCTTAAAGTTTAATAAACTGTAATAATATAGAATTTTCAGAGCTTTAATATAATATTATTAGATTTGTTGTGACAAACTATCCAGTGGAATATCCACGACAATTTACGGATCACAGATCCACTACTATACCTTCCTTGGAAACCACATGCCCCAATTAGTGAACCTCTGTATGAAAGAAACTACATTTACTAAGTTTGGGATACAACTGATGCTCTCTCAACAATCTTAACACTGCTGCCAAATGTTCTGCATGCTCTTCCTCATTCTTAGAATATATCAATATGTCATCAATGAATACAATCACAAACTTGTCCAGATAACGATCCAACATGTTATTCATCAAACATATGAAAGTAGTTGGAGCATTAGTCAAACCAAAAGGAACCACATCAAAATCATAATTCCCATACCTAGTCTGAAAAGTAGTCAACTTGTAGTTATCCTCTTCTTTAATGCGTACTTGGTGATATCTTCATCTCAAGTCGATCTTCAAGAACACTGGTGCTCCTTTCACCTGATCAAACAAGTCATCTATCCACAACAAAGGGTACCTATTCTTAATCATCACCTTGTTTAACCGCTTGTCATCAATACACATCCTTAGAGTACCATCTCTCTTATTCCCAAACAATATCGGTGCACCCCAAGGCAACACACTTGGCCTAATGTATCCCTTATCAAGCATTTCCTTCAATTGCAACTTCAATTCCACTAATTTCGGAGTTCTCATCCTATATAGTGCCTTCGATGCTGGTGTTTCTCTCGGCATCAACTCAATAGAAAAGACCACTTTCCTGTGAGGTGGTAACTATGAGATCTTTTCTCGAAATACATCCTAAAACTGTTGCAAAACTAGATACCTCTTCAATACTTCAGCATCCTCAATATCCTTCCCTTTTTCACTGGAAATATGAACTGGAACAAAAAAAAAACACATCCTTTCCTGCTACTGCACTTTTCCTACATAGTTGTAACCATCCTCACTGATGTAGGCTTCTTCTTAACTTATAGGATTATCTTCTCTCCATCATCATCCAAACACTCAATAGCCTTATCATAGCAATCCACCTTAGTCCTATTAATGTACAACCAATCTATACCCAATAGCATATTGTATGATCTCAACAGAAGCACATTTATATGCGTTGATGTATACATATTGTTTAACCAAATCCACAAGATATTACCCAATGATGAACTATTTTCTTAGTACTTGTAGCCAACTAAACTAACCAATATTCTACATGCACTTCTTTATTCAAACCACACTTATCCACCAGGTCAGGACTGATATAACTATAGTTAGATCCAGGATCAATCAAAATAGAAACAACTTCATCACAAATCTTACCTTCCATCTTGATAATATATGCTTGATGATCAGACTGCCTATTATCCAATGTTTCATAAATCCAAGGAATAATATGTCCAACATACCCAATTGTATATGCCTCTTGAGCATTGTAGATATGAATTTTTCCACCCTAATGTTGTGGACAATCTCCCATGCAATGATCCTTGCCACAAGTCCAACACTATAAATGCTTCTTGCCTTCACCCTTGTACTCCTCCTTAAACTAAAATCCCTGTCCTTTGTCAACTACATTGAATTTCTTGTACGGTGCTAAATTTTCCTTGTCATCTGCATCATGTGGTTTTTTGCTCTTCTTAGCTCGCTTTTCTTTATTATTATCATTACCTTTCCAAACCTTCTTAGACTTATTCTTGCACTTTTATTGCTCATAACAATGCTTCAACTTTCTGATGGCTTCCTTTAGCGATCTAGGCTCATCAAACTCAATCTTGTCTTTGAATGATACCGAAAACACATCGATGATTCTCTGAGTCTTTGCTTTCTCCTCCTTAATATACGGCACATACCTCAACAACTCCAAGAATCTACTAGTATACTCCTCATTGGTAATGGATCCCATCTTCAACTCATATAATTCCTTTTCCCTGTCATCATAATATCTTTCATATAGGTACTTCTTCCTAAAAAAATCTCAAACTCACTCCAAGTCAGCTCCTCTTCCTGAATGCTTCTGAAATTCTTCACATATTCCAACCAAATGTCTGCTTTTCCTTTAAGACTGAAAGTGGCTATCCTGGCTTTCATATTCTTTGAGTAATCATGCAATCAGATAAACTTATTCATGCCAAGAAACCAAGCTTTTGCATCTATGACTTCTTCATTTCTCCATCAATTGTAGGAGGCTTTTCTTTCTTGAACTCCTTTGGAAAGTACTGCTTCTCACTCCTCCTATACAGATGGTGATGGTGATGATGATGGTGTCTCTCTGAACCAGAACTAGAATGAAATCCACAGTCATTACCCTTCCTGACAGGTATATCCAAGAACTTACCATCTCTGACTGTATCATCCATGTCAAACTTGTATCTTGACTAAGACCTACTGCCATATGCCCCATTGGTCCTTTCCTCCTATCCACGATTGATCCCAAGCTGTCCCTATTTCTATAGATCTAACAATCTCTAAAGAATCGCCGCATTAACCTCTTCTTTTTCCTCTTGTGCCCTAGCAAGTATTTCCTTTGACTAAATTATTCTGTCATTAACCACCTTACAACTTTTGGTATTTGCCTTCAAACTTCTCATTGTGTCTATTATGTCAAGGGAACACTCATCACCATGTTGCTCATCTAATCTATAGGGAGAATCACATGAACTTTAGTCCACCATTTTTCTTGTCATCTTTGATCCTATACTTCCTGTGAACATACCATGTCAGATAAACCAAACATAATCATAATCAGCATACCTCAGTGAAGTTTAGGGGATATTATCTCATCTACAAGATCAATCCAGATTAGCACAACATATATATGTATTGAAATCAACCTATAAATCATCTCAACATTGACATCATCAACCTCTACATGATGACACTACTTACAACAATGACAATAACAATACATGGATAACGAACACATATACAACTAGCATGCATGCATGATAAACACATTTTTCCCATCCAATCCAAGTGTTGAATCAGGAAGCTTTGATACCATTGTGTGGTATCATAAATCACCCAAAGTGAACGAAACCCGCTCTGGTACCATTCTATAACAACCCCTCCCACATTTATCCAGTCTCATCGATCTTCCAGGGTGAAATGAGAATAAGAGCTACTATGACATGACCCAACCTCCTAGATCCCATTAAGGAAGTGGGTCTGACCATGAAAGACAAACTGACAACTCATAACATTCTATAGGAGCTACATGTTACTCAGAGGCTAAGTAACCACCCAAGGTGGCCAAAATCTGAGTTGGACACCCTTTTCTCTGACTTGGGTCCCCAACCGCACCCACAACAAGCCCTTCATATGGTTG
Organism: Pinus tabuliformis; assembly: GCA_031772625.1. Lineage (NCBI taxonomy): Eukaryota > Viridiplantae > Streptophyta > Pinopsida > Pinales > Pinaceae > Pinus > Pinus tabuliformis. Next base: position 71,540,231 of record CM062809.1, read on the forward strand.
GAAGCCTCCAACCGAACGCATAAGCCTGCATCCAAGTGATTACAACTAAAATTTTCCAGTTCAAACATAGCTATCGATCAAACGGGAACTATTACCTCAAAATGGGTACTCGAGCCCAAAAACCCCAATAAAACATGAAAAAACAACCCAAAAATGAAAATTGTTTATGCCGGAACGATGTTTTTTTTATGGTAAATTTTCAACATTTTTTTAAATGGAAGTAAAAACCATTTTTGTTTTGAAAAATGTATGAAAAAAACACCCTTAAAAAATTTGTTTATTCTAGAAGAACAAAAAAATCGGGTTACACTTTTAACATTTTTTAGCAATGGAGTTAAAGAGAAAATATTCGAACTCTGCAAAACTATAAAATTCCAACAATTTCGGACATGATGTTAAAGATAAAATATCATGTCTCGAATCCTGATCATTCCAACTATTTCCATCCATGTTGTTAAAGATAAAATATCATAATCAAGAAACACCTTAACATTTTGACAAATTTTCAACATTGTAATTAAAAAACTTCAGTTTGTAACACATTTCAACCGTGAAATTATGGACAAATTATATGACTAGAACAATTTTTAAAAACGAACAAGTAAATGAAAGATTCATTATTTCAAAAGTAATTTTTAGCAATGGAGTTAAAGATAAAATATCTGGACTTTGAAAAATTGTAAAATTCCGACAATTCTCGGACATGATGTTAAAGATAAAATGTAATGTCTCAAATCTTGATAATTCCAACCATTTCCATCCATGTTATTAAAGATAAAATATCTTGACTCTAAAAAAAATTTGAAATTGTAATTGTTTTCAACCATAACATTAAAGATACAATATCATAATTCAAAAACACCTTAACGTTTTGACAAATTTTCAACCTTGTAATTAAAAACCTTCAGTTTGTAACACATTTCAACCATGAAATTATGAACAAATTATATGACTAAAACAATTTTTAAAAATGAACAAGTAAATGAAAGATTCATTATTCCAAGTGTAATTTTTAGCAATGGAGTTAAAGATAAAATATCTTGACTCTAAAAAACCTTGAAATTGTAATTGTTTTCAACCATCGCATTAAAGATAAAATATCATAATTTAGAAACACCTTAACATTTTGACAAATTTTCAATCTTGTAATTAAAAACCTTCAATTTGTAACACATTTGAACATGAAATTATGGACAAATTATATGACTAAAACAATTTTTAAAAATGAACAAGTAAATGAAAGATTCATTATTCCAAGAGTAATTTTTAGCAATGGAGTTAAAGGTAAAATATCTTGACTCTAAAAAACCTTGAAATTGTAATTGTTTTCAACCATAGAATTAAAAATAAAATATCATAATCCAGAAACACCTTAACATTTTGACAAATTTTCAACCTTGTAATTAAAAACCTTCAGTTTGTAACACATTTCAACCATGAAATTATGGACAAATTATATGACTAAAACAATTTTTAAAAATGAACAAGTAAATGAAAGATTCATTATTCCAAGAGTAATTTTTATTTCAAAGGATAAAACTAAAGCCCTTTTCAAATTTTAACCTAAGACAACTTATCCTATTGTAAGAAAAACCTAAAAATCAGCCATCAAAATGAAGTGCTCTTTTTAATGAGGCATTAAAATTTCAACAATTTTAAAACTATCTTATACCAAATGATAACAATAAATAATATCATGGAAATATCATTGTATAATTTAAAGAATCAACATTAATCTCTAATATTTATTTACTTTTAATATCAACTTTCGTAGATTGAATATCATATACATTAAAGCATATAATCCAAAAAACATAGAAATGACCCATAACTTCATGTAAGATCATATGAAAGTCAAAAATATTTATTTCAAGTTACCATGCAAACATCTCTAAAGGCATGAATTTCTTTTAATTAAAACATTAAATCCAACAAACATAGAAATGACTCATAAAATGATGTAAGATCATATGGAAGTCAAAATATTTATTTCAAGTTACCATGCAAACTTCATTTACATAAAATGTCTTAGACATTTATTCAAAATCATCCATAGGATCTGGCACACCATTAGAATCTACATCTTCATATGAATGACTGGATGCAGATGAAGATGACCCATATTCTTCTCTTTCATCAACTAGAGCCCCATCTGAGTCAACATGCATGCCCACCATTTCAGGTTTCAAAAGTCTTCTAGATCTACGACTAGGTTCAGTAAACTCCCATCTCAACATTGTTCCTTCTGGTAGCAACTTCAAAATATCTATGGTCTTGAAGCAAAGAGTTCCTCTCTTTGTTAAATTGAAGTCATAGACAAGTATGTCAACATCCTCCAATTTTAATAGGTCTGCATGGCATTTATATTTTTACCCTTTCTTTTTCTCTTTCTGCAAATTTGTTTATCAGCTACCATCTTTGGCTTGTACACACTTTTGAATGGGTGGGCATTTGTGGCATACCAATGTACCTCAACAACTATAATATCTTCATTTTCTTTAATGAATTTTATAACCTTCGCAACCCAAAATGGATAGCCAAGTGGATCTCCATCTGCTAATACTGCTATCATGCAACCCTCCTTAACACCCTGCACAGAACCCCTGTAAAGGTCTTCCATGGCTTCACATTGTGCACGCAATCTTCTAGAACCAATATATATTTCTCTTTCCTCTTCCGGTTGAGAATTAGTAATGCCTTGAGATTGTTGTTGTTCAACAATGTATCTTTCCTCCTGTTCATTTGACATATTTTGAGGCCAAATAAATGAAGTCTTCAAAAGTGTATATTCATTTCCTGATATTGAGATGATATCACCTCGATCATTGAAAAAATACTCCCACCAAACTGAATCACCAACATCTAAGTAGTCATATGTATCTCTAATACATTTGTTTATTTCTTCTAGATGTTGAAAATAGCAACAAGAAATGCTAAATATAGAAATGCTAAATATAGAAATGCTAAAAATAGCATTCATATAGATAGCATTTCGGGATACATTCCAATTCTAATTAGTCCCTAAATTAAAATTGTGAATTAATATTCGAATTTGAGCTCAACAATTGTTTGTAAAATAATTAATTAATTCATCTTGAGTTAAATAGTTAAAGAAAATCAAACATGAAGTCTATGTGAAGACATGCAACAGTTATCCCTTTGATTGAGGAAGTTATCCCTTAATTAAGGAGATCAGGATGAGTTGTATTTTGAGTTGTAATTAGTTAGCTCAGTTAACTGAGTTAAGTCCAGTTAGATTAGTTCCAACAGTTTTTGGAACTGATTGTGAGTTCAATTAGTCAATGCATGCATGCATGCACCTAGTGTACTTCAGATAACTAAATATTATCTCATAAATAACTCATGCATGTCAGTTCAGACAAAGACCTAGTTGATATTAAAGGATGGGACAGTGTACTATCAGTTGTATGAATATTCCCATGAGGATATCTCTTGCATGCAGAAGGAATTCTTTCCTTGAGTATTGCACAGTTATTTCTGAGGTTGGTGAGAAATGTTAGGTAATTACACATAGGTGGCAGCTTGAGGACCCAGGAGAAACTACGCAAGGAAATAGGAGGCTTGGAGGACTGATGGAAGGCATATGTGTTGTCTATTATGTCTATGAGTAGTGGTGAGGGATTGTACTAAGAGCTGGATAGCTTGTGAGCTAAAGCTTTGTGTAATCCTGAGATATTTCCACTTGTATGATAATACAGAGATCGGGGTTTTTAGCTGAGGCTTTCCCCAGAGTATTCTTTTGTGTTCATGAGTGATTGATTTCTTCTTCATCTGTTATATGTGTTCTATTTGATCTTGCTCAAAATCAATTAAGCTTCCGCAAGTTTGTTTGTAGAAATAGATCAAGTATTTTGCTTGAGTATATTACATTATCAGGTGATCTACAGTGATAATTTCTACATGGTATCAGAGCAAAGGTGATCAAAGCTGAGAATAGTACACAAAGAAGGTAGAAGTTCAAAGGTTTAAGTTCTTGATTATAGAAATCGAATTCTTATCACATCTCAAAGTTCACCAATGGTGTTCAATGGTTTGAGACTCGAGTATGCCCTACATAACAGCTTGAATTATATAGCCTGGAAGGATCGCATGGAAGCGGTATTAGAGGACAACGGTTTGAAGGACTTCATTGATCAAGGAGTCCCTAAACCAACAATTGTTAATGCCCAAGAATCGGCAAAATGGAAGAAATGTGTGGCTAGAGCGAGGAGGATTCTTCTAGATGGAGTTCGAGACCACATTGTCTCGAGTCTCCATGGGAAGGAGACATCGTTTTCAATGTGGAAAACATTGAAGGATCGATATCAGAACAGTAGCGATCAGAGGAAGCTGGTGCTGAAAGACAAGCTTTGGAGAATCAAGTGTGAAAAGGGTGACACGATCTCTACATATCTAAACAAGCTCACCACCTGCAGGGATGAGCTTGGAAGTGTAAGAAACATGATTGCCGATGATGACATGGTGAGTCTTGCTCTCCTCAGTCTTCCTAAGAGCTGGCATAGCTAGCAAGACTCAGTAAATGGAAGAGAGAAACTGCCAGATTGGGAACAACTGTGGTCGGATCTGATGCAAGAGGAGATCAGGAGAAGCACCAGAGATGGTTCTTCATCAAAGCATGTTGATGAATAAAATATATCCTTAGTGAGTAAGGTGAGGAAATGGAAAGGGAAGGCTTCCCATTCCAAATCGAGTTCTTCCCATGGTGGGAAGAAGATTGACAAATCTAAAGTACGATGCTTTAATTGTCATGAGGTGGGCCATTATGCAACAAATTGTCCACAGAAGAAATCCAAGAAGGGATCCTCAAAAGGATCAGATGGTGAGGCATTGACCTCACAGTTCAAATTGGATTTCACCCTCATCACATGCATGGTTTCATCGATGGTGGGTTGTGTTTGGTACTTGGACAATGGAGCCTCATTCCACATGACCGGCGACAAGAGTTTATTTAGTACCTTGGAGGAGAAGGACCTCCATATGCGCATAGAGATGGGTGATGATGGAAAGTATTGTGTTTCAGGTGAAGGCACGGTTGTGTTTCAGACGGAGCATGGAGCTCCTCTCACCCTAACTAAGGTAAAGTATGTGCCTAGACTGAAGAAGAACCTAGTATCCATCACAATGCTGGAAGATAAGGGCTATGACATAGTCTTTAGTAAAGCAAAGGTGTTCCTGAGACACATCGACACAGGATAGACCAAGAGGATTGGGATTCGAGTAAAGAATCTCTACAAGTTGGAGGTAGATGACTGTGTTGCATTGAGTTCCAAAGTAGAGTTGGTGCAAAGCCAAGATATTAACGAGCTATGGCATAGAAGATTGGGCCACTTGCACCATGGGGCCTTGAAGATCATGCAGTAGATTTCTACCAGACTTACCAAGGGTAAACTTGAGCAAGTGGATACATGCAAAGGTTGTACCTTGGGTAAGTATGAAAAATATTCCTTTTAGGATCGAGACAGTCGATCTGAAGCAATCTTGGAGCGAGTTCATACAGTTGTGTGTGGACCATTCTCGACAGCCTCCACCACTAAACAAAGGTACTATGTTATTTTCATTGATGATTTTTCTCGTAGATGTTGGATCTATTTCATGCAGAAGAAGGATCAAACCTTCTGAATTTTTTGTGAGTTCAAAGCCTTGGTTGAGAAAGAATCAGGAAAGAAGATAAGGGCCTTATGAAGCGACAATGGTGGAGAGTATGTATCTCAAGAGTTTAAGGACTTCTATGCAGCAGAAGGAATTAAACAGGAGTTGACGGCACCCCATAACCGACAGCAGAATGGGGTGGCCGAAAGGAAGAACAGAATGATTGTATGAAATACAGTGGTATACTTGCATAATAGAAGCTCGCATCGCATACTGGGGATGAAGACACTAGAGGAGGCTTTCTCCATGAAGAGACCAGATGTGAGTCACTTCAGGATCTTTGGCACATTGATATTTTGCCATGTGACCAAAGATGCCCAGAAGAAGCTAGAGCCAACAACATAGTTGGGGATACTTGTGGGGTACACTGATACACCCTACAACTATCGAGTGTTCTTACCTACCAGTCAGAGGACAGTGGTATGCAGAGATCTAAAGTTCGACGAGCAGAAGGCCATGTGAGTATCCCTTGAGAGGGAAATCAAGTTGCATAAAAAGGAGGAACTTTTGGTTCCTAAGGAGGAGGAGCCTCATACTGATGTGGAGCAGCCGCATGCAGAGGATCCAGAAGTGGATACATCCACTCATGTAGAGTCTTCCAAAGATGGGTGGAAACACTCAAGGGAAGCTCACAGGTTTTTGATGGATGCAGAGAGAATGTTGGATAGCCATTTTCTCAGTGCAGACAAAGGAGGCCACCTGAGCAGTACACTAGTTACATGGCCCTTGTTGGGGAATGTATAGAGACCGAACCATCTTCCTTCGAGGAAGCAGTGCAGCAGCCAGTTTGGGTTGATGCTATGGTGGAGGAGTATGACTCCATAGTTTGGAATAGTGTTTGGGATGTTGTTCTAAGACCGAAGAACAAGTCAGTGGTGAGTTCCCGATGGCTTTACAAGGTAAAGCAAGTAGCTAATGGTAGTGTGGAGAAACATAAGGCAAGGTTTGTTGCTCGTGGTTTCTCATAGGTCGAGGGGATCGACTATGATGAGGCTTGTTCTCCTGTAGCAAGGCACTCATCTATCAGATTAATGTTGGCACTATCAGCATAGATGGGTTGGAAGATCCATTAGATGGATGTGAAGACTGCATTCCTCAATGGATATTGAGGAAGAGGTGTACATAGAGTAGCCAGAAGGATTTGAGACCTTCGATCGTGAGTCGCATGTGTGCCCACTCAAGAGAGCTTTGTACGGGCTGAAGCAAGCATCTTATGCTTGGTACACCAGGATCGATAGCTATTTCACTAGGTTGGACTTCACCAAGTGTGAAGTGGATGTGAACCTATACCACATCATGGTAGAAGGTAAGCAGTTGATCATTGTTCTTTATGTTGATGATCTGATATTAACAGGTGATGATCAGTTGATCATGTCTTACAAGGAGGACCTTGCAAGAGAGTTCGAGATGAAAGACATGGGTCTCATGCACTAATTTCTAGGCATGTAAGTGTGGCAGAACGATGGGGAAGTGTTTGTGTCTTAAGGCAAGTATGCCAATGAGATACTCAGGAGATTCCACATGGAGAAGTGCAAGCCCATGCAGACTACTCTAGCAGGTAACTGGAGGAAGGAGGATGCTACTTCAGGTGAGGTAGTAGCTGCTACTATGTATCAGTATCTTGTGGGTTCAATGATGTATTTAGTGAACACACTACCATATTTGTGCTTTGTGGTGAACCAGTTGATTCAAGCTATGGTTCAGCCTACCAAGCTGTTTTGGAAGGCAGCTAAGCATGTGCTGAGATACCTCAAAGGCACATATCAGTATGGATTATGGTACAGACGGACAGAGGGAGTGAAGCTTCAGGGCTTCACAGATGCAGATTGGGTAGGGAGTCCATCAGATCAGAAGAGCACTTCAGGAGGAATTTTCAACCTTGGTTCAGCTGCAGTTTCTTGGTACAGTAGGAAACAGAGGTCAGTTGCACTTAGCTCAGCAGAGGTTGAATACATGGCTACAAGCTAGGTAGCATGTGAGGCCATTTGGATGCGGAAAATTATAGTTGATTTGTTTGATCAAAGGATGGATCCAACTATGATCTATTGCAATAATCAGAGTTGTATCAAACTCTCTGAGAATTCAGTGTTTCATGACAGGTCCAAGCACATCGATATCCGGTATCATCACCTTTGAGACTGTGTGGTGAAGAGGATCATGTTGTTGCAGTATGTTTCAACCGAGAAGCAGGATGCAGACATTTTGACTAAGGCATTGTCAAAATGCAAATTCGAGTTCCACAGAGACAAGATTTGGGTGATAGATAATCCCTTTCTTATTGAGAGGGAGTGTTGAAAATAGCAACAAGAAATGCTAAAAATAGCATTCCTATAGATAGGATTTCAGGATACATTCCAATTTTAATTAGTCCCTAAATTAAAATTGTGAATTAAAATTTGAATTTGAGCTTAGCAACTATTTGTAGAATAATTAATTAAATCATCTTGAGTTAATTAGTTAAAGAAAATCAAACATGAAGTCTATGTGAAGACATGCAACAGTTATCCCTTTGATTGAGGAAGTTATCCCTTAATTAAGGAGATTAGCATGAGTTGTACTTTGATTTGTAATTAGTTAGCTCAGTTAACTGAGTTAAGTCTAGTTAGATTAGTTCCAACAGTTTGTGGCACTGATTGTGAGTTCAGTTAGTCAATGCATGCATGCATGCAACTAGTGTACTTCAGATAACTCAATATCCTCTCATAAATAACTCATGCATGTCATTTCAGACAGCGACCCAGGTGAGATCAAAGGATGGGACAGTGTACTATCAGTTGCAGGAATATTCCCATGAGGATATCTCTTGCATGCAGAAGGAATTCTTTCCTTGAGGATTGCGCAGTTATTTCTGAGGTTGGTGAGCAGTGTGTGAGGTAATTACACACAGGTGGCAGCTTGAGGACCCAGGAGAAACTGCGCAAGGAAATAGGAGGCTTGGAGGACTGAAGGAAGGCATATGTGTTGTCTATTCTGTCTATGAGCAGCAATGAGGGATTGTACTGAGAGCTAGATAGCTTGTGAGCTAAAGCTTTGTGTAATCCTGAGATATTTCCACTTGTATGATAATACAGAGATTTGGGTTTTCAGTTGAGGCTTTCCCCAAAGTATTCTTCTATGTTCATGTGTGATTGATTTCTTCTTCATCTGTTATATGTGTTCTATTTGATCTTGCTCAAAATTGATTAAGCTTACGCAAGTTTGTTTGTAGAAGTAGATCAAGTATTTTGCTTTAGTATATTGCATTATCAGGTGATCTATAGTGAGAATTTATACACCAAACATTCAGAATAATTTATCTCTCTCTTATGCCTTCGTGGATTATTGAGTTCAGCAACTGATTGTAATAATTTATCTTTGATGCAAATATTGGATGATCTGGAATGAACTTCAAAAATGTTCTACCTGACGACGGCCCCCATTCTGCAACAGTTGAATACTTCTTGCCCCATAATTGTTTTTCCATCATTTTTTTTGATACAAAATTGATGCTTGAACCTAATGTCATTAATTTTTTCAATGCATTTCTCCTCACCATGTGATCCCAAAATAAATATTCGCATGTCTATAGTTTCCCCCAGCACATGAAAAACAGGCTATGGAATATATGCTTTCTTAATACATTCAATTAATCATGGAAGGATCCCAACATTCTTCCTCCTCAATGTTACTGAAAAACAACTAAACATCTGATCAATATGGTCATGAGTCTGCCCAACAAGAAGAAAACCAACCTTTACCCTTTTAAAAAATCCCAATTGAACAAGCATGTTTAGATATCAAAAAAGAACTTGATTTTTATTTTCATGGCTTGTGTTGTCCAATTGCAGATACAAAACTTCAGGAAGAATACCAGACCAATGAGAAAGCACATCATGGATTATAGTTATGGTAATATTTTCATCATTATGAATATTTGGAGTTGTGAAGTAAACCCTTGGAAACATCTTCTCATTAAAGACCATACAGCCAACCAAGTGAAACTGAATAAAATTTTCTTCCTGTAAATTTTTTGGTGTGTAGACAAAATGTGGCAGAAGTGTTTTCTTTTGGTCCATACCATCAATTATCAAACCCAAATATTTATTTGGATTATCATAACACTTTTTTCTATGTTTATACAATTTTTTTCTTTCACTTGTTTGTTGATTGCGATGCTCTTGAAGTGATTTGACAATGGAATTTGCACATAAAATAAAAGAAATCTATTAATAAATATATTTTCATAATTGATAACTATCTGATCTTTAAAAATAATGTTATGAATGCATACCTCTTTCTTCCCCTTGAAATTTATCTCTTTTTTATTTAAGAGAAGCACATGTACTACAAATTCCCATCCTTGTCTTCTTAGGAATACGAACATTGTTGAATTTGTTCCTCCATATCCTTGTAAAATATGAATATGTAATAAAATTACCATCTCCTTCAGCACCTTCTGCATATTCTCTGTATAAGTTGTAGATTTCTTATCTTGATAAATTTTCTGGAATATGTATTGTGTCTTTATTTGGCATACACTCTCCATGCTTTGAAAAGAATTCTTTCATCCATGACATTGTAGTAATTATTGATGGTCCAACCTCTATTTTATAACATACTTCAGAATAATATGTAGGGTCTTTTTCCAATATTTCTTGGATTCTTGAAAAACAAAAATTACCAAATGAATGCAACATTTTGAAAGCCTTTCTACATATCAATACATTCCCAATATGATAATCATAACCTGCCAGTGTAGATTTATTGGCTTGTTGGGGCCTGACCCAGATTTAAAGTTAGTTAGCCAAACAAATCCCGGTAATACTGGCCCTTTCAGCAATAGTCCACGGAGCGCACACTGAGGTCTCACCTGAAGTAGTATGGGAGGGTGCTAGAACCAGGTTTTCGCACCCTGGAGATGTCTGATGAGGTTGACTGGTCCGCGGTTTCTCCTTGCACGCAAGTTGCTTCGCACACCTTCCTATTCCTCGCGACCTGATACACTGCCTTTGTGTAGCCCTATCTAGGGGATGTGTCACGTTTTACACTATTACCCAAGACCTTTCTTATATTCCAATGTAGTTAATCCTCTTTTTCTACTTGAGTGCTTTGAGTTATACTTAACAACATAAAACAATTATACAGGTGCGTGCAGTAAATAAACAGTATATTTGCAAGTTATAACAATCATGCATTAACCCAAGAACAGATACACAAAATTATAGCCAAACTTCTCTTTATTGATTCTTTCCATGGTTATAGACTCGACTGACCCTACGCACTCAACTGCAGGGGTCCGTGCACTCAGCTGTGGACTACTAAGCCTCTGCGCACTCAGCTGCAGAGCCTTCTCCTATCTTACGACTCAAAGACACACTTCACACTGTGACTCAATCACTTAGACTTCTCATGTTCTATTCTCTCTTATGTCTATCTCTTTTCTTTACACTTAGAGCCTCACTCTATTTATCCAATCCCATGGTCTGTGGACCATGGGTAGTTGTATCCAGCCGACATTACATTATAAAACTAGGGTGGAAAACCCTGTGACTTTATCATACTTTCACACCCCGTACCCGTAATTCGTGTAGCTTTACAACAAGATTCAGTAAAAACTTGTGCTTTGAGCCCCAAAACATGCCTTGGGGGGATTCCATGCCCAATGGGCCTCCAAAAAAAATATCATGCTCGCCCTTGAGTCACTCTCTCGATGTGGGGATCTTTGCACAAAGTCCCTCCAATTGTTCTCGAACTACACGGAGGTCAGGAATGTACTGAGGTGTTGCTTGTTGGATCTGATGCATACATTGTTCCGAGACTTCTGTGTCCAAACTACTTCTCTGCATCTGTGTCGGTATCCCCTACATTTGTTTATAGTCCCGCACCTTTGTCTAGATCCTTGGAGCACGAATACTATGCTTCTGTCGGTTAGTCAAATAACTGGGCCACCCGTATAGGGCTTTAAGCAGTTGCCATTCACTTTGACTGGGAAAGGCTCTCCATTTAGTTTGACTAGCTGTACCACGGCTCCATCTTTGACCTCCTTAACAACGTATGGTCCCAGCCAATGCATTCTGAACTTTCCTGGGAATTTTCCAAACTTACTATCATACAGTAGCACTAAATCATTTACTTTGAAGGTGCGCAACTTAATATGGCGATCGTGCCAGGACTTCTCATGCTGCTTTTGCACCTGTTGATGAAAGCCAGACAGAAACCGTTCCTCCTTAAGTTCCTCCAACTGTGCAATTCTTTCTTCCAGGGCTTCGCAGTCCGTCATACCTGTGAGTGCTGCTATGCGCAAACTAGGGACAATATACTCCATTGGCATGATAGCTTCCACGCCATAAACTAGCCGAAAAAGGTCTCTGTTCCGTCAGTTTCTTGCATGTTGTCATATAAGCCCATAGTACTGCAAGTACGCACGGGTCCTAATCACTCTGATGCGTGTTGCACACTTTGGTTAGCACCTTCTCCAATATTTTTTTGAATGCTTCTACTATCCCATTGGCTTGTGGGTGATACGGTGTGATTTTCCGATGATACACCTAGAACTCCTATGTTAGCGCACTGATGGTTTCATTCAAGAAATGTGTACCGCAATCACTCATTAAGATTTTTGGACAGCCAAATCGAGTCAACACGTGTTCAAACAAAAACTTCGCAACTGTGGTGGTTGTGCAGTCTTTGACCGGCTACGCTTCTACCCAACAAGTCAGGTACTCTATCACAGTGATAATGTATCGCGCACCCATTTTTCCCTGAGGTTTGATAGGACTTACAAATTATATTTCCCATTTTGCGAAGGGCTGCAGCGTTATTTGTCAATTCAAAGGCATCTCGTCCCTACGCGATGGTTTACCCGTCCTCTGACATATATCACAGGCCTTACAGTGTGATTTTGAATCCTAGTGAAGGGTTGGCCACCACATCCTTGCGCGAAGAATCTTTTGTATGGTCACTTTTCCTACATAGTGTCCTCCTACAGTGCCCCCATGTACTTCCGCGAGGATCTAACTTCGTTCAAATTCAAGTACGTACCTTTGCAGTATCTCATCATTCCCCATTTTGTATAGGTGCCCCGCGATGACAGAAAAATCCATCACACGCACCACCAATTCCTTCTTATGTTCGACTGAGTATTCCTTTGGTGTAGTCCCTATTGTCAGAAAGTGGATTATATCTTCAAAGTGTTTGTCCGTGACACGCACAGCAAAGATCTACGCGTCAGGTAATCCTTCCTCCAAACTAGTAGGTTCTTCACCCATCTCAATACGCGACAAGTGATTCGGACCTGCGTTCAGGTGTCCAGGATTTACCACGACCTCAAAATCATATTCTTGGAACAATAAGATCCACCTGCATATGTGCCCCCCAACACAGGCTTATTGACCAAGTATTTTAGTGCGGAATGGTCTGTATACATCTTGAAATTTCCTCCTAGCAAATAGTGCCGGTATTTTTGGAGTGCATATACCATATCCAACCCCTCGCGCTCAGTTGTGGAGTAGTTCTTTTCCATTTTGGACAGCCTGCGACTCGCAAATGCAATAGGGTGATCCAAGCCTTCACTGCCCTCTTGTGTGAGCATCGCTCCTAGCGCTATATAGGACACATCAATATGGACATGAAACTCCACACCCCATTTTGGGAAGACCAGGATTGGAGCGGAGGCCAATTTCTCTTTTAGTACATCCAAGCTCTTCATGCAATCATCATTCTAGCAGAACGTGACATCGTTTTTCAATAGTTTCTCCATTGGCACGGTGATCTGGGTGTAGCTCTTGATGAAATTCCTATAGTACCATGTATGTCCCAAGGCAGCGCGCAACTGTTTAACACTTTGTGGTGCTTCCAAATTTAGAATCACTGCAATTTTCATGGGGTCTACCATTAATCCCTGTTTTCAGACCACATGTCCAAGTAGGTTCCCAAAGGGAACGAGGAATGTACAGTTCTTAAGGTTCAGCGCAATTTGGTGTCGTCGACAAGTATCCAGCATCAAGCATAAGCTCACTACGTGGTGCTTAACTAATCCAAATACAATGTATTTGGTGTCATCATCATAACGGTGTATTGAAAGCAGCCCCACTCAGTCACGAAGGTGGTCTTTCTCCAGTCTTCCGACGCAATTTTTATCTAGTGGTACCCTAAGAACCCATCAGTAAATGAATAGGCTTCTTGCCCACCGACATTTTCCAATACTTCATCTGTGAATGGAGTTGGGAATGGGTCGTGCATACAGGCATCATTCAATTTCCTAAGGTCCATGCATATCCTTATCTCTCCCTTTTGCTTCTTCTCCTGTACTACCATAGGGCTTACCCAATCGGATTCTTCCATTGGCTCAATGATTCTGGTTGCAAGAATTTTGTCTAGTTCTACGTGAACCTTTTCCTTGTACTTCATATTCAAGTGATAAGGCCTTTGCTTAACCGGCTTCACGTCAGGCTTTAGGGTGATCTTCATCATCCCTAAATCACCAACGATCCCCTTTAAGTTTGTGATCTTGGTTGGGAATAAGTCTTGGCACTCACGGAGTAACTCAACGACCTTATCCACCATGGCATCATCCCAGTAGTCGTCAAGCGTTGCATACTTCAGTTCCGCCTCCCTACCAATGTTTACCTGCTTTGTTTTTTACTGGTGCAGTAATGTCAGGGTCTTCAATCAATGGCCCTTAAACCTCGCGATAACCTTCAGTTTCTAAAATGTTAACTTTGCGTGGATCTTTGTCGTCTTCCTTAATGTTTACATTGTAACACTCCAGTGCACAGCTCAGCTGGGTCACCCATTCGGGCTGAAGCACTTCCATTGGCTCCTGGGGTATTTTAAAGATAACTTCTTTTACTACTTGCAACACATCATCAACAGTATCCCACCAACGATCCTCAAACGTGAAGGTTAACAGGAATCCTTCACGCAAGATATCCCATTCGTTCGTGCCATGGTGAAGCTCCATTTCTATATACCAATTCATTGGTATAATATCCAGGGTATGATAGAATGTGTGCACCCACTCAGGTTGGGGCTCCTCCCCATAGACCTTTGTCCATTTTGCGAGGTGTGCTCGTGGATCATCCCATCTGTCATATACTTGTCTTTTAACCTCATCTTAGGCTTCCCAAATCATAGGCACATCATCCTTCTGCATGTGTGCCAATCCTCAAAACTCTGCTGGTGTGTACCCCACCACCTTGCGGGCATAGCGTGCAGTACCCATTTCAGAGAGTCAAAACGTTGTTGTTCCGGCACTTCTTTTTCAAATTTGTTCAGGAACTCTCTACCTCGCTTAACCTATCATACGTAGGCACGTCTCTTATCTCCATTGCTATGCAGTGCAGTGACCTTATCATCATGTTACAGTTGAGCATGGTTACCTCGTGTAGTTGTTTGTGCCATCATTCTATCTCTTCATCAGAATCTAATGTGCAAGAGCTTTCGAGCTCCCAAGAGATTCGGCCATCTGCAGTGGGATTTACCCAGTCTTGCTCCCGTGTGGTTATCTTGTAGATGTAGTCTAGATCACCGTCATTGTCGTTGTCGTGCATTGGTTCTGTGTAGCACGATCCTTCTGAAGGGTCTAAAGGTACCACTACACGCAGTGACTTTTTCTCAAAAATCATCTTGCGCTTCTTTATATTTATCACTCCATTCATGTCAGTGGACCAATCTATTCCCAATAACATGGGATAGGGATTGTTGTCATCAACAATCTCTATCACTTCGAAATTTGCTAGCGCACTTGCTCCTTCGATATCTATTGTGATTCCCCGCAATCTCCCCATAGGAAGGTTCTTTTGTTGGTTCGCCATTCGCAGTTGGATAGGAGACCATTGTAGCATAGACCTACCCATGCGCTCCCATGTCTGCTTTGGCAAGACGTTCACATCCGATCCTAGATCCAGAATCACTTGATCCATCTCATATTCACCAATCTGCGTAGTCAATCTCATCTCCCTTCTTGTTCGCATTGTGTGCTTTCCGAGCTTCCGAACTACGCGTGGTTCTCTTGGCGCGGTCCCCACACATCTAGTTATGAGTTCTTGTAGCCCCTTCACAACCTTGTTGTCGCGCAGTAACTTCATGCATGTCTCTAAGAATGTAGTGAGCATCGATGGGTCCATTTCCAGTTCCAGTCTGTCTTTACTTCCTGAAGTGGAGGCATCTGTGAAGCTCCTCTTAGCTTCCATGAATGTCTCTTTAGTGTGCTCCAAATCAAATTTAGGTTCCTTCATCAGATCCTTGCAAACCCAGGTACTTTCTTCAAGCTGCTTGCCCTTGTCATCCCCTGTCGTAATACAGCTTCGGAGCATGATATTTACATTATGTTCTTCCTCGCGTGGCTTAAATCTCATCATTTGCAGGTTCTAAGTCGGGGGAGGTTGGAGTGCTCCTTTATCGTGCAGCCTCGCTATCAAGGTTGGACAGTCCTCTGTCTCACAATCAAACAATGTACAATACAAGCACGATGGTCACGTTGGATTCATACAGTCGAGGGCATACTATCCTGGCCCTTCGCATTTGTAACATATCAGTTGGTCGCGACCTCTTCCTAGTCCCATTCCTCCTCGGCCTTGTCCACACCCCTGAAATCCGGTGAGTGGCATTCCTATGTTTTGATCAAGGGCCCATGTTTCAGCCTAAACTTTGTAGGTAGCAGTTTGATCCATCATCAGTTCATAACTTCTACAAGTGCGCTTGTCATGTCCCACTGATCTTCAGAAATTACAGAATAATTGTTAGGAAGTCTGTGTATACTTCTGTAGCATTCTTCCTTGTTATCTGAAAAATCTTACACCATAATGCAGGTGCCGCACTTGGCCCTACTTGTGCCTTCGGTCTCAATGGAATTGGTCTGCCTCCCATGAGGTAATTCGCGAACACCAGGTAGTGGTCCTTGTCATGCCCCTGGCCCTTGCACTTTACGCACCATACCTCGTCATGCACTTCTAGATGAGTCATCTTGTCTTGTTTCAAACTCCGCATCTCAAGGCACAAGTTTTTCAACCGCGTATGAATCTGCTAGACTCCCAGGTTTGGATCTTGTATCAGAGTCTCGTGCAATCTCATCGTGACCTCCAAAGCTTCAACCTGAGTTGTTATCTTTTGTTGCGACAACGCGTTCCGTAAATGCAGTGTTAATGATGCTACAAACCATTCGCGAAGTTGGCCATCTGTTAGTGTCATGTTTGCTTCATGAATTGTGCACTTCAATCTTTGATCTAGCTCCCATGGGGTTTCACCTAGTAGCATTGTGATTTCCTTGAATCCAATGATCGACTATGCCTTTGATTTTGGTTTGCTAAATTCCTTGTTTAACACATCTTGGATATCTACTATCCCCACATTTGGATTGTCATTGGAATGCTTAATGTACCAAGTCAGCGTGTGATCCTGCAGAGTGCTTGTTAACGGGAAAAGTGTCTACTCAGAACGCCCCTATCCCACTAAGGCGTGACAGTACCTTAGAAACAAACAGAGAAAACTACTTTCGTATTCTTCTTTATGAACTATAAACGAAGAGGAATAGGATGAACCAACCTGTGTCTTGCGCTAGTCCTTTGATCCAATCTCTCTCCTCTTTGACAGCTTCCAGCTACCTGCTCCCTTACTTGCCCATTTTCACCAAGTTCTTGCAAGATCACAGAAGGAGAAAACTACACAAAGACATGGATTTATATTCATAAATAGCTTAGGATCAGATTTAAGCTAAACATGCAAATATAACAAAACATCATTGATATACAAGCATGTAGGAGAAACTCAAATAGTTTTATTGATATGAAAAGAAGGTCCAGGAGGAGTTACAACTGATGATTCCTGATCCAGCATCAACCCCCCAGCAAAGGAATCCCCTCTTCACCTCCAACAAAGCATAAATCACCCAATACTCTGATCTCTATCTCAAAACCAACAGCAATTCTCTGCAATGTACAAAATTCCAGCCTCTGGATCTCTAGGATGAGGGATCCATATATAGATGTATGCAAAGAGGATGAGTCAGCTTATGATTTGACTTGTGGCTTCTCTCTGTCAGTTCTTGCTTCCACTTGGAGACTGAGAGCCTCTTACTCATCCTTGGTCGAACTCAGTGAGGCAAGTGTCATTGGGGAAGATTCTGGAAGCTTCCATTGTCTGTCCACCTCGCGGAATGACACTGCCATTTGTCATTTCCCGCTTAGCGCACCCTGGTAGTGCATTTAGGTGCGTTGCAACGCACCTAGCTAGTGTACTTGGGTTCTATGCAACGCAGCTAGCTAGTGGAGCAGCTGAAATGATCCTGATTTGACTGATTCTGAGCAGTTTCTAGTGGAGAACTTCTGGGAGAAGCTGTAATTTGTTGACCTTGTTCCTCTAGGGGTCGGAACAACACTTTTAGGGACTTAGGATCCCTTGTTTTATGGACATTTCATGCTTAGAGCTGTAAGGCACAAAAATGTCTATAACAGTTGCCCCCTAAAGTATGAGGCCATTTATCGAGTGAAATGCTTTATTAGGAGGATCCGAAGTTCTTTCAATGTTGGGAGGAGACCTGTAATAAGATACAATACAATACATTATCTTCATACTGTTTTCATGGTCTAGCTGAGGCGGGCATTCCCATGCTCAGCTTTATAAATTCATTTTCATGTACATAGGACAGACAATCGTCTGATGGTAGACTGATGATTCTGATAGAGCCATCATCCTTTTGGTAGGATGATTATCTATGCTGCAACGTTGTACATTTCAATGTCTTTATTCTCCTGAATATATATTGCAGCCCGGATGGATGAAACTAGATCCGGGGTCTTCAATCTCATCCGATCTTCACTCAAAGTACAAGTCGATCCATGTGAGAAATGATTTGAAGTCGAACATGGAAAGACATCGCTTGATTACCAGTCAATGATGTAAACTGTTAACAAGCGCGAGAGGAATCACCGATAATGATGATGACCCTCAAGGTACTGCAGTACAATTCACGTGGTGTGAATAAAGGACTTGGCGTCAACACCACGCAAAATCTTTCGGTCGAAGGTCATTGATGTATACCTGTCGCCGGAAGTGAGAAACTTGCCATTGAGGCATGCAAGCTTCAAAGTACTGAATGGGGTGTTCCTAGATCAACTTCTTGGATAATGAGCTGATATCGATAAGAAGCGATCCGTCAAAGGAGGGCCTTGATGAATCCCACATCAATGACACGGAACGAAGCAAATGATTTTGATGGAGGTGAAAACGATCTGATGATATATGGTTCAGGATGGCGGTCATGAAAGAATGAAGTGTAATGTATGGTAGTGGATGGGACACGGATGACTTCTCTGGATGACTTCTCTTGAACATGTCGGCGACACTTATGTGATGGATTGGAAGCATTTACCCCAAATTTGGATGGTATGGCGTGACCATGGTGATGTGACCGGTGAATGAAACAACCCAACCCGACTTAGGCACGGAATGGAAGTGTCATGTTCAAGAGCAACTTGCTACCAATAAAGATTCTTTGAGTTTCTTCCCAATTTTTCCCCAGTCATTGCTGACCAGTACCTCTTTATTTTTGTCAAGCTTGAGGAGGATAACATATGCTTGTTCTATAATTTGCCCTTCGGGCAAACCCATCGCTATGTTTTAACGAGCCTAGCGATAGTGAAACTCGTTCTCGTCTAAAGACAAGTTTGTCGCTATTAATCTTTTTAACGAGTCTAACGACAAAGATAACTCGGTCCTTTTCATTTTTAGAGAGTCTGAAAAGGTATGTAAAGGTAACTCCGAAATTCCTTTTTCGTCATCTAATCCCTTAAGTCCGAAAAAGTATAAAACAATACAGAAGGGATGAATTTTCGATTAGCTTTTAACGAGCCGAACAAAACAAGCGCTCGATCTTTTTGTGCAATAATCCTTCAGGTCCAAAAAGATTAAAATCTAGAGGAGGGATAGCACTTCCGGTCGCTTTAACGAGCTGGAAGGCCAAAACTCGGCAATCTTTTCATATTTTACGAGTCAGTTGAAAAGAGCTTAAAGAAGACTCGTCTTTTGAGGAACGAGTGATAAAATGGGTAGCAGCTGATTCTAGGTAAGGTTTGGAATTTTCCAATCACGGCAGTGTCACAAGGATGGCTAGTGAAATCACTCTTCGCAGCTGTTCCTCAAAATGGGTAAACAATCAAATGGAGGTGAATGATCGGCCAATGGAAAAGTGGAGGTGACAGTGCAAACATGACCAAGGCTTTAATGGCTGAAGTACTACATTCACGGTGGTTATTTACCGGGGGATAGTTCATTTTTTAACGAGCTTAAACGCGGGTGGAAACATTTGCTCGGTCCGGGTTTATTTTTTTTAACGAGCTTGAACCTCGCGGTAACACTGCTCGATGCGGGTTTATTTTTTAACAAGCTTGAACCCTGCAGTAACTCTGCTCGTGATAAGTTTGTATGCCCCCGGCATAATAACGCAAATCGAGGTGCATGCCCCCCAAGCTTCATTGCATTCAACTTGGTGGTTGGAATGAAGGTTTACCTTTGAGATTTGGAAAGGGGATTGTTTCATTTTTTAATGAGGTTGACACAGTAAAAGAACTATCCTCATGACTCCTTGTTTCATTTTTTAACGAGGTTGACACGAGATAAGAACCGTCCTCGGAGTCCAAATCCATTAGATATAGAAGGTTTCATATTCCACTGTCGCCACTTCCACCAGATTACTCGGAGGCGGTAGGGCAAAAGTACCCATTAAGGCAGGGTCTTTTAGGAGACCTACTCCAATATTTTGGAGCGAATGATTGCTTCCATGGATCATTGGAATGCTTCCAGTAACTTGAGAACCATTGGGGAGGAAGTTTTGCTGATCGACGATTGTAATCCCTCCTTGAAAGAGAAATGCAATCTTTCTGAAATAGGTCGACACAACAGCTGCCATGGCATATATCCATGGTCTTCCTAGTAGGATGTTGTAATCAAGATTCCCATCTATGACTTCAACATCTATTTCTACTGTTTTCCCTCCTAGTTCAACTTTCAAGTTATTTAGGATACCATATGGGGTATATGTCCTTCTGTCGAATGCTTTTAACGTCGTCGCAGACCGCGACAAGGTTGGAGATCCTAAAGTTTTCCAGCAACTCATCGACATAATACATGTAGATGCCCCCTCATCAATAATTGTTCGATGAACAGTTTTGTTGAGGGCTTTCACTTGAATAAGGAAAGCTAGTTGAGCTGGTAACTGAGGGTCATATCCTTTATGATTAAAGGCCACAAGATTGGAATCCATTGGGTCAATCCCACCTATTGCTGATAATAAAGCTTGCTCTTGGGAGAGGCAATTTTGCGGTACCTCAAGTGTCGACATAGCGGACGGCGATTGGGCCAGGTCCTCTATTATATTATAATTCTATGCTATTTTTGCACGAGGATTAAATGTCGATTTGTGCACTACTCCCTTTGGCGACTTTATCATTTGTTCAAGAATGATGGGTGGCACAACTTTGGTCAAAGTTGTTGTCGAACTACTAGGTTGTTCATTAGCCTTGTTATTCGACACCTGTGGATTCCCGTAATATTTATTCCTTGCCAAAGCATAATTTTGCTGCTTTGAGATAGACAACATAAGCACTTGGGATCGGGAAGCATTTTGATTAGCAACCAGTTTGGTTCCCGGGCTTGGAAATGGATCAGTCAATACTGCTGAGGTTTTTGAACTCTTAAAGAGTTTCTTAACTTCAGCTTTATGTGGACAATCTCTCGTCCGATGATCCTCATCGCATATATGACACCCCGCAGGGGGTTTCCTTTGCCCAGAAGGGTTTGTAGAAGGCTTTTCAGGAGATGACTCATCCTGCTTCCTTTTTCTCCCTTTCTTTTTCTTCTTGCCCCCTGGTTGCTTCAGTTGTTTGCCCTTGTCAGTCGACACGACATTTACTTCTGAGGCAAGAAGTTCCTCATTTGCATTTTGACTAGAAATCTTACAGGCCTTTTTAGATGTAGCCTTTGTCGATTTCGTGTCTGTCGTGCCAATCACGCCATCAATGGCATGAGAGTCATTGTTTGATTTAGGAAGAGGAGGAACTGAGAATTCCGGTCTAGGGGCGTCAGGTATTTTATCGTAGAGCATGCCGGACTGAGTGTAAATCAAGTCCAAATATTGCGCACGAGCGATAACTTGCTCTTCTGTGACGACTCCCCCTTTTGCCACATCTTCCGTGATGGAAGGCAGTAATGACTTAATAAACCATTCAGCTAAAAGCTGATCGGGAACATACGTTTTCACCATTCTACGACGACGTCTCCATTCATGTATATGATCAGATATGTGAGTGGCCGTCGTTTGTTTAAAGTTGGTAAGAAGTTCAGTTCCCGTTTCGTACCTTATCGGTAACTGAAAATGGGTTAAAAATGTTGTGGCTAGGGTACTGAAGTTGTCGAATGAAGCTCTAGGCAATTCGATATACCATTTTGCTGCTGGACTAGTTAACGTCCTCTGAAAAAGGTGAAGCCTAATCGAATCATCATTTAGGGTGTTTGATGAACACCACAGATGAAATGTCATCACATGATTCGACGGATCTTCACCCGGATTTCCATTAAATTTAGGAATATCTGACGGAAGTTTATGCGGAATCGCTGGCCACCAAGGGGCATAAGCAATTGGATCATTCGTCAGCCGGTTTAGATCTGGTAATTCTAGAGTTGCTACAAAGGGCAACTGTTGATTCAGGTTAGGCGAAGCATACCCAGGATAAGATGGAATCGCCTGAGCAATGGGTCTTTGCATACCAGCATAATGTATTTGATGTTGGAAACTTTGACAAGGTTGATGGGCATAACCACTATAATATGGTTGTTGATAACTGCTTTGGAAATGTGGTTGCCCATTACTTACAAAGACTTGTTGCTCAGGTCCTTGATATGATTGCTGGAATGGCGGTTGTTGAGATTGAACCAGCCCTGGTTGTTGGACCATTTGTTGTTGTCCAATACTGGATGATTGACCAAGATGAGGAGTCATAGTACTTGTTTGAGCCTGAGTCGCTCCAGATAAGGAGGCACTAACCTGAGGCTGTGATTGAGTCGTTGAGACAAGAGGCTGTTGTATTGCAACCTGAGAAACTTGGGGTTGACATACAACAGGTAACGCTTGTACTTGCGATGCAGTCACCATAGCAGGTATAGTGGGAATATTCGACACAGGGTGGACTGGTTGCATTGAATATACAACCCTTGGTTGCTGAGGCAGTATTGGTACCCAACCGCTGGATGTAATTCCAGTTTGACCTAAACTTTGTTGTAAACTCCCATATGGTTGTTCTCCGGGAGGGAACAATGAAAAGGCATACTGCCCTCCATATGGTGGAAATCCAGTACTTAAAGGGTAGATTGGCCTTTGAAGACACATTGGATCAACTTGTTGAGTTTCAACATAAGAAATACCAGATGATAATCCGGATGAAGAAATAGGAACTGACCATGTCGTCGAAACAGTCCCCGATTGGACTCCGGCTTGTTGTTGATAACTTGCCGAGACAGTTGGTATACCATCGAACATCGTTGGAGTAGCAGCAGGAGGCTCTGCCACTGCTGCATCGGATGACACAGTCCTGGATGTTGATGGTTGTTCAGACATATCTAATCTATCCAAAAGATTTCCTAGCGATTCTACAAGAACTTGTGATGAACGGAGACTAACTTCGAAGATCAACGAGGGAAAGGTGATGATTATTCCGTTTAAAATAAATTTTAGACGCTTTGACACAACTTGTTTTTTCAGTTTTTAAGAGTCGAGAAAAAACAAAAGATGACTCTAGTCTCCTTCGATTTTTAATGAGCCTGAAGTGACAAGTGCTCAGATGGACCTTTTCCGTTAAGGAGTCTGAAAAGGAACGAAAGGGACTGCTCTGGAGATCTAGGTAGAGGGAGTACCAAACCAATCGCAAAACTGCAGAATACTTTTTACGGTACGGCAGTCAATCTTCCCGAATGCTGTGTTTGGTGCATTGCGATCAGTAGGGCGGCCGACACGGCTTCCTATGGATAAAAGGTTTTAAGCCTATAGGGGTCTCCCAATATATACTCGACGGTACGTGGGAGCACAAGTCCGTACTGGCACTTATCGTCTCAAAGTGGAGGAATCACCCAACCATCAGTGAGGACAACAGTTACCAGGCTTTACGACGCCGGAATACGTCTCTAGCCTAGACCTCTAAATGTTGTGCGTTAAGTTCCAAAGCGTTGTTAGATTCATTCAATTTATTTTAAGTTGATCTTTCTTAGAAGTTTGCCTTTTGGGATCACCACGAGATGTAGATGTAATTCCTAAAATGCAATCTAAAGATGATAAGAAAACTTTTATCTCTTTTCAGAAATGAAAATCCTAGCTACAAGCGGAAAAGAAAGACACAATCTTTTCTCAAAGAGCAAAGAGCACACTGTAGATGCACTTTTCCTAAATCAAGCCAAACAGACTATCAATATGCAAATGCACATATGCATGTATTTGTTTTCACTTTCTTAATATTGATGCCTAAAAAGAAAGTTGATGTACAAATCTGAATTTGCTTTCAAGTGACAAACACAAACAAGCTTCTTTTCGAAATCAAAAGGTAGAGAAGATTACGACACTTTATGATTTTGAAATAAATACTCGTTTCGACTCTAGAAAGTCACAAATTCAAACCAAAGGTAAAAGTAAGAGCATAATCGACTGTCAACAACAAATAAACTTTCTCCTAAGATCAAAATCGACACTTACGACAGATCTAAATCAAAGGACGACAGTATGACTATTCTACTTTTTCAATGGAAAACCGTAAATGATGTAACAAACACACAAAGAACATCTACAGTCTTTTTGTACAAAGGAGGCGGAATTAAGGCAAAGAAAAGGGGTTTTTAAACAGACACACACTGATCATAGGCTGCAAAAATCAGAGACAAAACTGAAAAAAAGAAGCAAAGAACCTCAGCTGCACAGGGCTAGGCTGATCAGTGCACCTGTTACACAGAGAAACTGGATTGCAGCGCAGGTAGCCCTCTCGGGAACTGCGTTGAAATGCAGAATCTCTTCACAGAGCCTGCGCTGGGGCAGAAACGAGAATTCTATCCGGGTTCTGGGTCACGGTTTGCAGTTTAATCTATGGTTTTTGGCCGAGTGAAAGCAATCAGTAATGCACAATCAGAGGGTGGATTTAAAGGAGGTCTAAGAGCTATCACAAAGGGTAATCAGATCATTTGTGAATCACCTGTTCAAATCATAAACAAATCCAGTGAATGGATTGAAGTAGCAGGTGTCTACTTTGCATTTGATAATGGCAAATGCAGTTCGATTGCTACTTCTGTGTTTATGAAACAAACAAGAAGAGAAACACAAACAAACTAACTAGACACGATCCCCAATGGAGTCATCATTTTGTTAACGGGAAAAGTGTCTACTCAGAATGCCCCTATCCCACTAAGGCGTGACAGTACCTTAGAAACAAACAGAGAAAACTACTTTCGTATTCTTCTTTATGAACTATAAACGAAGAGGAATACGATGAACCAACCTATGTCTTGCGCTAGTCCTTTGATCCAATCTCTCTCCTCTTTGACAGCTTCCAGCTACCTGCTCCCTTACTTGCCCAGTTTCACCAAGTTCCTGCAAGATCACAGAAGGAGAAAACTACACAAAGACATGGATTTATATTCATAAATAGCTTAGGATCAAATTTAAGCTAAACATGCAAATATAACAAAACATCATTGATATACAAGCATGTAGGAGAAACTCAAATAGTTTTATTGATATAACAAGAAGGTCCAGGAGGAGTTACAACCGATGATTCCTGATCTAGCATCAACCCCCCAGCAAAGGAATCCCCTCTTCACCTCAAACAAAGCATAAATCACCCAATACTCTGATCTCTATCTCAAAACCAACAGCAATTCTCTGCAATGTACAAAATTCCAGCCTCTGGATCTCTAGGATGAGGGATCCATATATAGATGTATGCAAAGAGGATGAGTCAGCTTATGATTTGACTTGTGGCTTCTCTCTGTCAGTTCTTGCTTCCACTTGGAGACTGAGAGCCTCTTACTCATCCTTGGTCGAACTCAGTGAGGCAAGTGTCATTGGGGAAGATTCTGGAAGCTTCCATTGTCTGTCCACCTCGCGGAATGACACTGCCATTTGTCATTTCCCGCTCAGCGCACCCTGGTAGTGCATTTAGGTGCGTTGCAACGCACCTAGCTAGTGTACTTGGGTGCTATGCAACGCAGCTAGCTAGTGGAGCAGCTGAAATGATCTTGATTTGACTGATTCTGAGAAGTTTCTGGTGGAGAACTTCTGGGAGAAGCTCTAATTTGTTGACCTTGTTCCTCTAGGGGTCGGAACAACACTTTTAGGGACTTAGGATCCCTTGGTTTATGGACATTTCATGCTTAGAGCTGTAAGGCAGAAAAATGTCTATAACAGTGCTGACAAGGTTGCCTTCTTTATATTGTTGTCTGTGACACCCTATGCTTCCCATACTACTTTAACCATGAACCAAAATTGGTCTGGATCTTCATTTCCTACTCCCTTGAACATTGGTACCTTTATTGCGCTAGCCATACTGCTTTGCGGTGGTGGCGGAGGTGGAATGGGTGAATTCATGGGTGAATATGTTGAAACTGGTGGTGGTGTGGGTGGGGGTGGTATGCGTGGAATTCTCTGCTTTATCAAATTGATCGCACTTCTTGGTGAAACCTTCGCGAGTTCTTCTTCGCCTCCACGCAGAGGTGAAATCAAGGGGCTAGTTTTTAGTTTTGTGCTACCTCCATTTCTATAGATCCTTCCATTCTACATAGCCCCAAACATCAATCTATTCGCATAACTCACTTTTCACACATTAGCATTTTAATCCAGGTGTTCAAAGATTTAACGTACTTACCTCGCGGTCCCTTGAGGAGGTGTTGTTCTGCCTCGCTATTGTTGACTGAAGTATATACCACGAATTTGATGATGAACCCTCTAATGATTTGATCCAACCAATGATTGACAACACGCGTGATCCTATCTTCTGATGCTTCTAGTCTGCGCACCAACTCTGGAGTCCACACAATAGGTTTGTCAAGTTTACACCTTCCTTGGCTATCTGATAGCTTCGCGAGCCACTCGTACAACTCAACGGAGAAGGATGCAAAGAAAATTTTGTGGATCTCCATATACAAGTAGCAATCTAACCACTCTTCCTTTGATAATCGCAGATTCTTGTTTTCATGCGCCACGAACTCATGAATTTTTTTGTCCAACCACTCCTCAATTCCTTTCTTTGTCAGATTCCAATGGTACGACATCAGAAATATTTATGTAGATCCTGGTCCCCACAATGAAACCATTTGTTGGCTTGTTGGGGCCTAACCCAGATTCAGAGTTAGTTAGATAAACAAATCCCGGTACTACTGGCCCTTTCGACAACATTCTACAGAGCGCGGACTAAGGTCTCACCCAAAGTAGTATGGGAGGGTGCTAGAACCAAGTTTCTGCACCCTGGAGATGTCTGATGAGGTTGATTGGTCCACAATTTCTCCCTACATGCAGGTTGCTTCGTGCACCTTCCCGTTCCTCACGACCTGATACACTACCTTCGAACAGCCCTATCCAGGGGTTGTGCCGCATTTTACACTATTACCCAAGACCTTTCTTATATTCCAATGCTAGTTAATCCTCTTTGTCTACTTGAATGCTTTGAGTTATGCTTAAAAACATAAAACATTTATACAAGTGCGTGCAGTAAATAAATAGTATATTTGCAAGTTATAACAATCATGCATTAACCCAAGAATAGATACACAGAATTATAGTCAAACTTCTCTTTATTGATTCTTTCCATGGTTATAGACTCGACTCACCCTGCGCACTCTGTTGTAGGGGTCCGCGCACTCAGCTGCGAACTACTAGGACTCTACACACTCAGCTACAGAGCCTTCTCCTATCCTATGACCCAAAGACACACTTCACACTACGACTCAATCACTTAGAATTCTCATGTTCTATTCTCTCTTATGTCTATCTCTTTTCTTTACGCTTAGAGCCTCACTCTATTTATCCAATCCCATGGTCTGCGGACCATGGATAGGTGTATCCAGCTGACATTACATTATAAAACTAGGGCGGACAACCCTGTGACTCTATCATACTTTCGTGCCCCAGACCCATAATTCACAAAGCTTTACAACAAGATTCGGTCAAAACTTGGGCTTTGAGCCCCAAAACATGCCTTAGGGGGATTCCGTGCCCAACAAGATTGCATGCAACCCACTAAAAATGAATTTTGCATGATTTTAATCATTGACAAATATTTCTTCCTTTTCTCCAAAGCAAACTTGAAATCCATATGTTTCAAGCAATCCTTTCAAAAACATTCACTTGAAACCATATCACCAACATAACTTCTACTTGTGAGATATTTTTTCCTAACCCTTGTATAACTGGAATATTTTGGATTGATAAGAAAATGCCTACTCCTACTCCTAGATACAATATTTTCTTGCAATTCCTCCCTCTGCATAAGCATTTTCATCATCAGTAGGAGGAATATTATACTGATAAATATAGTTATTAAATTCATCACCATCATTTCTTGGAAAATATTCATTACCATCCTCACATGAAGCAAATTCTTCACTGCCAACATCTACGCTTTTGAAATCTTGACTCAAATGAAATTCTTCACCATATTCATCCTTGCTTTTGAAAACCTCCCTTGGAGGACTCAATTCATCATCACCATGACTACCTTTGAAACACTCACTTAGAGAAAATTCATTATTGACATTTGTGCCTCTAAAATTATCATTTGCAAGAAACTCTTCATCCTCCCCTTCATCAATGGTGCTCGCATAATCCTTAGGATTATGACTAAGTGTAAAATATGACTCTCTATTCATTTGCACAAAATTCTTCATCCTCCCCTTCGTCGACAGTGGTTTCATAATCCTTGGGATTAGAAACAAGTGGAAACTTTGAATTTCTATTTAATGGAAATTCTTCATCCTCCCCTACGTCAGTGGTGCTCTCATAATCCTTAGGATTAGGATTAAGTGGAAACTTTGAATCTCTATTTACTGGAAATTGTTCATCCTTGCCCTCCCCTTCATCAGTGGTGCTCTCATAACCCTTAGAATTAGGAATATGTGGAAACTTTGACCCTGCAAACTCTTCATCCCCCCTTCATCAATGTTGCTCTCATAATCCTTAGGATTAGGAATATGTGGAAACTTTGACTCTACAAATTCTTTATCCCCCCCTTCATCAGTGTTGCTCTCATAATCCTTAGGATTAATACTATGTGGAAACTTTGACTCTGCAAATTCTTCATCCCCCCCTTCATCAGTGCTGCTCTCATAATCCTTAGGATTAGGACTATGTGGAAACTTTGAATTTGCAAATTCTTCATCCCCCCTTCATCAGTGGTGCTCTCATAATCCTTAGGATTAGGAGGAAGTGGAAACTTTGACTCTACAAATTCTTTATCCCCCCCTTCATCAATGGTGCTCTCATAATCCTTATGATTAGGAGGAAGTGGAAACTTTGACTCGGGAAATTCTTCATCACCCCCTTCATCAGTGTTTCTCTCATAATCCTTAGGATTAGGACTATGTGGAAACTTTGACTCTGGAAATTCTTCATCCCCCCCTTCATCAGTGGTGCTCTCATAATCCTTAGGATTAGGAGGAAGTGGAAAAATTAACTCTCTATTCACAGGAAATTCTTTTTGTTGCCCTTCATCAATCTTTCTCTCATCGTCCTTAGGATTAAGTGATCTGAAATGATCATATGTTAAACTGAAGTAGAATTGATTAATGCCAACAATGAATAGAATGTTAACTTAAAGTGCTTTAACCGTGAGAATTGACTGAAAAGAGATGAATTGACGACAGAATTAAAACATAGGCAAGATGTAAATAGAAGTGAAACACAGAAAAAAACACAGTGGTACCAGAAAGTAAGATTGATTACGGAGTTCGTTCTTGATGGACTATGTCTTCGGGTCTTCTTTCAAGATGGGTGTCTGCTTTATTAGGATTAAATCTAAGGAGGTTGATTACGCGGAAAATTAACCATACTGATTGTGCACGCAGGCACTTCTAGTCACTGTCACAAAAAATCTCTCTGAAATAGATTTCCAATGCCTGTCACGGTTCCCAATTCTAACTCTGAATGCTCCTGTTACACTGAAAACAAAATAGCCTATATCCTCCAGAATACGCATACAAACTCAAAACCACTCTAATGCCCTTCTTCATGACCAAAAGGTGAATTTATATTTTTTTTGGGTTCATTCGAGCTCTCCATTGCTAATTTTAGGCATGAATGAACTCGGTCTAACCACTAGTGGACAACTTAGGCTAAGGGTTCATGGTGGTTGAATTAATGTATAACAAAATGTAACTAAAAAACCCAAATCATACTTTGGATTAGCGTTGAACTGCTGGCGGTCAGGTAAAGGTGTGGAGTAGTTAAACTGTTAGCATGTGGATAGTTAGGGCCTAACCACCATCAGACATCTGGTTGATATCCTTAACGGCATGGTAATCACGCTACTCACATGGCACAACCTCCGCTCGACGGTTCTGTTCCCTGTGTGGTTTAGCTGTTGTGGTTACACTAGATTGTGCGATTACTGCCCTTGTTGTTCACATGTCACAACCCCGACACAGTTACAACTGATATCCACTACGGTCTAAACTACAAACTCTACCTGATTAACTGCCAACTCTTACCTACTCTCATGTGCCTGCTGCGGCCTTCTCCCTGCGTGGTTAGGCTAGTGGTTAGGGACAATTTGAATGTATTTGTATTGTTTATGTGTATTACAAGGTTTTTTAATGTTTTAACATGGCCAGAGAGGTTTTTTGTGTTAGGGTTTTAGTATTTAGGTTTATTCCTTAGCTTTTTATGGATAGGTTTATCATGTCTTAGTATAATCCTTTAGACTTTTACATCATTTTGATAAGAAAAGCCTTTTAAAACAAATTGTCACTATGTGATATCAAACCCCCCATGATGATTACCAGTTCCCTCTTTGACAACCAAACCTTGAAAGAGCTGACGACACCCACATGTCGACAACCAAACCCCGATGGAACTGAGGACGAACACATGTCGAAAACCAAGTACAAAACCATATCCTTCGAACACCATGAAAACCATTGACATTAGCAGACAACCATAACATTACTGTCACATCTAAAGATACCTGATACTGAATGCTGACAATGAATACTGGAAAAGCTGATAAAGTTCAATACCTCATCGACCAATGATCATTTGATGATCACTTCGATGTTGAACCACTGAAGACTCTGCTCATGCTGGACTGACAAGATCCTCTTGGATCAATCCTCTCCACTTGAAAGCTTTTGGACCACAAAAGTTTGACTTAAACAGATAGCAGGTGAGGGTAGAGGTCCCTCACTCTCCACCTTTACTTGATGATGTACCAATACATGTGATCAACAACCTAAAAGTGATGATCCTAATGATGCTGATCATGGCACATTTTGAATCTGTGAATTGTTCCATCCATCTGTAGTATGCACAACTTACAAAGATGGTTAAACAACCAGTTATGAACATGGAAATTGACTTCTTTCCACGAAGTACCATGAATTATTGATTCATAAACATATTCGAAACAATCTCTACTAGATATTGTTCAATACTTTTGACATGTACTAACAGAATAGCAAAAACATTCAAAGACATTCTTGACATCATACCAGCTACTTGACTTGATATACTTTCCTAATTCCTGATTACTAAGTGAGCTTGTTGCAATAAATCCATCAAACTGTAATGTGAAAACTGCTGCAACTTAGTTTTATTTTGAAAGTATTGAAGTGGTTGTTGATTTGTTTGAATCATTGTTTATCCATTCATTAAATGATGTTTCCATTGATTATAACTTTCCCCTGATGCATAAGTTTCCCTTAGATGTATTGGTTGCTTTGACACTGCTTTAGAAAAGGCTTTGATATGAAAACAAATGGGCTTCCTCTCCACTTTAAAAGAGGCTTCCAAACTATTTGAAACATCAAATGGTGACACAATACAAGAGAAATTTAACACTAACTTTCCCCAATACTGACCTGCATCACTGTAACTGATGACTTCCAAACTTGGACTAAATTGATTCATTCTGACATTAGGAAGAGGAGCTTTAGCCATCAACTGTAACTCATGTTGTATTCCTTGCTTATGAGTAAGATGCTTGGTTTCTTTAAATAGAACTGGAAAAGCTTCTACCTTATTGATAAAACTATATTTAAATTGTGACTCATAACTTGAATAAACACCATGGTGATTCTTATGTTGTTCCTTTACACACATGATTACAAATCTCTTATTTGAAATTATTAATCACTTCATCTGATTAGCAAGAAATAAATTCAAGTGATTTTTGCTTTTATGTGCCCTGACAATAAATTCAACCCCATCTTTCTTAAGGTGATATTTATGCTCTCTCCTATAAAACACTACATCATGATCATAAAGATAAGGACTTTCTAAGACAACTCCACATATGTCTATTAGAACCACATCTAATTCCACTCCATCAATGTAATTAGTTGTAATGGACAATCTTAATCGACATTGTTTTGTGACTTTTATCTGAGTTGATTTATTTATCCATCCTAATGGGTAAGGTCTTGGATGTTTCCGTGTCTCCAAACCCAAGTTCTTAACTAAATATTCAAATATTAAATTTTCTTGTGATCCACTATCAAACATTGTATCTATTTTTGTGTGCTTAGAAGTTATCCTTATGTTAAATAGATAAACTATTTTATCCGCATTTAAAGGATTTATGTTTGATGAATATGCAATAGTATTCGAACTTGAACCAGTGTCAGAAGTTTTACCTATCGAAACTATGGCAGTTATCCTCCTTTCATCACCTGAATCGGAACCTAGATCTTGCTAGATTGTTGCAATTGCTTTCTTTTCATCCTTCTCTTTAAGGAACTTTTTGGGCTTAAGTTCAGGATGAATTTTCCAACACCTAGATTCATCATGACCGATTCTATGGAAATGAGAACAAGTAGGTCTTTCCTTCTGAGTTATCGCTGATTTATTTCTCTTCGAATTGTTCTTCCCCTTACTGTCATTAGAATCCTTTATTTCCAACTCTTTGGATGATTACGGTGAAAATTTGAATGGTCTTCCACCTAATTCAATATGAATGGCTTGAGCACCCACTTCATCAAAGTCATTAGGATTAAACATCAATAATGTATGCTGCAAATATGAATGTAAATTGTCGATGTACTTTAATAAAGTTTCACGTGTATCCAATGAAATACCAATCGCTAATGCTTTCTTTCTGATCTCCTGAGTAAACTCCTGAACACTCATCCCTTTACCTTGCCTCAAATGCTGCCAATCAATAACAGCTTGATGCATGTATCCTAAAGGATAGAATTGTTTCCTAAGAGATTTTAAAAACGTAGACCATAAAGAGATGACTTTACCTTTTCGCTTTACATCTATCTGAGTTTTACTTTCCCACCAGATTAAAGTTGTTCCCCCCATTCTAAGTATAGCTAACTGAATTTTCATTTTATCATCAAAAATGTTTTGAATATGACAATACACTTCTAACTACTTAATCCAGTTATCTAACTTTTTAGGATTAATTTCTCCATCATAAATAGGTAACTCAAATTTTACATCAAGTTTCAAAAGAGATGTTTTCTTAGGTTTCTTTTATGTTTCAGATTCTGCACTGGAAGAAGAAGAAGAAGAAGATGATGATGATGATGGAGATGATGCAGGTGAAGGAGGTTTATCAACCTTGCCTTTACCTTTGTC
The DNA here is from genome assembly GCA_031772625.1 of Pinus tabuliformis. Taxonomy (NCBI): domain Eukaryota; kingdom Viridiplantae; phylum Streptophyta; class Pinopsida; order Pinales; family Pinaceae; genus Pinus; species Pinus tabuliformis. Next base: position 71,573,697 of record CM062809.1, read on the forward strand.
CTTCTTCGATGTCTTTGAAGAAGAAGCTGCATCTCTCGCCTTCTTATCTTCATAAATTTCTCCCAACATCTAATATATGCTTAAGAATGTTTATTGAACCTGTTCCTCGCTCATCTTAGTTTCAAGGGTTTCACCTACATCAGATCCTGTCATAGTCGACTTATGAGCGACTCTTCACTTTCCAATCTATGGATCAATCTCCTCAAGTGTTCCTTCTGCACGTTGTGAATTTGACCTGGTTAACATTCACTGGAAAAATTCTACAAATACAACCTACTCTGATACAAAATTATATGATCTGAAATGATCATATGTTAAACTAAAGTAGAATTGATTAATGCCAACAGTGAACTGAATTTTAACTTAAAGTGCTTTAACCATGAGAATCGACTGAAAAGGGATGAATTGACAACAGAATTAAAACATAAGAAAGATGTAAATAGAAGTGAAAAGCAGCAAAAACACATCAATACCAGACAGCAAGATTGATTATGGAGTTCGTCCCTGATGGACTACGTCTCTGGGTCCGCTTTCAAGATGGGCGTCCGCTTTATTAGGATTGAATCTGAGGAGGTCGATTACACAAAAAATTAACCAGACTGATTGTGCATGCAGGCACTTCTAGTCATTGTCAGAAGAAATCTCTCTGAAATATCTTTCCAACGCCTATCATAGTTCCCAATTCTGACTCTGGATGCTCCTGCTACAAGGAAAACAAAACAACCTATATCCTCTAGAATCTGCATACAAAACTCAAAACCACTCTAATGCCCTTCTTCATGACCAAAAGGTGAATTTATAGTATGTTTGGGTTCATTCGAGCTCTCCATTACTAATTTTAGGCATGAATGAACTCGGTATAACCACTAGTGGACACCATAGGCTAAGGGTTCATGGTGGTTGATTTAATCTAGAACAAACTAAAATAAAAAAACCCAAAGCAGACTTTGGATTAGCACTGAACTGTTGACGGTCAGGTAAAGGTGCGGATTAGCTGAACTATTAGCATGTGAACAGTTAGGGTCTAACCATCGTCGGACATCTGGTGGCTATCCTTAATGGCATGTTAATCACGCTACTCACATGGCACAACCTCTGCCTGACAGTTCTGTTCCCTGTGCGGTTTAGCTACTACGGTTACACTAGACTGTGTGGTTATTGCCCTTGTTGTTCACATGTCACAACCCTGACATGGTTACAACTAATATTCGTTGCGGTCTAAACTATGAACTTCACCCGTTTAACTGCCAACTCTTACCTTCTCTCATGTGCCTGCTACGGTCTTCTCCCCGTGTGGTTAGGCCAATGGTTAGGGATAATTTGAATGTATTTGTAGTGTTTATGTCTATTACAATGTTTCGTGATGTTTTAACATGGTCCAAGATGGTTTTTGTGTTAGGGTTTTAGTATTTAGGTTTGTTCCTTAGATTTTTAGCGCTAGGTTTATCATGTCTTAGTATAAGCCTTTAGACTTTTACATCATTTTGATAAGAAAACCCTTTTACAACAAATTGTCACTATGTGGCATCAAACCCCCACATGATGATTACTAGTTCCCTCTTTGACAACCAAACCTCAGCGGAATTGATGACACCCACATGTCGATAGCCAAACCCCAACGGAATTGACGACAAACACATGTTGACAACTAGGTACAAAACCATATCCTTCGAACACCATGAAAACCATTGACATTACCGCACAACCAAAACATTACTGTCGACGCTGAAGATACGGTTACTGAATGCTGACGACAAATACTGGCAAAGCTGATAAAGTTCAAGACATCATTGACCAATGATCATTTGACAATCACTTCTATGTTGAACCACTGAAGACTCTACTCATGTTGGACTGACAAGATCCTCCTAGATCATTAAGACCAAATGGAAAATTTGTCTCTCTATTCATAGTGAAAGAATTCCTATTACATTCATCAAAATGAATAGAGTTGTTACATGACGAAGATGTCGATACTAAAGAAAGAAAAACTTCACTATTAGAAGAATCCATGACCTTCAACCAGAAGATGTTGAATGCTACAAATGTAGTCTCTCCCAATGACAATATATAACTTAGAGACTGAGAATTTCCCTTTAAAGTTTTCCCCCCAAAATTTTACCTCTGAAAATTTTCCCTCCAAAGTTTGCCCCCAAAAACTTTTGCTAAAAAATTTCCCTCCACAAACTCCATTTTTAAATATTTCCCTCCAAAATTTTCATCTATAATTTACTTGAAAACATATTACTAAACTTTTGGTTTTAGAAAATTTCACCCAAGTTTCTATTCAAAATATTGATAGAGACTCAAAATAATTTTTCTATTTAAATTATTTGACAATGACTATGTAAGTAAATTAATTTTTATAATTAATATTTTTTTATCCCATAAAGAATGAAAACTAACCTAAAGCTATAATATTAACTATAATTTTTTTAATATTAAGTTTAATCCCACATTCAATAAACGATAAATCAATCTCACAATCATCGCTATAAAATAAAATTCATCATTTCTATTCATCACATCACATCAAGTCTTCTCGGTCTTGTTAAAATGTTTGGAGCGATTTTGCGAAGGAGCTGTGAAGGAGCTGCATTGTCATAGATAGCACATTCAACGGGAGTTTTACGCATTTTAAAGGTTAGTTTTCTTTCTATCTCGACTATTTACAGATGAATTTGGGGAAATTTTTTGTTTTTACGGGAAAAACCACATAAAAAAACTCTTTATATATATAGGGACGAAAAGGAGGAAAAAACACAAATTTTTAGGATTTTTAGGAGAAAAATTAAGATTTTTTTTTTTTTTTTTAAGCTTTTGAAATGAAAAATTGGTGTTATTTTTTTTATTTTTTTTTATGTTTTCTAATTTCGTTTGGGGGGCATTTTAAAAAAAGGTTCAATTAGAAAGAAAAAAATACATTTATTTTTTTTTATATAGTTTTAATTTTTAATTTTTTTGTTTTGAAATTATATTTATTAAACACTATTAATAAATTTGTACTTTATTTTATTCTTATTTCGTTTTTTATTTTAAATTGATTTTTTTAATTAAAATATATATGTTTAAAACTATTTGAAAATTTTAATTTTAATTTAATTTTAAAAAAAATATTTAGAATTTTGTTTTATATATCTATATATATTTATTTATTTATTTATTTATTTATTTGTTATATGTTTTTTTAATTATTAAAAAATAATTTATAAAAATAAAATTATTAGTTTTTTTTTTTAAATAAATTTGTTATATTATTGAATATTAAAAAAGAAGCCATTTTTTGTTTTGTTTTATTTTAGTTTTTTTATTAAAAATTATAATTTTATAATTATTTGTTTTGTTTTTATTTTTATTTTTTTTATTTAAAATTATGATTTTAATTTTATAAATTTTTTTGTTTTTATTTTAACTTTTTTTATATAAAATTATAATTTTAATTTTATAAAAAAAAAAAAAAGCTTTTATTGTAAAAAAATGTTATTTAAAATTGTAATTTTAATTTTTTTTTTAAATTGTTTTTATTTTAATTTTATAATTGTTTTTTTTGTTTTTATTTAATTCTTTTATTTAAAATTATAATTTTTTTTTTTTTTTTTTTTTTTTTTTTAATTTTAATTTTATAATTGATTTTGTTTTTATTTTAATTTTTTTATTTAAAATTATAGTTATTATTTTATTATTATTTTTTTTATTATTATTTATAATTAGATTTTTTTTAATTTAAAAAAAAATTGGCCTGGCCCTTTGGCCGCTGGTCGGGGGCCCGGGCAAGCAGAGGGGCTTGCATGGAGCGCCCCTCCGCCTGCCCAAGACCTTGGCCAGCGTCCAAAGGATCAGGCCGAAATTTTTTTCCAATTTTTTTTAAATTAAAATTTTAATGTTATTTAAAAAAAAATTGATTTTAATAATAAAAATTTTATAAAATTTAAAAATATTATATATATATATATATATATATATATATATATATATATATATATATATATATATATATATATATATATATATATATATAATTTTTTTAATTATTTTAAGAATTTTATAAATAATTTATTTTTAAAATTATATATATATAATTTTAAAATAATAAAAAAAATTATATATAAAATTTATGATGATGATGTTGATGATGGTTAACGTTCACTGAGACCAAACAATGATCTATCAGACCAAAATAAACAAATTATTTATTTTGATTTAAGATTTTATCCCTATGCTCAAAAAGCTTGGAGAGAAGCCTCCCGAGCTCACTATAATTTTGACATTGTAAAAGGCTAGGAAGGTCAGTATTGTAACAAAGATTGTGAAACTGAGATCTAATGTGGTTGTACGTAGGGCACTCTAAGAGGAAGTGGTTTTCATCCTCGATGCTCCTATTCTCACATATATGGCAGATCCTTTCCATCCATGGCGTTTTAGGAACTACCCAACGACCTGTTTCACTATGGAGCTCATGAGAATTCATTCTAATCTTTGCTATATTAATTTTCTTCTTTGAGCTAGTTAAAATAGAGAGATACTTTTGATCTTCTAGGGTGGGGTTGATGACCTTCTTATAATAACTTAATTTTCTTTTAGCCGCTAAATCTTTCTCACACCACAATTTTTCTTTGAACTTAGAAGTAAAAATATCTTTAATGTTATTTATGTTTTGCAATGCATCATTCTCATTGATCTCCCAATAGTTTAACCAGGCCCTTGTGTCTTTATGCCACCCTCGATTAAGCCTTAGGTGGTTTTGGCTAGAATTTAAAGCTAGCTTAGGAAGTCTATGATCATCTATGTTATTGAGTTTGTGCTTGTACAATAGAAACCTAAGCATAGCTAGGCTCTCAATAGGGGAAAGACCTGCTTTTATAAGGAGAATAGGATAGGGTGTATTACTTTTAATTTTCAGGTTATAAGTTATAAAACGCTCCCGGATTTGCTCAATATTTCTCCATGATTCTCTGGAGATGCTGCAACCCCAAACCTCACAGCCATATAAGATAACAAGAGTGACTAAAGTTTCAAAGAGGAACTTCTTTTTATCCCACATTACGAGGTTTGCAGTTTTACAATTATTTTCAAGACCAAAATAAGCTTTCCACCCCCCATTAATCCTTTTCTCTTTGCTATGGTTCCAGTTGAGCTTGTGATGGATATCAATTCCTAGGTACTTGTAAGAATACACTACCTCCAAGTTATTATTGTCATACATAAAATTAGCGTAAGTGTCCTTATTAACAATTATATATATATATATATATATATATATATGGTTTAATAATTTTAAATTTACTATCAATATTTTAAAAAGAAATTATATATATAATTTGTTAATTTTAATCATTTAAAATTTAATATATATGTTGATTTTAATAATTGAAAATTTATTATATAATATTTTTTATTTCTTTTATATATATAATTTGTTGATTTTAATAATTGAAAATGGAGTATATAATATTTTTTAATTTTATATATATATATAGATTTTAATAATTTAAAATTTAATATATAATTATATTTTTATAAAAATGTAGATATAAATCATTTAAAATTTGTTTTTTTTAATTTATATTTAATAAAAAAATTAATAGTTTCAAAAATATATAAATAAAATTTGTATATAATAATTTCTTTATAAATTTGTGGATATAAATTTTATAACATTTTTTAAAAATTACATATAATTTAACTTATTTTTATATTTAAATAACAATTATAGTGTCAAATTTTTTATTTTATTTTTTTTTTTTTTTTTAAGTAATATATATGGTTTTTGATTAACGAATTTACATGTTTAGATATACATATATATATTTGTTTTTCAAGAAGATGGCATCAAGGAAGGTCTCTGTGAATATGTCTGGAACAAAGACAACAATTCCATCATCTAAAGTTGCAGGTGGACACACTCTGAAGACTGTCGAACATATCGGAACTGAGAAACATTGTAAAAGTCGACCAACTGGCCCATCAAGTGCACCAAAGATAATTTCTAAATGGATAAATTCACGAGAAATAAATAAAGCAAATTTTACATGGCATGTTAAAGATGTTGAATTTGATAATAGTACACATCTCTATCTATACTGTGGTATGATTTATAGGGATGAACCATATGAGTTGATAGGCAGAGTACGAGACATATGTTTGGTGCCAAATTCAAACATTGTTTATGTTCTTGCAAAATTGCCCAAGTCACATGAAAAGGTTAGATATCATCTCTCAAAGAACAAGTATGACACAAATGAAGAATCTACACCATTGTGTGAAGAAATCTCATCCAACATTTCAAATAACATTGTAAGTATGCTTATTTATATTTATGTGTAATGTATTATTGTAATGATCATTAAATTTTTTATAAATGATTGATCATTGACATATTGTATTTTCTTTTATAGGATTTTGCTGAGAGTCTTTCAATGATGTTGGAGGGTATTTATTATATGGAACCAAATATTATGCATGTGATCAACAATTTCCATATAGAGTTAGAACAAGAAAAGAGAATGAAGCAAAAATCAACAATCCATGACACTGCAATGGTACATGTAGGGGATCAACAAAGAATCCATACGGTGGGTCAATCAAACAAAGGTAAACATGTTTCTTTTGAAGATGTGGCAGTTGTAGCTCAAGCTGAAGCTCAAAAATATGTTTCCATTAGTGAGGAGGAAGTTAGCACTGTGGTTGAAAAAGGGAAAATAAATAAAACACCGAAAATAAAAATTCCCATGGATGTCGCTCTTTCACTTAATGATAAGAAGATTGTTTCTGTAAAAGAAAATATGTTAACTAGGAAGAAGAAGAAATAAAAAATTGGCGAATCTGTTAAAATCATAAGCAACAGTCAAGAACAAAGTGAAAGTTCTAAAGGCAGCAAAGTAATCATAACACCAAGTACTGATTTAGAGGATGGCGTTATGAAAACTAAAAAAAATTCCATTCAGAATCACTTGAGGAAGAATAAATTAATTAATGGTGGCAAAACATTTGAGCTTAATGTCACCCAATTCTATAGGTCAGATGAAGGACAATCTCAATATCAAATTAGAAAGGCACATCACCTACATGTCCATAATTTGAAAACATTGTTTAGGTACAATCCATATGCACATGTGGTGGATTATGTGGTTCTTGTTTATCCAAATCAAGTTCCCAATAAGGAGGCATTTGATAGGACACAATGTTTTGACTACAGATATTATGTAATTGGAGGGAACCATTCAGCAGAGGCCAAAAGACAATTGATCGAGGAATATCCTGGAAACTATCTTTTTGAAACAGTGAAATGCATCATTTATGTTGGTTTAACAGAAATAGAGGCAAAGTTATTGTTATGGGATCATAATGCAGATAATGACTATAGAATGTATATGACTTTCGTCCAAAGGGTCAGATTTATTCATAATGAATTTTTAGAAAAACGTGGTGGGGATAAGACAAAGGTCAATTTAAGCTTTCAAAAATAATGTTCAATGAAAAAGGTTATCAAATTGAGGATAGAATCTAATCAAAAGGTGGCAAAGTAAATTCAGGACTATTAAGAGGCATAGATAACATTTTCCAGTTTCCATTTAGAACATGGGAGATATAGGAATTGATTGATGACAATTTCGAATTAGGGAGAATATTTCCATAAAAAATCAAAAGGTTAAAGGGTCTAAACCCATAATATGCACCAAAAGTAAGACAAGTCTTGAAATGAAGCAACTTCCAGATGATATGACTATCACACCTTGGAGAACAATGCAAGGTGTGAAAGATGACAAACTAGTCAAATCAATATTATGTCGTGTGAAGTCAAGTGAATTGTCATTGGAGGAAATGTGCTCCGAATTTCAAAAGTAAGTTTGTTGAATTACTTTTACTTTTCCTTGGATTATAATTTTCCTTTAAATAACATATTGTTGTTGGTATTATTTGTTATATATATCACTATATTAATAATTTTTACTTTATTTATTCAGTCATAATATTTATATGAAAATACAAGAACATATGGTTAAAGTGTTGAATGAAAAGAGTTGGAATGATGTTGTACTCAACTACCCAGAATCAAGTTCTACAGCAACATTTAAAGATTTTTATCTTGCATTCAAAAAGGTATGTTGATTTTTACATTCATTTTATTCATATAATTTTTTATTTTGTTATATTACTTATACTTATATTTATTTATTTCATTAAAGATGTCGAAGAAGGATGCGAATGGAGTACCAAATACTTTCAAAAGTTTCATTGAAAAAATTAAGTTGGAAAGGCTGAGAAAGCAGCATCTTAGGAATGTTGAACTTGATCCTACTCTTACTCATTTCATTTGGAATGGGTTGGACACTATCCAATATCAAATAATACAAGGTGATTGTGAAGACATTGCAAAACTCATACCTAAAAGGGAATATGCCCTGGTTATTGCAGACATTTCTCATGGTTTCAATTTCCCAAACATTGAATATGATAGTGATCCTTACATTTATCAAGATTTTAATAAAGTGGTTACGGGATTTCAAGAAGTCACAACATCACCACTTTGGAGATTTGTGACATTTCATTCAGACACACAATTTGCAATGTTATTAACAAGCTTCAAGGGAAAATCAAACTCAAGGATGCAACTTACATGGTAAGACATTGAAATTGTGTGTTTGATTAATGTATTTTTTTTATGTACAAGTGGATTGAGCTTTTACTATGTTGTGTTACAGGAAAAAGTCAAATCGTATTTCTTTCAGAGATCAGTCAATTACAAGTGATTGTGAGTTCATCCATGTTGAATGTTGGGCAAAATATTATAACTATAAGTCCATTCTTCCTAACCAAGTAGATGGAAAGAGTGATAGCCAAGTATTGGTACATGAAATTATCGTAAAAAATTTAACATATGAGGATAAAGATGCAAAAGGAGAGATAGTTAACATTTATCAAAAACACAAACATTGATTAACTATCTTATAGATTTATGTTCAAATGAAGGAGATTGGTTTTTGGATTTATTTTCAGGTTCAGGTAAGTTTTATTATATAAAATTGAATTTTAATATTTTTTTTTATATGTTTATACTAATTTACTTATTGTTTTTGTGCTTGATGATTAGGTACAACACTAGCATGTTGCTTACAAAAAGGAAGAAATTGCATTGCGATTTAAAAAGACCCACTACAATGCAATTTTATTTAACAAAGAATTATTGCTTTTCAATTTCTTCCAGATGCAATGCAAGAAGTTGGTTTGAGGAAAGGAGATTTTAATGAATCACATGTGGAAAAAATGGCAAAGGAACCTCAACCACCATTATATGGAATGATTGGAAAAGGACACTTTGGGAGATTTGCAAACATGAAATATCCATTAGAAGAGGAAAATGAGGAAACTCAAGCAGGAAATATTGTGGAAGAAGAAAATAATGAAGCTGAAGAAGACGATGAACATGGATTATATGATATTCTTGATGACATTTAAGTTATGATTGCAAATCAAACTCAATTTTGAGAGATATTCATTAGTTTTACTTGTAATGTTTTGACTTTGAGATTTTATGAGAAGAATGAACATTTGATTATTGTTGTTATATGTTCAATATTTGTATTATCTGATTTTCACTTTAATTTTTATGTGAATCATTTTTTTTGTAAAAAACCTGTGATTACTATTATTTTTTAACATAAAATTCATAAAAAAATGCTATTTTTTTAAGTTTTTTTGTTAGGATTTTCCCATAAAAATCGTTTATTTGACATGTCATTTTTGACAAAAATTCTAAAAATGTGTATTTTTTTCATTATATTTATATAGAAAATGTGTTTTTTTTTGTCAAATGTTTAAAATTATTGTGTTTTAGTGACAATTATTTGATGTCCATTGAAATATTAATTAACATTACATAAACATATAGAAAATAGTAACTTTAAAATATTGACCATTTTTTTATTTTTTTAACTACGCAAAAAAATTAAGATTTCATTACAAACAAAATTGAAAAGAAAAATGAAAACACACAAACACAAAAAATACACTTAAAAAAAATCTTACGGGAAGAAGAAGGCATTAGAAAATTTAAAGTGTCAAAAATCAACCCTCTAAAAAAAAGGGGTTGATGTTGCATCAGCACTTTTCAAAATCAACATGAAAATCACTAACATCTAAAAAAAATGTTCATACTTGATACATAAGAAAATTTAAAGTGTCAAAAATATGCTTAAAAAAAGTGTGTTCTGGCATCACCACTTTTCAAAATAGAGTGATTTTTTGTTACCTCAAAAAAACGAGTACCAGTTCATTTTCTCGTTTGATCGGTAACTATGTTTTCATAAGTAGCAATCATGGATTCTGAGCCACCATTTAAGGCTAGCCTCCAAACCACTGCCTAGAACTTAGTGAGACTTTACAAAATAATAAAACACACCAGGACAAAGCTATTCATGTCAAATTTGATCAAGGACTTGACCTAACCAGGCCTAACCATGACAGTCATTTTGTCAAAAATGTTGAGTACATGTAATCTACAGGTCATGAATGCATATTTAAAAATATGAGTATGATACTTATCTCAGAATCATAAAGAAGGTCTAATTCCCTTTCATAATACCTGCAATAACATCTATTACCGCATGCACTCATTAACCATTCATCAACAAGCAAAACATATCAAGAGCCATAGTTAGAACTTGTTATGAAACCATACTTATAACCAGCATAAAACCAGAATAATAACTATGATAGAACAACCATCAAAGCCACATAATAACAAGTACAATTACTCATGAAAATACAAGAGGAAAAGAGATCTTATTAACATATGTAAAATCCAGCCAAGTTAGTGACTTCCTTGTACCACCCGACCATAGATTGGGCTGAACCAAATCTCTCTTTCACCCAATCACCCCACACCATATTCCAAGAATAAATGTGGGATCTCATGGAATAAACCAACAAAACCAAACCAAGGCTTCCGGAAGCCAAAAAACCTCAACTCTCAACCAAGGATTCTACCTCATGATCAAACATCAGTAACACCAACTAGATCGGTCTTTACCCAGTTATTCAGGGCTCCAGGAACTGGTAACTCAACCCACAACCTTCCAAGGCTCCAGAGTGTTTGTCCAAACCAACTGAAGGGCTAGTGGCTCAACCCACCAATGGCTCCAGATTGTTTGTCCAACCTATGCTCCAGGACTAGTAACTCAAACCAAGTTGTTATAGGGCTTCCAGAGTGTTTGTTCCAACCCACAACCATAATGAATTATGAGCACCAACCAGAAAACAATCAAATGGAAAATCCCATAATACCATGGCTATCTAATAAATGGAAAGGTCAGGCAAAACCACTATGAATCCAAATAATCCTTCATGCTAATGACAAATCATAACCAGATAATAGAATGCATATACCATGCATCCATAATCAACAAGGAAAATCACACATGAAACATGTTACCTACGAATCAATCCCATTGTAATTGTTGATCCACCTGTTCCCTTGCACTTTCTCGCTTTTCTTTGCCTTCCTTCTCCAAATCCAATGACTAGAGTGCTCTAAGCATGCTCCAAGAAATGCTCCAAGATTTCTCTAACTGTGCAAGAGTATGAGAGAGAGAATAAAGAGAGAGCTCCACCATAGAACTATCAAAAATTGTGAAATGATCCTCAAAAGCCCTTTTATCATTGAGGCCTCCATTTTCCTCTATTTTTCCTTCAATTTCTTCCTCATGAAATTTTGTGACCTTTCATCTCCCTTTCTCCTATTTTCCATTATTTTCATAAATAAAATGTCAATTAATGCCACTTTGTCTTTGCCAATGTCTTTTCAAAATTCCATAGCCATTTATAAATCACCAATAATCCCCATCATTATGGTTTTCCCAACATTCAGCTTGGAATACGTGTCCCATTACCTTGGTTATTATTTTATTTATTTACATAGGAAATCAACCATGGGTTGTTACAAGATTTCAAGCATGAATGTGAGATCATAAGGGCTAAACCAAAACAAAACCAGTCAGGGCTTCTAGAGTCCAAACCACCTCAACCCTAAACCATAGTGATTTCACCTAACCGGTCCAAAAATCACTAATCATCAACCATATCGGTCTCTACCCAAGTTGTCCAGGGCTCCAGGAACTAGTAACTCAACCCACAGATAACTCAAGGCTCCAGAGAATTTGTTCCAACCCACGACTCCAGGGACTAGTAACTCAAACCACAAGGATCCAAAGTGTTTGTCCCAACCTGCGGGCTCAAGGAACAAGTAACTCAACCCAAGTTATTTCAAGATCCAGAAAGTTTGTTCGAACCCACATCCATAGTAAAAATGAGAGCCAATCAGAAAAACAAGTGGAAAACCCACAACACCATGGTTATCTAGGAAATGGAAAGGTAAGGTTGAAACCACTATCAATATAGGAAATCCTCTATGCCAATGAAAACACATAACCAATGAATCACATGCATGAATTATGCATCCAAAAACCAATAAGGAGATCATACGTGAAACCTATTACTTGCAAAGCAACCTAGTTGTAGTTGTTGATCCAATTGTCTCATTGCACTTCCTTTCTTTCCTTTTCTTTCCATTTGTTAAGCATCCTTGTCTTCTTCCAAATGTAGGAGAATGCTAGAGTGCTCCAAGAATAATTTAAGTGTGCAAGAGTGTATGTGAGAGGGAGAGAGAGAGAATGAACAAGGCCTCTAACCAATACTGTCAAAAATCTAGAAATAATTTCTCTGATTCCTTTTTATTATTGATGCCTCTGTTTTCTTCATGTTTCTTCATTTTTCCTCTGATTTCCCCTACATGCAAATTTGTGTCTTTTCACTTGTCTTTTCTCCTATTTTCCTTTATTTTCATAATTGAATGCCAATTAATGCCTCTTGCCTTTGAAAATTTCCATAGTCATTAATAAACCACAAGTGATGCCCACTATAATGTTATTCCCACCATTCATCTTGGAATACATCTCCCATGACCTTGGTCTTATCTTATTTACATAGAAAATCAACTAGGGGTTGTTACAAACCCCTCCCCCTGGGGGGACACCATCCTCGATGTTCAATGATGCTTATAACTAGCAGAACATGTTTCCCATAGATATTTATAACATAGCTCTATGTAGCATTTACATCATTCCAAACTGCTAAAACCATGAACACCATATTGTGTATTCGATCTTTATAACACAACTTGATGTAGAATTTACAACATATTGTTTATTGGAGCTTTATAGCAAATCTCATTGCAGTATTTAGAATACACATGCATATACATAAACCAAAACACACACCAAACACATTTTCTCAACCAGCAAATAAGGAAGGATACAAAGCCTACATCTGATCAGTCATCTCCCATGTAGCTTCATTAGGCCCAAAGTGCTTCCACTACACTTTAACATACTCGATTGCTTAGTTTCAGAGCATGAGTTCTTTCTGCTACAAAATGCACTGAGGCCCTAGATGGAACTCTCCCTTTGGTTCCACCTACAATATAAACCAATCAATCACATTATCAGCATCTTGGACCTATCTCTTAAGCAATGAAACATGGAAGAAATCAGGTACTTTCATTGTTGGAAGCAGTGCAAGTCTGTAGGCCACTAGTCCAATCCTGTCAAGGATCTCAAAAGTCCCACAATACCAAGGTGCCAACTTGACACATGATCCAATCCTAAAGGATCTCTTCTTGGGCTTGATAAGTGAGTACAAATGCTCCCCAACCTAAACTCCTTGAATGCTCTATGTTGATCTACATAAATATTTTTCCTACCTTGTGCTTACTTCAAATTCCTTTTAATAACATGCATCTCTTGCTCCATCTCAGCCAACATATCTGGCCCAATCAACACCTTCTTCACTGGATCACTCTAGCTGATGGGAGTATTACATCTCTGCCCATAGAGAGCCTCAAATGGACTCATCTTCAAGGATTCCTAGTACCCGTTGTTATAATAAAACTCTACCAATAGAAGATACTCCTCCCACTTCCTCTGTTGATGCATGACATACATCCTCAACATGACCTCAAGAATCCTATTGACCCTCTTTATATGTCCATTTGTCTGCGGATGATAAGTTGTGCTAAAAGCCAAATCGGTCCCTAAGCCTACAAGCAACTCCTTCCAAAACCTGGAATTAAACTTGGCATCTTTATTCGATATGATCATCTTGGGAACACCATGAAACTTCACTATCTCCCTGATGAATATCTGAGCTATCTCACTAGTTGAATTCATAGACTTCACTGCAATGAAGTGAGTACCTCGCTCAACCTTTCAACCACAACCATGATGGAATCATGTTGCCTTGATGTCCTCGACAACCCTATAATGAATTACATGGAAATGACCTCCCATTTCCATTCTAGAACTTAAATAAGTTGTAACATACCGATTGGGTGCTTACACTCAGATTTCACCTGTTGACAGTCCAAAAATATCACATCAAACTCAGCCACCTCTTTCTTCAAGTTTTCCCAATGATAGAACTTGATTGTTGTCAATGTCCTCTGATATCTCAGGTGGCCTGAATATGGCTTGACATGAAACTCCTTCAAGATAATCTTCTGTAGTTCACTATCATCTGGCACATAAATCATATTCCTGAATCTAACCAAGCCATCTATAGTGAGGTGATACTCCTCATCCCTATCACCTTCACCCTATTGTTGCAACCTCTTCTTCAGTTGTTGGTACCTATCATCATCTTCTCCTACATGCAATATTTTCTCCTATAATTATTTCCCATAAGAGCTCATAGCTGAAATGTGATTCATGTTCACTCTCCTATTGAGAGCATCTACAATCCTATTCTCCTTGTCCTTGGTGTACTTTATCTCAAAGTCAAACTCACTGAGGATAGCCAATCATCTAGCTTGTCTGGCATTCATATTTGGTTTTTCAAATAAGTACCTCAACCCATTATAGTCACTCATAAAAAACCTCTTGTCAAGGAGATAATTTCTCGACATCTTCAATGCGTAAATGATAGTTGCCAACTCAAGATCATGATTTACATAGTTCTGCTCATGCTCATTCATCTTCCTAGACTCATAGCATACCATATTTCCTTCTTGCATCAAGCCTCCACCAAGTCCTTCCTTGCAAGCATCTGTACATACGACGAACTCCTTATCATGATCTGTAATCTTCAAGACTTGAGCATTTGTAAGCAAATTCTTCAACTACTCAAAACTAGTTGCACACTCCTCAATCCATTCAAACTTGTTTCCTTTCCTCTACAAAGATGTGATAGGATAGCCAATCTTTGAGAATTTCTTGGTGAACCTCTTGTAATAACCTACTAATCCCATGAATGATCTGACCTCATCCACATTCCTAGGAGTTGGCCGCTCCTTGATAGCTTTAATATTTTCCATGTCCATTGTTATCCCTTCCTTGGAAACAACATGTCCCAAGTGAACTTCAGTTTGTAAGAAACTACATTTTTTTATCTTGGCTTACAACTGATGCTCTCTCAATAATCTCAACACCATTTTCAGGTTTTCTGCATGCTCTTCCTCATTCTTAGAATATATAAATATGTCATCAATAAACACTATCACAAACTTGTCCAAGTAAGGACACACCATATTTTTCATCAAACACATGAAATTAGTTGAAGAATTAGTAAGACTGAAAGGAACCACTACGAACTCATAATTCCCATACCTCATATGGAATGCAGTATTGTAGATGTACTCTTCTTTGATGTGCACCTGATGATATCTTGATCTCAAATCAATCTTTGAGAACATTTTTGCTCCCTTCAACTGATCAAATCAGTCATCAATCCTTAACAATGGATACCCGTTCTTCATGGTCACCTTATCCAGCTTCCTATAATCAATGCAAAATCTAAGAGTACCATCCTTCTTCCTTACAAACAATACTGGTGCACCCCAAGGTGACACACTTGGCCTTATGTATCCTTTATCAAGCATTTCCTTAAGCTGCAACTTTAGTTCGACCAATTCTCGAGTGCTCATCCTGTAAGGTTCCTTAAATGTCAATGTTTCTCCTAGCATAAACTCAATAGAGAATTCCACTTCCCTATGAGGTGGTAACTATGGAATCTCTACAAGAAATACATCCTAAAAATGCTGCAAAACATTATACTTCTTTAATACTTCCTCATTCTTAACATCCCTCCCTTTATCACTCAAAATATGTATTGCAAATAACAAGCATCCTTTCCTAGGGCTACACTTAGCTTACATAGTTGTAACCATTCTCACTAATGTAAGTTTCTTCTTCCCCTGCAATATTCTCCTTTCTCCATCATCATTTGTGCACTCAATAGACTTATAATAGCAATCCACTTTAGTCCTATGAATGAATAGTTATTCCATGCTCAAAAGCATATTGTATGATCCCAAAGGAATCACATTTAAATATGTTGATGTAGGCATACCATTCAGCTCAGATGCACAATATTTCACCCAATTATTAACTCTTTTCTTGGTCCCTGTATCAAACTACACCAACCAAGATTTTGAATGCACTTGTTTATTCAAGCCACACTTATCCACCAAGTTAAGACTGATATAACTATAATTAGATACAGGGTCACTCAAAATAGAAACAACTTAATCAAGAAGCTTAACTTCCATCTTGATAATAGATTCCTCGTGGTGTGCTTTCCTATTATCCATTGTTGGATAAATCCAAGGAATACTATGACCAATGTCTCCAACTATGTGTGCCTCCTAAGCATTATAAATTTGAGGTCTTCCACCCTAATGTTACAAATAATCTCTCCTAAAATTCTCTCCACCATAATTCCAAAAACTCAAAGGCTTCCTACCATCAACTATGTGCTTATCCTTAGGCTGAGACCCATGCCCTTTGTCAACTACATTTAACTTCTTGTATGGCACTAATATGTTATCCTAACTTGAAGGTGATGGAAAAATTGCAAGTAAAATTTTATGTATTTTAGACAATGGATCACTTTGAAAAACACATAAAATAATAGTTTTTAAACTTAGTTAACAACATAAACAGAGACAAATATACCATATCAGAAACACATAATAGCAAAAATGATAAAGGAGTTCACCCCTCTCCTGGGCTACATCTCCTAGTCCAGCTTCCAATGTTGGGCCTCTTTCATTAAGTTCTCAAATTTGTGATTACATATATTTACAGTGCTCAAAATGTAAATATTATGTCTCCAATGGCTTTAGAACAGTCAAAAACCCCTAGCTAGGCTCTTGTTCGGCTTAATTTGGCCAAAAACTAAAGAAGTTATGCTCTCTAAAAGTTTTCCTTGCTAACTTATCTACAAAATGCACTGAAGTGCTAACCATTCTACAATTTTTTCCTTTCCAAGACGCACCGAGCGACATTCCCTATAAGGCCTATGACAGAAAAAATGGGACACATGGGGCCATGTGCCCGAAGGTTGGGGCTAACCACCCACCCTCATCGGCATAACCCCTAGGCTCGTCGACATTTAGTTCCGTGGAGCCATAAAACCCGAGGCTTGTCCCTTTTTCTACACCCATCACAAAATTCTCTGTCGAGCCCTATGCCGCAACTGCAACTGGCCATATGTGGCTAAGCCCGAGCCCTTGTCTCTTGTTGTCTATGGTCCCATGGATGGTAAGGTGACCAAAGGCCTAGGCTTAGCCCCGACCCCGTCCCCCAGCAACAATATGCGGAAAACTAAAATAGAAGTTTGAAACTATATAGGTTAAGTTCCACCCCGGGCCCTAATGGTAAGGCATTGCAATGTTGCTCCATAGGTCTCGCGTTCGATTCCGATCGGGCCTCTACCTGACCCTTGCCAAATTTTATTTGACCCTAGGGTGCCACGTGGCAGCCCATGACTGGGCCACGTGGCATCCTACCATTGGTCCACATAAAAACTCAACGACCAATCAATTGCTTGCCAAAATCAAACCAATCACAATAGGACACTTGGTAGCCTGCCATTGGCCCACAAGGTACAGTCAACCTGTCTAGTCACCCTTCCCAGTCAGTGTATGAAATGCCCAGTCAACAGTCCTGCATCCAACCTACAAATTTTTTACCTCTCATTTCCATCCAATCACATTCTCATACCTTTATTTATGCAATTGATTGAGATCTGACTTATACACATATTGATCTATCCTCGTGATGAACCACATAGGATGGTTCAAATCATCAATTGTAACAAGATTAAATGCAATGGATCCGCAAAATAACTCTACACAAAATATAAATCGCATAATCCTCAAATCAATAATTTTTTACCTGTTTGCGAAAACGATCATAACATGATATCAAGAGCATATGATATCGGGTTTGAGCGATTCAAGTTGCATTGGATTCAGGTCATCAGAATCTATGCTCTAGTACAAGTTTCGAGCACTTTTGAACACTTTGAATTTTGAGCACTTTACTAATCCCTTGGATCATTCCTCCCCACTGGAAGCTTTTGGACCTCCAAAAGACTACTTTCAGTTAACAAATAGATGAGGGTACAGTTCTCTCACCCTTCCAGTCTCAATCCATTTGGCTTTGCTTGGTTTTGTACATTTCATCCTCATATGAAGGTGCTTCACATTCCCTCTTCTTGAGGTTCTTGTTTTTCTATCAAGAATAGGATCTTGCTACAATTCTTCAAGATTTTTAGGAGAGAAAACTTCTATTGAAGAATATGAACATTATCTCTTGAATCTTTAATCAAAGGAGGCTCACCCAATTTCAATTTCTTTTCACCTTGAAGCTTTTCTTTGTTGATGCAAAGTCTTACTTCTTCTTCAACCTAAAATATGTGCTCAACATGATTCTTATCATGTCTAGCCTTGTATTTGGCTTGACTCTTCACCAAATGTGATCGCCATCACCATGCACCATCCTTATTCAAAGCCAAAACAATAGTAGAGCCACAATAAAATGATTTAGAACTAATGTTCCCTTTGTCAAGTAGATTCTTGATCCCTACATTCTCTAAGGATTGCATCTTGTTCAAAGCAATGTTCAAAAGTGATGCATCCTATTGCAATTGAACTTCATTTTTTTTTCCTCTTTTAGGAGGCAACACATTAGATTCGTAAACATCTTATCACATGTGTTAACAAATTCAACTAAATCATATTTTAATATTGTATCAAGGTTTCAGATTCATCAAAATCTTTATGTTTAATCATCAACAATGCAAAATTCTAACTAGCATTAACAAACCTCTTCATTTGTCCAACATTCACAAGAGACAAATTCAAATTCTTGTGATGTGCTCTGAAAATATACTCAATCCCATTTTTTTTAAAATGATACTTGTTCTCATGGCAATGAAATATGGCTTTCCTGTCATATAAGTATGGGTTTCCCAAAACAATCCTGCATATGTCAAGTGGTACCACATCAATTTCTACCTCATCAATAAAATTTGCAGTGATGGTGAATTTAAGTATACATTTTCTTGTTACCTGCAATTTGGCATTTTCACATACCCAACCCAAAGGATAAGGTTTAGAATGAGGAATGGTTCCAAATTTAGTTTCTTGACAATGTCTTCTAAAATAAGGTTTTCTTGTGATCCACTATCAAACAAAGTATCTACTTTGTTATGTTTTTTGATGACTCTAATATGGAAAATCTCTATTCTTTCTCTTTCATTTTGAGTTTCAATGGGTTTGCTAGAAGAACTAGTACTTGCAATAGAATCCTTACCTTTTAATCCCATGGCTATGATTTTTGTTTCATCTCCAGAATCAGATCCTATATCTTGTTGTGTAGTTGCAACAATATTTTCTTTCTCCTTGTTATTAAACTTTTTGGGTCTCATCTCAAGATGAAGTTTCCAACAATGGTCTTCATCATGGCCTTCTTTTGAACAATGTTTACATGTGATTTTTTCTCCCTCTTTCTTGACTGAAGCATTATTTTTATCCTTGCCTTTGAACTTCCCTTTTCCTTTGTCTCCAGACTTAAATGACTTCTCACTAGTTTCTTCAAAAACATTCTTCCCTCTTGCTTCTAAATGAGTTTCATGTACACAAATTTCATCTAGTTTTGTAGGGTTAAACATGAGAATAGTATGTCTCAAATAACTATTTAATCCTCCAATGTATTTGAGTGGAGTGTCTTGAGAGGATAAATCTATACCCAAAATTAAAGCTCTTTTCCTAAATTCTTGAGTATAGCTTTTCACATTTTGTCCCTTAGCTTGCCTAAAGTTTTGTCAATCCATTATAGAATTTTGCATCTATGCCAATGGATAAAAGTGTCTTCTTATTGCAACAATAAAATCATTCCGAGAGGGTAAAACCTTACCACTTTTCTTCATGTCCTCTTGAGTTTTGGCCTCCCACTAAATGAGTGCTGCACTTTCCAACCTAAGAGAAGCAAGCTGAATTTTGGTCTCATCATCCTTGATTCTTTGTATCCTGAAATACACTTCAATATGACGAATCCAATTATCTAATTTATCAACATCTACCTCTCCATCAAACATATGAAATTAAAACTTTATGTCAAGCTTTAATAAAGGAGTTTTATCATGTCCCTTCGGAAAATTTGGAGGTGTTTGTGAAACGGCAGAAGAAGTAGAAGAAGATGAGGATGAGGATGGAGGTGAATTTGATGGCTTGTCACCATTTCCTCCATTCTATTTTGGAGGTTTGTCTCCTTTACCTCCATCTCCTTTTGTGTAGGTTTTAACCCTGTACAAAAATTACCTGCATGCGAATTCTAAAAACAGAAAAATAAACAATGGCGAGAGCATAAAACATAAAATAGATATACACAGATATTTTTCCCTGGATCCCAAAACCAAGACTACCAGATTGATTTTTCATTATGTTCCTTTCATTATTACAATACATATATATATACATGTTGAAGCATCCATTAAACCTGGATTAGAACATAATCGTAGTTCCCTTGACCGGGTCTACAAAATACCATGGACAAAAAACCATCATGTCCAAAACCATGTGAGAAATCGATGCAAAAAACCATGGGTAGGTCTACCCATCTAATATAGGGTCCAAAAAAAATTCCCGGGCCGCTGCCCCGAACCCCATGCAAGGGGGCTACCGCCCCCCTGCTTAGCACCCAGCAATGTATAGGGGGTGCTTATGCCCCCCTTGTGACCCCCCCCCGTGCGTGGGGTAGTTGTGGAAATAATATAACACAACCCAACATTTGGAGGTTTTTATCTATCTCCTTGCAAACTTGAGTTCCTTTCCTCATAAAGAAATTTTACCATTTCAAAGAAAACTTTTTTGAAAGTTCTTTCATCCTCAGACATCCCTTCAGGACCTTCTTCATGCGTCATGATTAGTGAAGCTTGAGGTATGAGTGTTCTCCTTAAAACAATTTGAGACCTTGGCTCCACAAGTTTTCCTTCTCCTCTTTTAAGCTTCAACCTTATAAGTATCAAAAATCACTTGCAAACAAAATCAAACCTTCAAAATAACCTTGAGCTCTGATACCAAACTGATATGTTATGCTAACTTGAAGGTGATGGAAAATTGCAAGTAAAATGTTATGTATTTTAGACAATGGATCACTTTAAAAAACACATAAAATAATGGTTTTTAATCTTACTTAACAGCATAAATAGAGATGTCCACTTGGGGTAGCTCAACTGGCAATGGTCGTGGAAATAAAGTCTCACTGAACTGGAAGTCTTGGGTTCAAATCTTGTGTTATTCCCCCCGATTGGGGTGAGAAGTTGGACATGATGAAAATGTAGTCCTACCAAGCTTACAAAAAAAAACATAAATAGAGACAAATATACCCTATCAGAAACACATAACAACAAAAATGATAAAGGAGTTCACCCCTCTCCTAGGCTACATCTCCTGGTCCATCTTCCAATGTTGGACCTCTTTCATTAAGTGCTAAAATTTATGTTTAAATGGATTTACAGTGCTCAAAATGTAAATATTATGTCTCCAATAGCTTCATAATAGTCAAAAACCCCTAGCTGGGCTCTTGTTGGGCTCAATTTGGCCAAAAACTGAAGAATATATTCTCTCTAGAAGTTTTCCCTGCTAATTGATCTACAAATTGCATTGAACTGCTAACCATTCTACGAATTTTGCCTTTCCAAGGCACATCGAGAGACAATTTCGCTCAGCATAGGTGATATTCACGTTGAATTGGGTGCAAAATGTCACTCTGTTTAAATTCCCTATAAGGCCTATGGCGGAAAACCTAGGCCACATAGGGCCATGTGCCCAGGGGTTGGGGCTAAGCACCTGCCCCTATCGGCATTTGGTTCCATGAAGCTATAAAACCTGGGTTTTTTCCTTTTTTCTACACCTGTCGTAAAATTATCTGTCGAGCCCTCCACTACAATTTCCATTGGTCATATGTGGGTTCCGCAATCGTGGGTTGGTCCCTATACTTTCGCCCCCACCTGTTGGCTCTCTATTATGCCCAAGCACTGGGTCGCATGAGCCACCATTGAACCTGGGGCTGGCCCCCTAAACTTTGTGCCCACCTATCAGCTTTCTATGTCATCTACCACCGGTCGTATGGTATGTGCATGAGATTGTGGGTTGGGCTTAACTCTAGCCCCCATGACTTTGCACTCCAGTCTAGTGGTTAGTGTTACATGGGTTTTCGGAACCTTGGGTCGGGGCTAATCTCGAGCCCTTAGCTCCTACTGCCTACGGTCTCGTGGGTGATAAAGTGGCCGAGGGCCAGGGCTTAGCCCCGACCCCATCACCCAACAACAATACGTGGAAAACTTAAATAGAAGTTTGGAACTATATAGGTTAAGTTCCACCCTTTGCCCTAATGGTAAGGCGATGCAATGTCACTCCATAGGCATTCGATTCTAGTTGGGTCTTTGGCCAACCCTTGCCAAACTTTATTTGACCCCTGGGTGCCACATAGCAGCCCATGACTAGGCCACGTGCATCCCACCATTGGTCCACATACAAACTCAACCACCAAACAATTTCTTTCCAAAATTGAATCAATCACAATAGGACACTTGGCAACCTACCATTGGCCCACAAGGTATAGTCAGCCTGCCTAGTCAGCGTACAGACTACTCATTTAGCAGTCCTACATCCAACCTACAATTTTTTTACCTATTTTGGAAAATGATCAAAACGTTATAATGGGAGCATACGATATCGGTTTTGAGTGATTCAAGTTGCATTGGATTTAGGTTGTTGAGATCTATGTTCTGGTACAGCTTTCAAGCACTTTTGAACGCTTTGAATTTTGAGCACTTTACTGATCCCTTGGATCAGGCACTACATTATCCTTACCACCTTCATCTTGGAGTCTTCCTCTCCTATTAGCCCACTTTCCTTTATTCTTCTCACTCTCTTTCCAATCTTGCTTAGAATCTAACTTGTACTTTGATAGTTCATGACATTGTTTCAACTTTCTGATGGCTTCCTCCAGCAATTGAGGCTCATCAAACTCAATCATGCCTATGAATGATACTAGTAATCCACTAATGAATCTTTGAATCTTTGTTTTCTCCTCCTTTAGATAAGGCACATACCTGAAAAACTCTAGAAATATTCTAGTATAATCATCATCAGTCATAGAGCCCATATTTAGCTCATAGAACTCCTTTTTCCTATCATCATAATATCTTTTAGGCAAGTATTTCTTCTTGAAGAGTCTCTCAAACTCATCCCAAACCAGCTCCTCTTCTCTAATGCTTCTGACATTCTTCACATCTTTCCACCAAATATTTGCTTTCCCTTTAAGATTGAAGGTATCTATCTTGGCTTTCATGTTCTCTGAATAGTCATGCAATCTAAAGGACTTCTTCATCCCAAGCAACCATGCTTCCACATCCTGTGACACCTTCATCTCTCCATCAAATGTATTGGGCTTCACTTTATTGAACTCTTTTGAAAAATATTCCTTCCCACTCCTCCTATGAGGATGATGGAAATAATGACAATGATGTCTCTTGGAACCAAAACTAGAATAGAACTCGTAGGCACTACCCCTCCTATTAGGTGTATCCAATGATTTTCCACCTCTCATTGTGTCATCTTTGTCCAACCTATAACCTGATTGAGACCTACTACCATATGCTCCATTAGTCTTTTCCTCCTGCCTATCTCCATAATTGATCCTTAGTTGTCCCTATTCCTATAAATCAAAAATGCTCTGAAGGATGATTACATTAACTACTGCTTGCTTTTCCTGAGCTCCAACAATCCTTTCTTATGCTCCAATCAACCTACTATTGTCTAAATTGCAAATTTTGATTTTTGCCTTCAAACTTCTCGGTGTATTTTCTATGTCAAAATAATACCCTTCCTTGATTCTCAACTAACCTATCCCATTCCATTGAGCTCTCATTGGGCCTGTAAGGGGAGTCATGTTAACTGTAGTCCACCATTCTGCTCTTCATCTTTGGCCTTCTCTTTCCTACAAACATACCATCTTAGATGAACTAATAGAAAACATAATCAAACCATACCTCAGTGTATCTCGCGGGAGGCTATCTCATTTGCACGTCAATGCATATTATCATAATTCAACATCAAAAAATATCAATTCATACATGGATATCATGACCATAGCAATAAATAACCAACATGCATGCATGATGAACACATAGAGCACTTACATACATGCATGAAAATATTCATTTACCGTGAGGTCCAGTGTTGCAACCTCACTATGATACAACTTTGTAACTCCCCACCCCATATTTACCCATTTTAACTTGCTCACCAGGGTAAACATGAGATGAGAGTTACTATGCATGACCCAATTTCTAAGATGCACTTATGGAAATGGGGTCTGCATGTCCAGAACTATCTGTAAAGACCCAGTGACACATGATCACACTGGTATCAGCCTAACTTGATCCAACATTAATTCCTTTTAGTTTCTTTTCCTTAAATTTAACCCAACTTTCTATTTTTGGTAGTTTTTTGGGTTCTAAACTTTCGAGGTCATTTTGAGGGCCTAAACAACATTTTCAAGGAAAAATGAGAGACCGGAAAAGTGTCAAATTCTACATAAAACATTTTCTTTTCGACCTCCTCAGGGAGATATTTGAAACGAGGTATTCTGGTATTCAAACGAAGATCATATGCCAAAGTTACAACCTCGAGAAGTTGGAGGTCCAAATTACTCATTTATACAAACACTTTGTGTGTCATAGTACTTATAGGTAATAAATACATATATGTCCACTAATTCAATAAGCTCACCAGAGAATCATCAAGAAGGCTCAATTCCCTCTTAATTTAGCTACATCAAACATTCGTTAGCCCATGCATTCATCAATCATTCAATAATCTATCGAATCATGAACAAGAGCCATAAATAGAGCACATCATATAACCATGCATATAACTAGCATATAATCAGAATATTAACCATGATAAATCAGCCATAAGATCACCATAATAATCAGTTTAAGTACTCATAGATCATAAATAGGAAAATAGCTCATATTAACATATGAAAATGCCAACCAAGTCAAGGACTTCCACGTACCACCTAACCATAGATTGAGTTGAACCAAATCTCTCTTTTTTCCAATCACCCCAACACAATATTCCAAGCATTAATGTGGGATCATAAGGGTTAAACCAAAACAAAACTAGCCATGCATTCTAGAGGCCAAACCACCTCAACCCTCAACCATAGTGATTTCCCCTAACTGATCCACAAATCCCTAATCATCAACCATATCAATCTCTACCAAAGCTTTCTAGGGCTCCAGGAACTAGTAACTCAACCCATAGCTAACTCAGGGCTCCAAAGAATTTTTTCCAACCCATGACTCCATGGACTAGTAACTCAACCCACAACGCTCCAGAACGTTGTCCCAACCTACAAGCTCTAGGAGCCAGCAACTCAACCGAATTTGTTTCAGGGCTCTAGAGTGTTTGTTCCAACCCACAACCATAGTAAACCTAAGACCCAATCAGAAAAACAATTGGAAAACCACAACACCATGCCTATCCATGAAATTCTAAGGGAAGGTTGAAAAAACTATCAATCCAGGAAATCCTTCATTCCAATGACAAGACATAAGCAAGGAATCACATGCATGCATCATGCATACGAAAACCAACAAGAAGATCATACATCCAACTTTTTACCTACAAAGAAATCCAGTTGTAGATGTTGATCCAACTATCTCCTTGCACTTCCTTTCTTTCCTTTTCTTGCCCTTTGCTTCCTTGCTTGTCTTCTTCCAAATCCAGGAGAATACTAGAGTGATCCAAGAATAATCTAAGTGTACAAGAGTGTATGAGAGAGAGAGAGAGAGAGAATGAACAAGATCTCAAACTAAAATTGTCAAAAAGATAGAAATTGTTTCTCTTGTGCCTTTTTATTATTGATGCCTCTATTTTCGTCATTTTCCTTCATATTTCCTCTAATTTCCCTTACATGAAAATATGATTCTCTTCACCTTCATTTTCTCCTATTTTCCTTTATTTTAATAATTAAATATCAATTAATTCCCCTTGCCTTTGCCAATGCCTTTGTCAATTTCCATAGCCATTAATACACCACAAGTGATGCCCACTATAATGTTTTTCCCACCATGTAGCTTGGAATATGTGTCCTGTGACCTTAGTCTTATTTTATTTACATAGAAAATCAACCAATGGTTTTTAAAATTTATTCAACTGGCACTGATCCAATAGGTTAGGACTAATATAACCATAATTTGATCTAGGATCGATCAAAATAGAAACAACTTGATCACAAATCTTATCTTCCATATCGATAATGGATGCATGATGATCTACTTGCCTATATCCATTGTTGCATAAATACAGTGAATACTCTGGCCTACATCTCCAACCATTTACACCTCCTGAGCACTGTAAATCTGAGGCTTGTCATCCTGATGCAATAGAAAATCCCTCTTGCAATGCTCTCCACCATGGGACCATAACTTCAAAGGTTTCCTATCATCACATATATGCTCCTGCTCCTCAAGCTAAGAGCCATGTTCCTCTCTCATTTGTATTGAACCTCTTATGAGGTGCCACATTCTCCTTGTCTCCATCATCCTAATATCTTCCTTGTTTCTTGAGCCATTTTTCTTTAGTCTTCTCATTACCCTTCGATTCATGCTTGAAGTCAGGCTTCCACTTTGATTTCTCATAACAATGTTTTAACTTCCTAATGGATTCCTCCAATGATCGAGGCTCATCAAACTCAATCTAGTAATTGAATGCTACTTGAAGCCCACTACTAAACCTTTGGATCATCGCTTTCTCATCCTTGAGATAAGTCATATATCTCAACAACACCAAAAATATGGTTGTATACTCTTCATCTGTCATGGAACCCATCCTGAGCTAATAGAACTCCTTGGTATTCCCATCATAATATCTCTTAGATAGAAAATTTCTTCATAAGAGTCTTTCAAACTCATCCCAATTCAACTCCTCTTCTTTAATGCCTCTAAAATGCTTAACATCTTCCCACTAGATATTTTCTTTTCCCTTGAAACCAAAGGTGGGTATTTTGGCTTTCATGTTCTCTGAATAATCATGCAATTTGAAAATTTTCTTCATCCCAAGCAACCATGCTTCTACATCTTCTGATTTCTTCATTTCTCCATCAAAGGTAGGAGGCTTGGGTTTCTTGAACTCCTCTAGAAAGTACTGCTTATCACTCCAATAAGGATGTTGGTAGTGATGGTGATGATGTCTCTCAAACTGGAGCTAGAATAAAATCCATGAGTGCTAGCTCTCCTTTCATGTGTATCCAAGGATCTTCCGCCTTTCATTGTATCATATTTGTCCACCTTGTACCCTTTCTGAGACCTACTTCCATTTGCACCATCAGTATTTTCTTCCTGTCCATGGTTGATTCCCAGATGTCCCTACTTCTACAAATCTAAAAGGCTTTGAAGAATGAATGCATTAACCTCAGATTAATTTTCTTGAGCTATGGAAAACCTTTTATGTGCCTCAATCAACTACTCATTGTCTTCCTTGCAACTCACAATTTATGCCTTCAAGCTTCTTAATGTATCTGTCAAACCAAGAGAATATCCCTCTCCCTACTTCTTAATTGATCTCTCCTAGCCCACCGATGTCTCTTTCAGCTTGTACGGAAAGTCATATGAACTATACTCAACTATTATGCTCTTCATACCTTGGCCTTCTATGTCCTACAATATGCCATCGTTAGCTAATTAAAAAATAATCAAAAGCATACCTCAAGGTATCTCATGGGAGGATATTGCATCTGCACAGACCAATCCAGATTAGCACAATACAACATCACAGCAATAGCAGATCTACATGGATATCATAACCATAATCATAATAACAAATAGCTAACATGCATGCATAGTAAACACATAGACAATTGACATGCATGCATAACAATCCGCTTTTTCCCTGGCATCTAGCATTGTAACCTCACTCTGATACCACCCTGTAACCACCCCATCCGACATTTACCCACGTTCACAAGCTCTTCAGGTAAACATGAGCTGAGAGTTACTACAACATGACCCAACATGCAAGTTTTGGTTATGAAAGTGGGTCTACTAACCGGAAACATTCTTCAACCTCCCAGGAACACCACATCAGCCAAATACCAAACGACATTTGTTGATGATACTACCCTAGTCTGGAACTTTCTTTTTCCCGGACCTTACATCCCAGCCGCACATATGCCAAGTTGTGAATGTAGCAAAAAGGCTCCAACCACATGCACATACCTTCCTCCATGTGGCTATAGTCGAAAATCCTAAGTTTTATGCCTACGACTATGAAATCAGACCCACATTTTCAGGGCTAGCCTACAGGCCACTACCCAGAACAACCCAGAACTCTTCATAATCAAGTACCATATAATCAAAATATATACAAACTATACTAGCCTCATATCTTTCCCAAACATGTCAGTCACATGATAAACATTTAGACAAGCATATGGTAAACATAGTAGTTATAGGTCATGTATGCATATGTGTTCATTGTCTCATTAGTTTCACTAGAGAATCATCAAGAAGGTTCACTGCCCTCTCAATCTAGTTGCATAAAGCACTAGTTAGCTCATGCATGTAGAAATTCCCACTGTAGACCAACAGATTATGCAATATACTATAGCAAAATACAAGATCTACTTCTACAACAAACTTGCGGAATCTTAATCGAATATGAGCAAGATCAATGAGAACACATATAACTAAGAATGAGAAATCAATCACACATAACACAGAAGAAATAACCCGGGGAAAGCCTCATCCTAAAACCCTAATCTTTTTATTATCATACAAGTGGAAATATGTTCAAGTTACAAAAAGAATCAGCTTTCAAGTTATCCTGCTCTCTCTACAATCCAACTACTACTCATAAACCGTAAAAGGCTTCTCACAAAACTTCTCCTTTGCCCTCCAAGCCTCCTATTTCCTTGCACAGTTTTTCCTAGGGTCCAGTGCTTCCACTTGTGTGAATTCCCACCTCACACTGCTCACTTAGCTCAGAAATAACTGCACAAACCTAAAGGAGATAATTCCTTCTGCATGGATGAGTTTCCTATATAGAAAAAAATCCTCCAACTGATAGTACATTGTTCCTTCATCTAATCTCAACTAGGTCTCTGATTGAACTAACATGCATGAGTTATTTATGAGAGAATATTCAGTTATCTTGAGAGTAGCAGTTACATGCATGCAAGCATTAACTAACTGAACTCACAATTAATTCAACAAACTGTTTGAATTAATCTAACTGGACTTGACTCAGTTAATTGAGCCAACTAATTACAACTCAATATTACAACTCATCCTTGTCTCTTTAACTGATGGATAAATTCATCAATTAATGGAGAAATTGTTGTTGTCCCCACAGAGACTTCATGTTTGATTTTCTACAACTAATTAACTCATGGTGAATTAATTAATTATTTTACAAACAACTGCTAAGGTCAAATTCGAATTTTTACTTCTCTATTTTAGTTCAGGGACTAACTAAAATAGGAAGGTATCTCGAAATACTATTTATAACAATGCTATTTTTAGCACTTCCATTTTTCATTCCTTGTTGCTATGTCCAACACTGGTACCCGAACTGCTATTTATAGTAGTGCTATTTTTATCACTTCTATTTTTAGCATTTCTTGTTGCCATTTTCAACGCTCCCTCTCAACAAGAAAGGTATTCAACTCGAACCCGATCCTAAACCTTTGGAATGTTCTACAACACTTCTCCTAAGTGTTGTTACTCTAGCAACTCTAGAAACAAAAAAATCTCCCAACTGACCTCCCAATTGAGCTAGAAACATTCTCTGATGCTGAAGCTTCCTCTACCGCTAACAAGTGCTCCCTTTGTAACCTCTAAGCTACTACAACACTCCATGCATCTCGCACCATTACACACCTCTCTGTGCCAACCTGCACTAGTGCAACACTCCTGTGCCTCTCGCATTGTTGCAGCCTGCTAGCTCTGCATTGTCTTGGGATTCCTGCATTGTAACTCTCTCTGTCACTCCATCTGCATCTGCCTCTACCCACTTAGCTAGTCCTGCTACTCCTCATCGAGGCTCTCGTAGTAAGGTCTAATCAAAGAGATTGGGTACCTCAATTATCCTGCCCCTATTCCAGCCTTCTTGGGACTGTCACTCCACATCACCCCACCTCTAACCTGGAGGTATGGATGCATGTGATCCCTCTTCCCACTTAGCTCGAAATTTCCCCCTACTGGAGGTCTCTACATGAGTAGATGTCTCTACTCAATCTCCTCTCAGCTTCTCTAGTTGTGGCTACTCCACAACCTCCTAAAGCTGCTTCACCAATTGTGGCTCCTCCACAATTGTCTAAGACTTCTTCTGGCACTGCATGTTGAGAGGTAATGTACTCTCCCTCTAAACCATCAAGTCTCCATCAGTAGCCTTGCTCCTCAAGGTTTTGCCTGCATATTGAACCTCAAGAGCATACAAGTTCTTGACTCGTGAATCGATCTGCTTCACCTGTCTCGTGGTGATGTGTCGAAGGAAAACCTTTCCCTTACTGAAGACTACATCATAGCCTTTGTCTTCCAGCATTGCGATCGACACCAAATTTTTCCTCAGTCCTAATACATACTTGACATCAGTCAAGTTAATGTGAGTTCCATGCTCCCTCTGAAAAACAACCATGCCTACACCTGAGACAGTATATTTTTCATCATTACCCATCGCTATGAGTATCTGGAGATATTTCTCCCCCAAGGTACTGAACAAATCTTGTCAGCGGTCATGTGGAAAGAAGCTCCACTATCAAGAAACCAACCACATCCCACCATGGATGAAACCATGCATGCGAAGAGGGTGAAATCCAACTCGAACTGTGAGGCCAGTACCTCACCATCAAATCCCTTTGAGGAACCCTTCTTGGATTTCTTCTATGGATAATTCATAGCATAATGGCCCACTTCATGACAATGAAAGCATCGCACTTTCGATTTTTCAAACTTCTTCCCACCATGGGAAGAACTCGATTTGGGATGAGAATCCTTCTCTTTCCTTTTCTTTGCCTTACTTGCTAAGGCGCATTTTTATTCATCCTCCTTGGATGAAGAACCATCTCTGGTGCTTCTTCTTATCTCCTCCTGCATAAGATTCGACCAAATTCGTTCCCAATCTAGCAGTTTTTCTCTTCCATTTACCGAGTCTTGGTAGATATGCCAGCTCTTAGGAATACTGAGGAGCGCAAGACTCACCATGTCATCATCGGTTGTCGTGATCCCTACACTTCCAAGCTCATCCCTGTAGGTGGTGAGCTTGTTCAGATATGTAGAGATCATGTCGCCCTTTTCACACTTGATTTTCTGAAGCTTTTCTTTCAGCGCCAGCTTTCTCTGATCGTTGTTGTTCTGATATAGATCTTTCAATGTTTTCCATGTCGAAAATAGTGTCTCCTTCCCATGGAGACTTGAGACTATGTGGTCTCGAACTCCCTCCAAAAGGATTCTCCTTGCTCTAGCCACACATTTCTTCCATTCCGCCAATTCTATAGCATCAGTCGGCTTGGGGACTTATTGATCAATGAATTCCTTTAGACTGTTATCCTCTAATACTGCTTCCATGTGATCCTTCTAGGTTATATAATTCAAGCTACCATCAAGGGCATACTCGACTCTTAAATCGTTGAACGCCATTGGTGAAATTGAGATGTGATAAGAACTTGATTTCTATATTCAGGAACTTGAAACTTCGAACTTCTCCCTTCTTGTATATGGTTCTTCACTTTGATCACCTTTGCTCCAATACCATGTAGAAATTCTCACTATAGATCAACAGATTATGCAATATACTAAATCAAAATACAAGATCTACTTCTAAAACAAACTTGCAGAAGCTCAATCGAATATGAGCAAAATCAATTTGATCACATATAACTGAGAATGAGAAATCAATCGCACATAACGCAGAAGAAATAACTCGGGGAAAGCCTCAGCCTAAAACCCCAATCTCTGTATTATCATACAAGTGGAAATATGTTCAAGTTACAAAAAGAATCAGCTCTCAAGCTATCCTACTCTCTCTGCAATCCAACTGCTCCTCATAGATAGTCAAAGGCTTCTCACAAACCTTCTCCTGTGCCCTCCAAGCCTCCTATTTCCTTGTACAGTTTTTCCTGGGGTCCAGTGCTTCCACTTGTGTGAATTCCCACCTCACACTGCTCACTTGGCTCAGAAATAACTGCACAAACCAAAAGGAGATAATTCCTTCTGCATAGATGAGTTTCCTATATAGGAAAAATCCTCCAAATAATAGTTCATTGTCCCTTCCTCTAATCTCAACTAGGTCTCTGACTGAACTAACATACATGAGTTATTTATGAGAGAATATTCAGTTATTTGGAGAGTAGCAGTTACATGCATGAAAGCATTAACTAATTGAACTCACAATTAATTCAACAAATTGTTTGAATTAATCTAATTGGACTTGACTCAGTTAACTAAGCCAACTAATTACAACTCATCCTTATCTCTTTAACTGATGGATAAATTCCTCAATTAATGGAGAAACTGTTGCATGTCCCCACATAGACTTCATGTTTGATTTTCTGCAACTAATTAACTCATGGTGAATTAATTAATTATTTTACAAACAGTTGCTAAGATCAAATTCGAATTTTTACTTCTCTATTATAGTTCAGTGACTAACTAAAATAGGAAGGTATCCCGAAATGCTATTTATAGCAATGTTATTTTTAGCACTTCCATTTTTCATTCCTTGTTTCTATGTCCAACACTGGTACCCGACCCACTATTTATAGCAATGTTATTTTTAGCACTTCTATTTTTATCATTTCTTGTTGCCATTTTCAACAATGCATTCATATAACCATTCAATGACTTACAAAATCATGAACAAGATCCATAAAAAGAGCACATCATTTAACCATGCCTATAACTAGCATATAAACATAATGCAACCATGTTAATAGTCATGAAATCAACACAATAACCAATACATGTTCTCATTGATCACAAATAGAAAATAATGCATATTAACATATGCAAAAACCAACCAAATCAGGGACTTCCACGTGCCATCCGGCCATAGATTGGGCTAAACCAAATATATCTTTTAGCTAATCACCCCTATGCCATATTCCAAGCATGAATGTGGGATCTCATGGGATAAATCAAAATAGAAACAACCAGGGCTTCGAGAGGCCAAACCACCTCAACCTTCAACCATAGTGATTTCACCTAAACCAGCTCAAAAATCACTAACACCAAACAAGATCAAATGCCTCCAACTTTCTTCACCATAACCAAAGGAATTTTACTATCTCCACCCATTCGTTAAGAGTTCTAGGAGAAATCCCAACTCCACCCTTGACTCTTGGCAATTTTCCTGAGACCACCTCACCAGGATCCAAGTATACTGGCTATCCAAAGCTAAAACCAAAAACAAGGAACCCACAATACCATGGTTGTCCAGGAAATGGAAAGGAAAGGTTGAAAACCACTGTCAATCCAGGAAAATACCATGCCAAAGATAGCAAAGCAACAACCAAATAACCAAATGCATGCACTATGCATCCAAATCTCAGAAATGAAATTATATATGCAACTTGTTATTGCAATGTCTTCTTGTTGTAACTGATCTTCCAACTTTTCCTTGTGCTCCCTTGCTTTCCTTTACTTTCTTTCTTACACGTGTCCAAGTGCTCCCTCTCTCTTCTCTCAGAGCTCTACTTTTGAAAGTGATCAAAAGCTTAGTCAAAAGTTGAAACTGATCAAAAAGTTATCAATTGTTTCTCGGATGTCTTTTTATCATTCATGTCTGGTGTCTCTTCCTTTCTTTTTTTCTTTTTCCTTTCATTTTTGTAATGCCCCACATAAATCCTATCATGCAAATTTATTAATGTTTACATTACCTGAAAATATGGAGAAATATTGGTGAATACCTTCATTTTGGAAACTATAAATTTATTTACTAATATAAAATTCATTATTTCTATTTTATTCAAATTCCCAACTTGCCTTCTCAAATTGAATCTTAGGTAGGTTATGGTCTCCTTCCATTATTTCAAATTATATATATATATATATAGTCATCTCACATTCCCAAATGTACTCTCACATTTACTTGGGAGAAGACATGGTCCTCTCCATTTAATTACATCTCACATTCCCAAATGTACTCTCACATTTACTTGGGAGAAGACACAGTCCTCCCCATTTAATTACATCTCAAATTCCCAAATGTACTCTCACATTTACTTGGGAGAAAACATGGTCCTCTCCATTTCATTACATCTCATTCCCAAATGTACTCTCACATTTACTTGGGAGAAGACATAGTCCTCTCCATTTAATTATATATATATATATATATATATATATATATATATATATATATATATATATATATCACATTCCCAAATGTACTTTCATATTTACTTGGGAGAAGACATGGTCCTCTCCCATTAATTTCCCAATTTTATATTCATATCACATTTCCAAATGTACTCCCAGATTTACTTGGGAGAAGAGAAGTCAACTATAAGGATGGATGAGAAGTTAATGACATTAATGAGAGGTGGTTGAGATGGAGAAGAAAGGAAGGCTATAAAAGGGAAGGAGGAATGGAGAAAATGGCATGTGGGGTCTTGCTTGATTTTGAGGATTGGCTGTGATTTTAGGATTTGTTGTGATTTTTGGAGACCTTAGGAACCTGTGGAGGTTTCTTGGGTTGTTGAGAGGAAGGAAATATTATTCATCTTGGTCTAGATCATTCATCTTGGACACACACACTACATCTGGTTGGACTTGGGCTCGGAGGGCTAGGAAATATTTGGAGGTTTCCTGGGCTAGGAATTATTTCCTAGTTGGCTGGGAGGTAAATCCAGTTGGGTTAGTCAAGAGGAGCATTCAGCAGGAGCAGCAGCTCAAAGGCATCTCCACCAGCCATCGGTACAGGTATTCCTCTATAGATTACTCATGTAAATTTATTAAAATGAAATGTTCACCATAAGTTATAAGGATTAGAATGTAAATGGTAAAATTTTCATTGTTTAAAAGTCTTGTAAGAAAGTAAATTATTGTCTCTTATTGCATTTAAATTCTAGAGAAATAGATCTGTTAGAAGACCCTAGGATAGGGCCTTACATGTGGTATCAAAGCTTTGGTTCGAAATCTGGACCCAAAACCCACTAGACACGAATCTCCATTTAAAAAATAAGAAGAAGAAGAAGAGTATGTGGAAATGATTTCTCCACCTTACTCTTAATAAGTCATTGTTTCAATATATTCAATGCATTGGCTTCTCATGGTCTGCTATCCTTAACTACCAATTCAAACAAAATCAATTATTTAGAAAAGGCTTTCAACCACTCCATCACTGGAGGAGATAGGCAGCTCAAAATATGCTTTGCGGATGTGGCACTAATGGTGATAGATTAGGATATCTTTTATCTTTTCAACTGGAACAGTGGTCATGGACAAACACCAAGGCGGAGATCTGGGCTATATAGGGTCAATTATATTGTGCCCGCTAGTTAATTATTGAGAAGATTCTTGGGGACTCCAAATTTTCTATCAACTAGATCAACAAAGGGAGGTGTTTTGACAGAAAATTTGGATCTCGAAAGAAGGCCGACAGACAGTTATTCGAATGTCTCGGTGTTGTCTATGCATATCATGGTTTTTATGCTTTGATGTCTCGACCGCCAAGACAACGGTTTTCTAATCTTCTGAAGTTTAAAATTGGGGTTTGCACACTAAAAATTGTGGGTTTTCAATTGCAAAAATTGGGCTTTGTTTGCGCTGAACATTGACATGTTTTGGATTAAATAATGGGTTGTCGGCTGAGAACTGGACCTTTTAGGCTGGAAATTGATTTTCAAGGGTTAAAAGTTGGGCTTTTGGGCTCACTATAGGGGGGCTTTAGTCGGGGTTAGCTAAAATTTGAAGAGTTCTTAGGCCAGCAAAATGGGTTATTTTGTTTAAAAAATTACGTTTTTAAGGCTGAAGAGCTCTAAGTGTGGGAAATTATTGAGGCCAAAATTCAAGATTTGTGTATCTGTTAGGATGTTATATTACTTGAAGAAGATTCAATTTTTATTGGCAGCATGCCATGGAAGGCCTCCTTGGCTGATATATTCAAGCGGACCATGTATTTTGTAGTGTGCGGCGGAGTAATTCAATAAATAGGTCCTTTGGGGTTTTTATTGTCTTTTAGGAATTCCCTTCATGCGGGTTTTTTTTCTTTAATTTTATAGGGTGCTTGGAGGTTTTATTTTAGAAGCTATCAGTTTGGTATAAATGTCGTGGCGAACAGCATCAAACCTAAGGGAATTCCGTGCATTAAGACATCAAAGTGGTCGTAGAAAGAGTAATGGGATCATGATAGCCAGAATCATTGCCTGCTTCGAGATTTTGCAATATTGCCAGGCAAACTCCCTTCTCCTTTCCCCGTTGGCCTGCCTTGTTCTTGTTTGTTTGAGTATATTAATGTTGTTTCATTTCATTTCATTCTTTAGAATTACTTCTGCATATCTATTCTATTTCATCATGACACTGCTATGAACGAAATTATAAGTACCTAAGCAATGGTGATCAAAAATAATTACATTCTTGTCTTTGGCATTGGTATGAAGGAAATCATAAGCGCCTAAGCCATGATGATACAAACTTTATAAGCGCCTGTTGTCGTCGACTTCCCAATCCCCTCTTTCTATTTACCAAATAAGTAGCTGAGAATCATATTCCTTTAATCCATTGATCAACTAGCAGAGTGTCAGTTAACTTCGACCCATTTATATACTAGTTGAAAGTCTCTTTTCTTCAATCTGCTGGAGAACTAGCTGAGAGGGAGTTCCTTTAGTTGATCGAATAATTGTGTAGGTGGTTGTATACTTTTATCTATAACTATCTCAAGCTATCCTATCTAGATTCCTGTTATATTTTATTGTTGTTTCAGTTAAGTTGTATCATGGAAGGCAATCCTTTTTCTTTGTTTGGGAAATCACCAAAAATAAATTATGAGAGAAAGATGGCTAAATGGGATTAAACTTCTAGGTTCTAATCGCTAAAGCTTTATCTCTATGTTCATGGTAATATGAAAATTCATACGTTATTGATGTTCATGAATTTTTACTATAAACCCATAGCTCAAGGGATTGAAAAAGATTTAAAGAATTTGATAGATTTTGTTGACAACTAGTAATTGGAGATCTAGAGTCCCATGTCATCTTTATAAATTGAGAAATATTAAAAGGAAGTATAAGAAAATATATTAGTTGTTGTAACCTTTTTATACGAAAAGTTACTAAAGCAAGGAATCCCAACTCTTTAAATATTATTACAATGAAGAATTTTGAACAGCAACTGTATTTTGTAATGCAAGGTTAAGAATGATAATTGTTCTTTATACGACTTATTAAGATATCAAATATATATGACTGTTTCTTTAGTGAAGCAAGGTTTTTCTACACATGTCTTGTAGTGTTCATCATTTGTTCTGCTTCTATATAAATTATGCAAATCCTTAAGGTGTTTACTTTCCTTTTAATAAAAGCACATTACCCTGTTTTGTCCCGACTCTTCACAGAAATAATGTGCCTTGTAGTTGGGAGCAATTTGCTAGGCATGTTTGTCAATGTAAATAGAGCATCTGGTGGAAGTATCTAGTTGTTTAGTCAACTTGGTAAATGTAATATTGTATAGTAATGAAATTCCTTTTGGTTTCATCCATGGGTTCTGTGCAACCCTTTTCCATATATTTTCTCAACCTTATCAATAGGACATGCCCTAGTGGAAAGGAGCTAGAAGAACTTTCTACGGCACAGGTGAAGCAGACTTGTCAGGTCTGTCCACAACGCTCATGTAACCAAAAGAAAATTACAATAATAATAAAGAGTACTTAAACACGTGCTTAGTAAATTATAAAATAACAAGTTAATTTATGTTAGTGAATAACAAACTCTTGTTTCCTGTATGGCGATATTAATTAGATTTCCCATTGCATAACATATATCTTGCTCCTGATTCATATCACTGTAGGTTTAGATAGTGTGTGTGGACTGATAATGTGGGCTATTAAATGCACTTGTAGACTCAAATTGCCTTGAATTCAATAATTTTTGTAAGTGGCAACAAATGAATGTTTGAAATTTGAATATCTTCAAATATTGTCCTCTTGAGCCTTAATTCATTTTCTGTTCTCTTGGCCTGCTACTGGTATTCAAATAACATGCACAAGTAACAAAAAACATAAACATGAACAGTAGTGAATTAAATAAGCCTAGGCCCTAAATCCAGATTAATTATGGATGTCACAAGCATTGAGACTCATGGATCAAATCTCACAAGGTGAAAACCTTTATTTAGAGTTGATCTGATCTATGGCATGGTCTTCTACTTACTGACCTATGAAATAGACATATGCCCTTTTTAGGAGACAGAAGCTACTTTGTTCAAACAATGGAGTTGAGAAATAATTTGTGGTTGGTTACAAACCTTTCTACTTGTATAGTCTTGTCTCTGCTGAGAGCCTTTACTATATCTTGGAATACAAAGTTTAGTCAGAATAGTGGAATGGTTTCTTGTCAATGGGTAAAAAATTTTATATGAAGCATTTTGAGAGGGTGCAGGTGGGCG
Source organism: Pinus tabuliformis (assembly GCA_031772625.1). Taxonomy (NCBI): domain Eukaryota; kingdom Viridiplantae; phylum Streptophyta; class Pinopsida; order Pinales; family Pinaceae; genus Pinus; species Pinus tabuliformis. The sequence goes on from CM062809.1 coordinate 71,612,709, forward strand.
AATTCTCTAGTGACAGATTTCTACTTTCTTCAGTCATATAATATCGCTCATATTAGTTGTTTTGTCATCGAGTATAATGATGCTTCTTCCCTACTGCAACCAAGTTCATACGCTCTATTTTTTTTTAGTGACATAAACCAGAGTAATTTAAGTTTATATATGTACCAATTCTGTTTGGTTGTTTCCCAAATTTAGGTACACTCCAAGTGAGCCCTCTGTTTTGGTCGACAAAATCCCATGAAAACTATATGTTGTTGCCTTCTCTTGTAAATTGAATATGTTATGTTAGCAACTTATATTCATTCACAGATTTCAAAATAATAGAATGCCAATCCATTTTCTTATTGTTGTGGTATTCATACCTATCATACTAGAAAACAATATTCAGTTCTATAGATGACTAAATTGGTTTTTTTATTCAATGAAAATTGAACGTTTTGTAGTAAACAATAAGGTTTTGTAGTAAACAATAGATAACTGCAACCAAAATTCTATTACTAATCATTAGCACCTAGAGAGATCCATATTTATATATCTGGTTGGATATGAATTTAGAGCAAGAAATTGCCTGCATATGTTATGGTTAGGTAACATACCCATGAACGTGCAAGCATGTGATGATTTGATTGCAAACTGGGGTAAAACCTTTCTTTTAGCTTCACTATTTGAGAATTATCTTGTAAATATTGTGACATTGTGAATTTATATTATGGCTGGACAGAGCTGAGAATTTTGAAGCATTGAAATATTGAACACTTTCTATTGGTTGTATGTTTCTCTCAGTTTTAGAGCTAGAACTAGAATGCTATGATGGCAAGCACTAACCCAGCAACCAGAAAACTTAAGTGGCATTGGCCATTAGTGTTATTGAGACCCCAAATGAGTCCTATCAAAATCCTTTTTGACCATGGGCCCTGTTGAGAGCATAGATGGACCAATTGGTAGCCATGTTAGGCAGTGGTGCTACTATGTGCACAACTCAGCCGTTTTGGTAGCCATGCTTGTGCTTGGGTGAGAGCAATATAGAAGTTGGCACACTTCAATTGTGGGGAGACAAGACTTGCTTGTTTGTATAGCCAAGGATGAATGCATTACACATATCGTACACAGAAGCGTAGATGTGTTGGTCTGGTGTTTTTATTTTTTTTATTTTTTTTTGGCATTAAAGCAAAAGTTTGTTTCTTAACATATATGATGGGGTGGGAGCAAGATGAAATTGGGTATCCTTCAGTTGTGTGGACTGATAAGCCCAAGATTCTGCTACACTTACTAAACCCATATGACATCTAGGTCAATGGTGCTAAAGCAAAGGTGAGTTGCTTAGGTAGTTGTGACTATGTTGGGGTGGAAGCAAGATGGAAGTGGTAGTGATTCAGTTTTGGACACGTCAGATATGCACTTATATGTGTTAATGAACTCAAGATGTGTTGGCTATTGTAGAAATAAGATGGAACTTGGCTTATTTGATCCTACTTGAGGTATAGGACTTTCCATCAAATTAGATGTGGGCACAAACACTGTTTGTTGCTTCAAAGATGTGATTGTGAATCTGGAACCTAGATCTAGAGACTGAAGTTCCTTTCCTTCATGATCATTGTATTGAAAATATATTGTGTTGGCAAGGGTGTGAGAAAGAGGGCAAGTAAAATATCCAACTCGGTGTTATAGATGGTGACATTTTTTTTGGAAATTTGTTTTGTCGCTACATAGATTTTTGTTGAGTTTCCTCTCTGCTAAGAATATTGCCTATGGTGAATTGGGAGGTATATGATTGATCCATGAGAGGTCGTTGGGCATTGGAAGGAGAAGGTGCTAAACATAAAGCCTCCTCTTTGAGAGGATCTGGAGGTTCACAGAGAATTGTTAGGCTGGATTTTTTTCTTCATTCTGCAGCTGAGGTACTGGTGTCTGTATCTCATCTCTTTTCTATGTGGATATTTGGTTGATTACTTCTGCAAGCAGTAGTGAACTTATAAAGCCAAGTGAGTGTTGGAGAGATCCCCTATCATTGTCTGGATTTAGAATGCCATGGTGCTCTTGAGGATTTATTTGAAATTTGTACCATTGGTATTTTGTTACCATTTGTTGCACAGGTTCACAATTTGGATCAAAACTGGATCCTTTTCTCTATGGTTGTCTTGTGGATGAAAGGTTTGATGGATATTAACATATCAATGAAGCTTTTAAAGACTACTTAGGGTTTGAGATGTGATCAGTTGAAAATGTTGGAGAAATTTAGACGATATATAATCAGCAAAGGGTGATAAATCTCTATGTTGTTTTAAGGATTAAGTTCATAATTAAGCTAGGATGGCTGAATAGTTGAATCTGTAATATCTTGACTTTCCAGAGACAATTTCATGCAGTTGATGAATTGCAAATTCAAGTGTGGAATGACACTCCCAATAACGGGTGCATGTGGAGGCCATCAGCTTAACTGACAATGCCAGCCTAAGTATTGCACTCTACAAACAGTTTCAAGATAAGAAGGTTCAGTTAATTGTCATCAGCCTAGGTCTTGCAAATCCTTTTCATACCTTCCACTACTCAAAATAGAAGGTTCACTCCTTGGAGCACTGGGAATTTGATAATTTTACAAATTTGGCATCAATATTGAGGAGTTGATACCTTTATTGTGGACCAAAGGTAGAGCAAGATGAGAAAAGCTGAATATATTTTCTATCTGAGCTAAAGAAACCCAAAACCTGATCTTGGAACATGAAGATTATTTACTTCTCAATTAATTTTAGTTAATTGTGCAATGGAAGAAAAGTTCCCTTGAGTAGAAAAGGTAGCTTCTGAATTCAGTTGCATCTTAGAAATTTAAATGAATATAGCTTCTCCTTGTATAGAATAATAATTTTACACACACTCAGTTACACATTAGAATTCACCATCGACTCTATTCCTTCCCTAAAAATAGGCATGATGTGTATATGCATACGCATTTTTAACAAATATAAAGAAGATGTTAATTTTTTATAGTTAATTGTATTTAGTAAACTCATCATAAGGTCCAATTTTAGCCATTGTTTCCATTCTTGCATAATCAAGGCATTTCCCTTGAACCATGGATCATTTGGAATAACCTACCTATTTCGTTTAATTACCTTCACTGTCTTGACTGAAGCCAATTGAAGACCCCAGTTAACATTTTTAGGCTTTTGGGATGATTCTTAAAATCTTACATTGTCAGTTTTGAGAACATGCATTTTCTTCTTGTTGAACTTTGTTTAGGTCTATATCAATGCCATGCAATGTTTTTAACTAGCCTATATGGAAAGTTTTGCTTTTTATCGTGGTTGGCAACAAAATGTGAAGTCAAGTAAGAGTTCCATTAGGTAATCTCAAGCCTTATTCAGGGGATACAGCATGATGAAAATACAATAAGGAATATACTTGTTTACAAGAGATTCTTTGTGTAGGTTTCATACCTAGCCCTAGTGGTGTGATTCCTATATGATGGATTGTACAATCCTACCTTACGTTCCACATGTCAAGTGCAAGATGTGACCACATTCTTCATAGGATTCTTTTTTTTGAAATTGTTTCGAGAAGCATGCCCCAAGGTCAGTGTTGCAATGCATAACAGACTTCCTTTAGCTTAGGTGATAGGTTGCAGGGTTATCTATCAAAATTTTCCCAAACTTTCACCTAATCTGACCCCTTTTCCTCAACATGCACAGCAAGAACCATTAGCATCCATATATAGCTTTACAATGGAGCCAGTGATTTATATCCAAAATGTGTCCCAATCTAAAGAATGTAGTCAGTTCTATTTTACATATGAGGGTGGCTTTTAATTTTGTTGATAGTAGATTATCATTATTATTATTAAAGATATAGTAAATTTTCCATTCGGATAGTAGGATTATCTTTCAGATAACATATTTTTCATTCTTCATAGAGGAAGTCATCATAACAAATCTCGAGTTTAAGAAGTAAACAACTATGAAGCATGGGAATTCAGATTAGGATGTGTTGAAATATCTTGTATGTCATGTTAATGATTATTCTATGGGTGGTGGAATTTTCTAGTGAAAACATAGATTGAATACCATGAACTTGTGTAAGGCTTACTGTGATGGTTATTTTTAATAATCTTAAATTAAATGAGAAGATCAATTCGTAGAGAATTTGGGATTTTAGAATGGGAGCCTATTTAGTCAATAAAAGACCAGTGAAAATATTAGAATACACCTTTACCCTTATTCTAGTGTTGAATAAAAGTGTCGTGAAAAATAATGTGTCTCTAGTTTTGGATAAAAGGACCCTCAACTTTCTTTGCAACTTTTGTGGTCACTGGCCACTTGTGAAAGGAGTAGGCATCTTTAGAGATGTGGTGACATTTAGAAGGGAAATACTAATAGCAGCAAGGCAAATGCAATTATTCCATTCGTTTAATTATTTCTCATTTGTCTGGACATATTGTGAGCTGCATTATATATCATGAAATTGTTTTAGTACTAGTAAACAATGCTTAAATATATAATAAATTTGAACCTTTGACATTTACAAGACATTTCTCTCAATTTACAAAAAAAAAAAAAAATATGAAAATCATGCTGGAAACAGTTCTGAAGTTTTGAGTCTTTTATTTTCAATATTAACTAATTGGTTTGGAAGATGAAAAACCATCAAATTGGAAGAGTGGGACTTTTATATTCACTAAGGTTTTAAAGAAACTATATGCATGAAACTTATACTAGCACCTTCTAGTGGAATTGATAGTGCATTAATATGTTGCTTGCCATTATTTTGGTTTTGGTACCACCTTATGGCATATCCACGTTCAAATGCTATTTTCCATGATAGACAGTTGAATCTGTTTCAACTCTAATTGTTATCGAGGAGTTCCACAAGGATGTCACATGAGCGTTTATGATGCCCATTTTGACTTAGACAACTACCTATGTTAAGGTTTTATTTTGCAGTTCCATGTTATTTATTTATGAACATTATGTAATATTGATGCATTTGGTTGAACATGTGAAACTACTTAGGTTTGATTTTGATGATGGAAATATTTGATGTATGAATTACTTGGTGATGATTTATCTAGTACATGACTTATCAGAGCTATTGTTGTTTCATGTATGGCTTAAGTGGATATGATTTATCTAATGAATGACGTAGTGAAATTATGATTGTTTCCAGTATGAACTACAAAATTGACACGTGGATACTAGACTTAATAATGTGATGATTATACGTCTTGTTGTTATATAAATGCATGAATGAGAGCTAACCCGCAGGGGGAAAGAACTATATGATAGCTGAGAGCTACTCTTCCATTGAGGGAAGGTCGAGACATCTCATGGGGAAGGTATAATGCACATTGTTCTATTACATTTGGTATCTACTTGATATGCACTCTTATGACATGAGTAAAATGCAAATGACAGGTGGCAAGACTACCTGACTGGATTATTCGATGACAAGTCTAACCAGCTCTGTAGTGTTGTCTGTGTTAGGGCGTTGACCCTAGTTGTGAAAGAGGGGTGGAGGTATTTCCCATTGTGTATCCTCTGAAACCTGGAATCGTGGGAGGGCAGTGGTGGACACACTCCCCTAGACGTGTGATGACGATTTCCAGTTTCCTGATGGGGAAGTTAGGTCGATATAGTCGACGCTTCCACCATGTCGGTTTTATCAATGGTTAGTATGGTCGTTGCCACTAATAAAGGAGCAGAGAGCAGATAGGGTGGGAATGGAAGTAGGTTAGGATGGATAGGGGGATATAGATCAGTTGGAGACTCTTGATGGGAAGTAATTTCATTGTATGACTTATCAAATTTTACTACTATAACTCTCTCTGGTTTGCTATGCTTTTGAACTCCTTGTATCTTTTCATTCTAACTTCGGGACTAAGTTTTTTGAAGGAGGGGTGTATGTAATGCCCCACTTAAATCTTATCATGCAAATTTATTAATGTTTACATTACCTAAAAATATGGAGAAATATTGGTGAATACCTTCATTTTGGAAACTATAAATTTATTTACCAATATAGATTCATTATTTATATTTTATTCAAATTCCCAACCTGCCTTCTCAAATTGAATCTTAGGTAGGGTATGGTCCCCTTCCATTATTTCAAATTATATATACATATATATATTCATCTCACATTCTCAAATGTACTCTCACATTTACTTGGGAGAAGACATGGTCCTCTCCATTTAATTACATCTCACATTCCCAAATGTACTCTCACATTTACTTGGGAGAAGACATGGTCCTCTCCATTTAATTACATCTCATATTCTCAAATGTACTCTCACATTTACTTGGGAGAAGACATGGTCCTCTCCATTTAATTATATCTCATTCCTCAATGTACTCTCACATTTACTTGGGAGAAGACATAGTCCTCTCCATTTAATTATATATATATATATATATATATATATATATATATATATATATATATATCATTCCCAAATGTACTTTCACATTTAATTGGGAGAAGACATGGTCCTCTCCCATTAATTTCCCAATTTTATATTCATATCACATTTCCAAATGTACTCCCAAATTTACTTGGGAGAAGAGAATTCAACTGTAAGGATGGATGAGAAGTTAATGACATTAATGAGAGGTGGTTGAGATGGAGAAGACAGGGAGGGTATAAAAGGGAAGGAGGAAGGGAGAAAAGGGCATGCAGGGTCTTGCTTGATTTTTGGGATTGGTTGTGATTTGGGTTGGCTATGATTTTAGGATTTGCTGTGATTTTTGGAGACCTTAGGAACCTATGGAGGTTTCTTGGGTTGTTGAGAGGAGAGAAATATTGTTCATCTTGGTATGGATCATTCATCTTGGACACACACACTACATTTGGTTGGACTTGGGCTCGGAGAGCTATGAAATCTGTGGAGGTTTCCTGGGCTAGGAATTATTTCCTAGTTGGCGGGGAGATAAATCCAGTTGGGTTAGTCAAGAGGAGCATTTAGTAGGAGCAGCAGCTCAAAGGCATCTCCACCAGGCACCAGTACAAGTATTCCTCTATAGATTACTCATGTAAATTTATTAAAATGAAATGTTCACCATAAGTTATAAGGATTAGAATGTAAATGGTAAAATTTTTGTTGTTTAAAAGTCTTGTAAGAAAGTAAATTATTACATCTTATTCATTTAAATTCTAGAGAAATAGATCTATTAGAAGACACTAAGATAGGGCCTTACAATTTTCCTTTATTTTCTCTCAAATTTCCCTTGCATGCATATTCTTGTCTCTTCATCTTCATTTTCTCCTACTTTCCTTTATTTCTCATATTAAATTGTCATTTATTGTATTTTTCCTTTGCCAATGCCAGTGCTAATCCATAGCCATTAATTAACCACAAGTGATGCCCACTGTAATGTTTTATGGAATACGTGTCCCATGTCCTTGGTCTTATTTTATTTAAATTGAAAATCAACCCGGAGTTGTTACAGTTATGTTGATGATTTTAAATAGCAAACACCCATAACTCATTGGTTATTTTTTTTCCAACATGCGAATTTTCTTTGTCAAACTATCCAAATCATCAAGAAGGTTTATCTTTTCCTAAAGCTCTTATGAAATATTCTAAAAAAAAATTCCCATGGTTGACTCTAGATTCTCAACCAACCTTATTTTCTAAACCACTGTAGTTTGGATCCAATTCTTGGGTGTTGCATTCACTGCTTGCAACATAGCTACATCTGAATGTAACTGAAGAACATTGATACAAAGCTAATCATTTTTCTACTTGTCACAAATTTCCTACAATATTTTACCCAGCTTGATAACACCAAATTGGAAAATGTATCAAAACTACTACAAAACAAGACTAATAATAATAACAACAACAAATTTACATTTCCAATCACCGCATAAATTAGAAAAATCCTCCTAAATTTACATGATTAGACAACAAACTATAGTAACTGCTACCCATAAAAACTACTAACAATAAAGACACGAAGTACTTAAAATGTCAACCAAATGAGTGTATGTCCATTCTTCCATGAATAACATTTTTTAATTTTGAAAAAGAAAAATCCTTTCCTGAAAATACTATAAAAACATTAAATCAATAGCAATTCAAATACCCATTTCCACATTATATGAGAAGAAGCAAGTCTTTCAATGTATCTCCATAGTGGCAAGTGTCTCTCAATATACCTCATCCATAATGAGGATTATGTGAATAATTAGAACAATTATCTATTGCCTCTACATTAATTAATGAACTGGCCAACATGGAATGTTCGGAAGGCGAGTAGTGTTAGCTAAACAATGAAGATATTGATGAGAGGGAAAAAACAATCTTTGTATGACCAAACAAACTAATTCTGCCCCAAAGCTCTTATATTTGTCGACCCCTCCCTCTGGTAGTTGATATAAGTTTTGTTGGGCTCAAAATTATGCATTAGCCAAATAGCCCCTTCGGCATCCATGTGTCGGCAATGTAGGTTTCGTGTTTTCACAATTAAATAATGATCCCTAATGGTTCACTTTTGAATCCTACATGCTGATAGGAGCAATTAAAGGTGCACACAGTTTCAATGGAAGTTGCAGATGACGCTCTTGATTAGGAGGCAGTTGACAATATCGAGAATGATGTTGAAGATCAGATGATACGCACTGTCAGTTTAATCCAGCATCCCACCAACAAGCTCATAATACAATGCGGGGGAAATTCAAAATCTAGTAGCACAGAAAAATTAGCTTCTTATTTTAGCTTTCAAATCTAATGATATGGGAACAACTCTTTTCTCAACTAGTTCATTAACAATAATAGAAATTAGAGAGGAAATTTCAAATGATTCATCTTTAATATTTAACAGACTATATCCTAGAGAAATAAATCCAACTCAAATTGCCCACATCATCGAGCTATTCCATAAGATGAGACCATCTACAACAAAATAAATCAAGTTTTTATACCATCCACAGCAACGGTCAAGGAATAACAATTGTCGAAGTCCATATGGCCATGAGAAAAATTTAAAAGAGGTACATAATAGTCTAACAAAATGGGTCGAGATTATGGAAGTACCAAATCGGGGAGGAGAAGGTGAAAGGCACCACTCAGATCAAGACCACTCGATTAACTCAAAACAACTCAAGTGAGTCAAAGAAGATCTAATATCACTCAATAAAATATATAGATCTGGAAAAAAAAATACAAGACCCTATTCAAAAGGGCCATTTTGATAACACTTAAGAGTATTGTATTACTTATAATGTTTTAAAGTATATAGAAGACCTCCATTATATAGCAATGGAGGTCTAGAATCCACCTCGTACTTTCTAATTGGCTATGATGATAGGCAAGGTCCATTCCACACATTTATCGCTAGGCACACAACTTTCATGCTTTTAAGATATAGTGGTCAATATGTGGCTTAGATTAATGTTTCATTCCCATTTTTTAACTTAAAAGTGATTTGTCATTAAATAGTCAACTTATCTTTGCAATATCTAACGACTAAGATTAACTTGATCCAACAATGAAGATTATAATCAAGATTATATTTTCCCACCTATTGATGAGGCAACTTAACCCAAATATATCTAATGGCTAAGGTTCATTGCAATCCAACAATGGAGACTAAATTTAGGTTTAGATGTGATCACTCATTAACGAGGTAGCTTAACCCTGATGGATCTAATGACTAAGGTTGATCTAATCTGACAATCCAAATTTAATTAGGCTTAGAAATGCACAGATAATGCAATACCCTACATATAAATAAAATAATGGTTGTCACTCATCTGATATGATGGTCTAGATTTCATTCAAGCTTAAATATGCACACTTCATAATGCACCTTTTCTCTTTTGAAATATTTAATGGTGGACTTTCCTTTACTCCAATGGGTTAGATTGAATTTGGACTTAGATGTGCCCCATTGATAACAAGATCCATCCATTCCAAGTTAACATCATGACACCACTCTTCCTCTCCATGTGTTAACTTTAGCTACAATCTCATCGCTAACATCATTAATACAAAAGTTCAAATTTTCACAATTTTTTCAAAATTTCTCAATTATGTCATTAACACCTATTTTCCATAAATGTCTATGTGACATAAAATTTATAGATCAACCTACAATTAACCCACTTATTCACCGATATTTCATATTATAACTAGCAATTTGACATATTATACTTATAAATTCAATATTATGGGCAAAATTCTCTTTTGGATTTTGCCTAAAATTGGGAATTTTACCCAATTTCAAAGCGGGGGAAAATATGTGTGGTTGTCTTTACCAAGTCTATAAATTGGGTTAATAATACCAATATGAGACTATGAATTTAAAAATATAAAAGTCACACGTTCAACTTTCCTACCATCCAAATTCGGACATATATTGGCAATTCCTAACCTATATTTTCTGATTTTTGGCATTTCCTTCATATTTTTCACTTGATATATTTTCCAAACACATTATATAAAGTCAACATATTTTCCTCTATGTGCTACATTCTATCACATGCAACCCCAAGTGTTGTAAACCTACTCTATAATAGCACTCTATAGTGTACTCAACTCCAAGTTGAGTCATACTAACAATCCTTTACTCTGTGTGGAGGATGAATTTTCATTTTTCACTCAACCTAACTCATATAATCCATGAAAAATAAATTTGATACAGTTTAGCTTATTAAGCCATGCATATAAACAAATATGAAAGCTAACACATGCGATATCATAACTAGTTATGCATAGCAATTAGAAAATAATTAAGCAGCATATTTGATACAATAATAACATCATTTATCATATAAAAATTACACATGCCCTGGGGTGTTGATCTTTTCGCCAGAGGGTACACTATTAAGGAACTTCTTCTAACATCACTAGTTCAAACCCTCAACTATCCCTTGTGTGCCACTAGCAAGGGTACACCTAGAGGTTATGGTGGTAGCAATCGAAATCGACTCTATGTCACATGAGTATAAGCCCACCCTAGTTGCTAATTCTACTAGTTCAAAAAAAATACACATAAATATCCACATTAAAGCATAATAAGAATAAGAACTCTCATCTTAATAAAAAACCACTGATTGGCTAATGTCCAAGGACATTCCTCTCAACCTTAGGCATTGTTGTTCCAAGTTCCTCAACAACAAGCCATCAGTGAGTCGAGCCTATAACACCACAAGGGATAACAAGAATATTTTAAATCTCAACATAGATTCCTCTAATACATGGTTTGTTGTCACAATCAGTCACCCCACTCACCAACTCTATTTTCCTCCTCAACCCACACAGACCAAGAGGGGACACCCCTTCTTTTTGTAACACCCCCCTCCCATATCTACCCAAGTAATTGGCCAATCGGGGTAAAGACGTGATGAGAGGCTACTATGATATGATTCAACCTCCTAGGTATCCTTAAGAAAGTGGAATCGACGGAAACTAATCAAACATACCTTCCACATCAGCAAAAACACTCCCAGGAGCCATCCCAACCACACAGGTATCATGCCCCTAGTTCCCACTAAGTTTTTAAGCCATTAAACCTATGGACGCTCCCATGCTATCGGTATGCCAGCATCAGGAGAGCTTTGGATGCTCCTACAAGCCTACATGCCTGCATCTAGGGATTATTTCCAACAGACTTGTGCCAGAGTCCGCAGGATTTAAGGCACTTTTCAAGCCCAGATTCGGCCACTACCCAGAACTTGTTGCAACTTCTGGAAACCATTAAACACATGATGAAAAGACCAATAAACCAGAAGCTAACTCCAGGACTAAGCCTAACCATCCCCAACTAGGACTGACATTCTATCAAACACTTGGCATCAATGCAATCTACAAGTCTAGGATACAATACAGAGCATGAATGACTGAAAACTCTTATGAGACATAACAAGAAGGATCACCACCTTCTCCTTTGAAATGTTATGACATCAATTAGGTCTTGCATCCATCATTTTAACAATTACAAGTAAATACATGAAATAACCATGACAATAACCAATCATATAACCTTTCTTATAACCAACATTAAACCATGAAAATAACGGTGAGATATTAGCCATTAAATCCACATATTAATAAGTACAAAAGAAAGAGAACCTAGATTTTATTAAACATAGGCAAACCCGACTAGGTTCGGGACTTCCACGTACCACACGACCATAGACATGGTTAAACCAAATATTTCTTTCAATCAGTCAGCCCCATGCCATATTCCAATCATGAATGTGAGATCTCATGTAAAAACCAATCCAAAAATAACCAAGGGAAGCCAGATGTTAAACCACCTTCACCCTCACCAATCTGCAATCAGAGCAAAACCGGTGATATGATCACAAAACCGAACCGAACTTAGAATGTCATCCGGAATCCATCACTATCCTTGAGGAATTTTTTGTCTCCTTGTCTCTCAGGCTTTACGACAATCCAATCTGCGATCACTAAGCCCTAAATCGAGACACCTCCCTCAGGATTTACCGTGTATACCACCAAAACAAGACAAGGGATTCCTAGGTCTTTAGGAATGAACCTTGAGACCACCTCCGCCCCGGATTCTGAAATCCATCCAGCAATTCCAAAGCTCAAAACTGAGATCAACGTCCCAGCACACCATGGCATCTATAAAAGGAAAGGTTAGGCTAAAAAGAATTTTCATAACCCAGAAAAATCATGCCACTGAGAGTAAGAGAACCTAACACCAACATGCAAAGCCATGCATGTCAAAACCAGCTAGAAAATCACACATGAAATATGTTACCTACAAGTATATCTGCTTGATCCCACTCTTCCTTGCTTGATCCTTGCTTTCCTTCCTTCCCTTTTTCTTGCTTTTCCTTCCGTTCTCCAAAGCTAGAGTTATCCAAGAAAACTCCAAGTGTCCAAGAGTGAGAGAGAGAGAGAGAGAACAATGAGAAAGCTCCAAAACTAAACTAACCAAGCTTACTCTGACCTAGCCTACACCAACCAAACATTACACATTGATCCTCAGAAGCCTTTTTATCAATGAGGCCTCTATTTTCGTCAATTTCCATTATTTTCCTTCAATTTCCTCCTCACATTCAACTTTTGACCTTTCACCTTCTTTTTCTCCTCATTTCCATTATTTTCATAAATAAATGTGCCAAAATACATTTTTTCCTTTTTAGTGTCTTTTCCATTGCCTTTGCTATTTCCTTTAGCCATAAATACATCCAATGATGCCCACTAGGATATCTTTTCCCAACATTCATCTTCGAATAAGTTTCCCTTAACCGTGGTCTTATTTTGCCTTTATTAAATTTTATTACATGGAATTTTCACCAAGGTTGTTACAGAACCCTCCCCCATGGGGAACATTGTCCTCAGTGTTAAACCACACCAAGACCTCAACAAAACCATTGAAAAACAAACATGTTGCCCATGGATATTTATAACTTAGCTCGTTGCATTATTTACAATGAATGACCTGCTCAAAAGAAAAACATCATGCCAACATACCATATACTGGAGCTTTATAACACAACTCATTACGGTATTTTCAATAACCACATATACACATATGCACATTTGCTACACAAGAAAATAAAAGGATATGATGCATGTATCAATCAAGAGGGGAATCTAGAGGCTCACACCTCCACCCTCAAAAGTAGTACCAGGATTCACCTTCATACTAGGAAGTTCAAAATCCACTGCCAAAGTCAAAGCTGCATCTAATGTCTAATGCTATAATCCTACACCACTTTTCCTCTCAATGAACAATTACTGGCTCATTGTTCCAGAGTGCACTCCTAGTGTGCATCTAATTCAATCTGGAAATGCTAATGACCAAAAAAATATATCCCCGACCTTCCCTTCTCTACTACACAGTCCCTTGGGAAATTTGGTCACCCCCTTTCATGCAGTCACTCACCTTCCAATTTCCCCAGCATCCCCTATCCTAGGTGATCCACCCCTTGGCAAGGGTTCCTCGCATTGGAAAGTCAACAAATAAGGCATATACCTACCTCAAAACCATCATATCGGTCATAGCATGCTCATGGCAATCAATGGGCACTATTGGGTACCAGTGTCTCGCAATGGCCCTGCTCCTAAAGTGCCTTACTAGCATACTGCTGCATGTACCAATTCCTTTTGTCATTGCCACTAATTCTTGCAGTTGGTTTCAATCACCCAACTGGGCATTTTTGTGCTTCCTATAACAAGCGCATTGATGAGCCTCCAAATTAGATGATCGAAAAACAGCAGAATTAACTATTTGCTCAATTTCTTCAAATAATAACTAAGGTTTCTTTTCAAGTGAATTAATAAGGAAAATGGATTTTTAAGTGCCTTAAACCTAAAAACTTGAAATCTGAAATCAACCATGAACAACATAAATAAGAAACAAACATTGCAAATTTGATGACGGAGTTCGTCCCTCCTGGACTACATCTCCGAGTCCACTTCCAATGGGCTTTTGATGTATTGAAAATGCTCATAAATTCTCTTTACATCAAAATTCACCATTCTGGAATCTGTTCACATGCTTCAATGGCTACTGTCAGCTGAAAGGTATCTGCCTCAGCTTTCAAATGCAACATTCAGATTACAAAAAGGCCCAATATTGGCCGAGATATGCCTCAAAAGGCATTTACAGGCACTATTCAAAATAATTACATAGTCATTCCTTCTATCTCCCTTAGTTGATGGCACAATGGTAAATGCCTTTATAATGCCCATGGGAGGTCCCGGGGTCAAACCTGTGGGCCTCCTAGGATCTTTTTGCAACCATATGTATTTACATAGTAATTCGAATACATCGTTTGGCTAACATTAGAGTATCGGCATATTATCTGTGGCATACAATATATATTGTATGGTTTTTATAATAAATATAAAACCCACCACGATATAACTTTGGCATATCGTTTAAATAGTATACCGACGTTGATATATATATGGATCCCCGTGGCACATTTCTTATAACATATGGTTTAATTTTGGTAATATCCTGCGCCATATCCGTGATATGATATTACATTAGATTTTGGTTATACCGGCTATGGTTTAGACGTTGGAATGTATGTGCTATTTTTGGCAACGTTGATAACATGCTCTAAGGGTTTGGTGGGCCACCGGATATGGCGGCTCCACCAACCCTTCCCCCACCATACCAATATAACAAGTACTTAAATATAACATTGCGACATTGTATAATAAATCAACCCATGGCCCATTAGTAAGGTTTTGGGTTATCGGCCCGATGGTCGCGGGTTCGACCCACGACTTGGTAGTTTGACTTGTGAGTTTGATATGTTGTCGTGTGCCCTTCTAACCTGTTGCCACTTGTCTTTCTCTGGCACTACCACTTGGCCTACTCTGGCTCATTTTTTTTTCCTGTTTGGACAAAACTTCAGAACGTGTTTTCTCCCTCATATGGAGGCCATTTTGAAAACTGAATATACCACTAAATCAACGCAATGAGCTTTGCGACTTGGTTATGGTTTCATGAGCTTCTAAAACTATTGAATTTTGAGCATTTTGAGGATCCTCTTGGATCATTCCTCTCCACTAGAAGCTTTTGGACCACCAAAAGTTTGTTTTTAAGTAGATATGAGGTGAGGGTATAGCTCCCTCACCCTTCCGATCTCCATCCACCTTGATTTACTTGGATTCATTCCTTAGAGTCCCACTCGAAGATAATCTAAATCTCCTCATATAGAAGTGCAGAACTTCCTATCCAAGATGGTATATTCATGTACTCAGTCATACATTCAAGTGAAAAATCATCTATTTTTGGAATTTGAGCATTTTCCTCTTGATCCATGATCATTGGAGGTTCATACAATTTCAATTTATCAACATTTACAACTAAATATATGTGCATGTATGGAGGAAAATTCAACTGAAATGCATTGTGCCCAATATTTTCAACAATTTTAAAAGGATCATACCTTATAGGTTTAAACTTTTTACCTTCGCCTTTCATCCTTTCTTTACTAATATATAGCCATACTTGATCACCAACCCAAAAGTGATGATCCATCTAATGCTTGTCATGACGCATTTTGTACTTGGCCTAACTTTTCTCCAATTGATATTGCACTGCATCATGAATCTTTTGGATTCTTTGAATTAACTTGATTGCTTTGTTGGTATCTCCATGTCCATCCTCCTTAGCTTCTTCACCAAATGTAAAGTCCATTGGTGATTTTGGTAGGTACCCATAACATGTTTCAAAATGAGATTTTCTAGTAGAAGAGTGCAAGGCCTGGTTGTAAGCATGTTGGACATAATGTAAGGATTCATCCCACAACTTAGGATGTTTGATACAATAACCTCTGAGAAGATGTACCACTGTTCTGTTCACCACCTTTGTTTGCCCATCGGTTTGTGGATGAAAAGTTGTGCTCTTTTTCAACTTAGTGTCCATGAGTCCCCACAAAGTGGACCAAAACTCCCCCATAAAATGAGAGTCCCGATCTGAAATTATAGAAGTAGGCAACCCAAAATGAACCCATACATTTTGAAAGAACATCTATGCAATCTGTTCAGCAGTAACTTGCTTTTTACATGGAACAAGAATACACATTTTGCTAAATCTATCAACCACAACATACAAATAATCATGCCCTTTTCTATACATTGGAATCCCTCCTACAAAATCTATAGATATACTCTCCCATAGTCGAGAAGGAACTGGAAGTGGCATATACAAACCTAAATTTCTGTTGTTTGGTTTGCTTGTTGAAATGACGCTACCTTTGATGTACTTAGCAACAGTTTCATTCATTCGAGGCCAATAACAAAATCTTTGTAAATGTGCCACTATCTTACCTACACCAAAATGCCATGAAACACGAGAAGAATGTGCTTGCCTAATGACATGCACTCTTTCTCCCTGTTGTATGCACAAAATTCCAAGATGGTACAATAACCTATCATGAACATGATAATTCATTTCTTCCACCTGAGCGCCATGAGTTAGTGGTTCATAAAGATCCTTAAAATCAGTATTTGCAACATATTATTCTATGTAACTTTCATGTGCTAAAGAACTGTTTTGCAAAATAACTGAAGCATTCAAAGAAGGCCTTGATAACATATCAGCTACTTTATTGGTGGTGCCTTTCTTATATTTGATTACTAAATGAAATTGCTACAAAAACTCCATCCATCTATAATGTTGAGATTGTTGCAACTTAGTTTGCGATTGAAGGTACTGAAGTGGTTGATGATTTGTATGAATCACTGTTTATTTTCCCATTAAATAATGTTTACATTTTTTAACACTTTCCACTAATGCATACAATTATTTATCATAAGTTGGATAGGTAGCAACTACTTTAGAAAACGTTTTTGAATGAAAACAAATAGGCTTTCCTTTTTGTAATAATACTGCATTCATTGCATACCCACTAGCATCGGTTTCTATTTCAAATGGTTGTTGAAGGTCAGGTAAATCTAAGATTGGAGTTGTAACAATTTTATGCTTTAAAGTATCAAATAATGTTGTTTTCCTCCCCACTAGAAGGAAACTTTAGAGAAATGATAAATAAACTTCCTCCAATATTGAACTGCACCCATGAAACTTCTAACTTCCCTCACATTTTGAGGTCTTGGCAACTTAATAATTACATCTATCTTAGCTGGATCTATTTTTAACTAACCTCCTCCAACTGTGTAACCAAGATATACTAAGGAAGTTTTTCCAAATTCACATCTAGAGAGTTTGAGATATAGTTTCTCTTTTTGCAAACATCCAAAACTTATTTAACATGCTTTATATGTTCTTCCCAACTTGAACTGAAAATAAGAATATCATCCAGATAGACTATGACAAACTTATCAATAAAAGGATGAAAAGAATCATTCATCACTCTCATAAAAGTTGTTGGATCATTGCATAACCCAAAAGGCATAACCAACCATTCATAAATCCCCTGTCTAGTCTTAAATGTAGTTATCCATATATCATTCTTTGCAATACAAATCTCATGATAACGAATTCTTAAATCGAGTTTTGTAAAGTAAACAACATTCTTTAACTGATCAAGCAAATCATCGATTCTAGGAAAAGGATATTGTTACATATGCATTTGGGCACATCACTCGCATCATCCAGATCAGTATTGTTAGGGCTCATCAAACCTTAATTCATTTGCTACATGCCCTAGACAAGTCAACACTTTGAATGCCTCCTTCCCTGGTAGTTTCATGGCTTGAAGACATCCTGAAATGACTCCTAAAGGGACCAGCGCAGGTAGGCCCATGCAAGGGTGCTCTGCAAAGCACTTAGGCCCATGCAAGGGTGCTCTGTAGAGCACCTAGGCCCACTTTGACCTGCGTTGGGTGATATTGAGCGAAATTCACAAAGGGTTCTGGGAATATTCTTATCCTCTCGAGTCATCTAGAAGATTCACACACTTATCACCTCCTATGAGCTCAAAAATGGATGAGGGATGAGTTAAGTAACCTCCTATACTCCCATCCCTTCCTCCATGGAAACTAACTCTAAGTATGGAAGGCCATTCAATACCCTCATTTATGACAAAACCTCCTCCATCTGCCTATAAATTGAGCACTCATCTAAGTGATGAAGGGCTGGACTTTGAGATTTTGTAAGGAGATACTGTTGGTGTGAGAATTGAGAGTGTAAGCAAGTGTTGTTATGCTGCCAGAGTGTTGTGTTATTGATGTGATGTTGGTTGGAACCCAAGCCGAAAGAGTGACAATGGATTGGACTTCATGGTTGTAATTCTTCCTTCTACTTAATAAAGTTGTTTACACCTTTTTCCATATGATTATCTTGATATATGATGTTTATATGTGTGAATGTATCTGATTCCATTTACTTGTATTCGATAGATCTCTTGATTTGATTGGTTCTCTGTCTTCTGTTTATGCTTGCAGGTACTTTTGGAGTGAGTTAAGTTCAAGAAGGAGCGACGGGAGTCAAACAAAGGAGACAAAAGGAAAGTGAAAGAACAAGTAGGTCCTTTGATTCCTTTGTCTTATTTATCATTTATAGAAAAAGGATAAGTGCTTTAAATCTGTTGTTCTAGGTATAGCTACCTACCTAGGGAATTAGTATTTATCCATAGATACCAAATTCCTCATAACAAATTGGCGACCATACTAGGGAACGATCATCATTCCAGGTAGTTTACCTTCATCTTAGTACACTCTAGTAGACCTTACTTACTTCCATTGATCCTCTTTCAGCCTTTTGAAGCGTTTTTTGGTGAAAATTGTGCTTATAAGCCCCTAGGATGGCCTCTTTGGCACTAGCACAAGCTTGGTCTAGAGACAGAGCGCTGCAGAGCACCCTTGGTTTGAGGACAGTGCTTTGAAGCGCACTATCTCCCATTCAAGGCTGCGCTGATCTTCCTTAGGACAAAAATCCCCCCTTTGAGTTGATTTTTTGCCAAATTTCCTTTTGTTTCTGCTTGTTGAAAGTTCAATGATGCTTGTGTCTCAGAAATCAACATTGTATTTCCTTTCCTAGCCCTACTTTGGCCTTGATTGTTTAGTGTTTCTTAAATTATTTCTTTATCACTATCAATTCATTGTCAAAGTTAGTTTATAGTCGATTAATATTTGTTCAAAATAAAGTGTCGTAAAAGTCTTCATTTCTTTCGAAACAGAACTGTCGTAAAGTCTTCGTTCTTGCAAAAAGATTGGTTGATTGTATGTGCATTACTTTCCTTTTGTTCATCACAAAATTAAGGGAATTGAAAAGAAAAACATGCATCGTGCATTGAAAAGTTTGTGTGTGATCATAGGAATAGTTTAGCGAAATTGCATTAGATTGTGCTCTTTGCTCTTTGATTAAAAGAAATTTGATTGCTCTATCCCTATTAGCTAAGGTTTTCATTGTCAAAATTGAATGAAAAGGATGCTTATCATATTATTTTCATTCTAGGAATTGCAAACATACATCACGTGGTGAACCTTGAAAGGAAAATTGTTAAGAAGATCAACTTAAAATTCATCTGAATTAACCTAATGGAGCATTATCACCTAATGAAAAACATTTAGAGGTTCTAAGCTAGAGACTTGTTACGGCATCATAAAACACAGCAGTTGTCGCTAACTTGTCTACATTACATCCCAAGTGTGATACCTCATTCCACGTATGTGATTATATCGTAGCTTGTCCACATACCTTCGGGTATATAGGGAGGTGTTACAGTGCGCAAAGTATATGGGAATGTTCTCATTATGCGGTTTCGCATTAGACAGTGCTAATACAGATTAGGCCTCCACGTACTTTCGGGTATATATGGGAGGAAAACAATAGGTTGCTATCCATCCTTAGCTAACTGAGTCGGCCACCTTGTACACTGTGATACACCGAACACAGCATTCAGGGAGATTTCCTGCCCGTACTTCTCAGTTCGTTGGGAGGTATTCTGTAGTTCACAGTCACTTGGTAATACTTTTTCCTAGATCATCCCTCTTTTGTTTTGTTTTGTTATTTTGATTAAAATAAATTTAATTGACTATGGATAACATCCTGCATGCTCACTCCTTAGATGATCTTAGGTTGAGACATATGGCGACAAATCCGGAGTTCACTGATCAAGGAATTCCTTTTTATGGGAATCCTAGTCCTTTTCCCCTTTTCAGAAATATTGGCGTTCCTTATATGGCTACATTGTCCCTTTCGGGACTTACCATTGGCTTGCCAATATGGTTGTTTTCAACCTCCTTAGTACAAAATGTCGTGATTTCTCTGTGACTCCTCCAACTGGACAAAAAAAACCTCCAGTTGATCCTAAAATTGACCCTTTTCCTTCTTCCTCGGTTGTTTCTTCCTCCCCTTCTTCCTCTTCGACTGGTGAAAGTATTTGTACTAGTGACCAGGTGGATAAGAATAAGAAGAAGAAGAAAATTCAACAGGGGAGCAACCAAGCAACCATTGCTTTGAATGCAACTTCTGATGAGAAATCGTCTCATAAGGCTCATAAAGTTTGATATCCATGCAAACTTTGTACAGGATACCATCTTCTTTCGAAATTGGCCCGATATTCCTTAGATCTTAGAAGAATGGTCTTCTTGTTCACATCATCTTGTGCCATCAACTTCTGGAGATCCTATTGGTGACACACCATCAACTAGTGGTAGTAAAGTTCATGGAAAGAAGGGTAAAGTTAAGTTTCCCTGTAGGTTATGTGAAGGTAATCACCCCATTCACCTTTGTCCCTATCTAGATGAAGCCAAAAAAGTTTTGGATAACCGTCCTGCTTCACCGCAGTGACTTCCATCTGGCTATAGGAGACTATCCCTTAATCCTTCACTAGTTGATAAAGTGACTGACCCAAATCAACCATCGTTCAAACCCACTCTCTATGAATGTGAATCCCATGAGTCTATACCTAACCAATCATAGGTCAAGGAAATAGTTGACCTAATTTCACCTTCAGTTAATCGTACCTTTCCTGTAGAGAATGAGTATGATACCACTCAGGTTCTTTTCATTTCTTCATATTCCAATGAGCTTGGAGGCAACCCTCTTGTTCCATCAAGACAGAAGGAAAATCTTCCCGTTCTCATAACTCAAGGGGGGTAATTCTCCCGTTCTTATGGTACCCCCACCAAGTAGTCTGGTCACTTCCTTTGATTGGAATCGACTAGCAAGATGTCGTCTTCCTTCTTATGTGCCTTTCCATCTCACAGTACAAGTTTGTAATATGATTGTACCTGGCACTATTATAAATGGAGGTGCATCTGTGAGTATCCTTTCCTCCACTGCTTGGCAAGCGCTCAGTTCACTGCCACTTGTGCCTATTACCTAGAATGTGTTGGCTTTTAACAGAGGAACCAGTCAACCATTAGAGATCCTTCCTCAGTTTCCTTTTACTTTGGGAGGAAAATTTTTTTATCTCAATGTGATGGTAGTCCTAGGCCTTTTAGATTACAATGTACTTCTTGCGCACGACTATGTTTATGACATGGGAGCTATTGTTTCAACACTCTTTCGAGTGATGTGTTTCCCACATGAAGGCAGAATTGTCATCGTTGACCAGATTTCATTTCCTAGTCCAAATATAGCTTCCAGTCAACCATCTTCCCTAAATAGTCCTTTTGTACCAATGGTATCTTCCCCGCCATGGTTCAATTATGTAGCAACCCATTCCATGCCTAAATCAATGGATGATCAATTCTGTGATGTTGTACATTATGTACTAGGGACATTGGAACCAGATCTCTCTAATGATCCCTTCCAGAGCATTGTTCTCCCATTTGATGAAAACCTCTTGGAAGTCATGACCTCTTATAGGTCATGATCAAGGGTATGAGGATAGTTCCTGGTCTTGTGTCAACCTCGTTAAAAAATGAAACAAAGGGTATTAGCATACTTCCTTGTCTTGTGTCAAGCTCGTTAAAAAATGAAACAAGGAATATGAGGATAGTTCTTTTACTGTTTCAACCTCATTAAACAATGAAATAGCTCCCATGAGGATAGTTCCTTGTCTTGTGTTAACCTCGTTAAAAAATGAAACCAAGGATATGAGGATAGTTCCTAGTCTTGTGTCAACCTCATTAAAAAATGAAACAAGGAATATGAGCATAGTTCCTTGTCTTGTGTCAATCTCGTTAAAAAATGAAACAAGGGTCTATGAGGATAGTTCTTTTACTGTGTCAACCTCATTAAAAAAAAATGAAACAGGTTCCAGAGCATAGTTCCTTGTCTTGTGTCAAGCTCGTTAAAAAATGAAACAAGGAATCTGATCAGAGTTCCTTGTCTTGTGTCAAGCTCATTAAAAAATGTAACAAGGACCCCTGGAGCAAAGTTCCAATTCGAGTCTTTGATTAGATCTCGTAAAATCCCAGTCGATTCTGTCACTTGTTCTTGTACATGAACATTCATTCCATCCACCTGATAGCCACGAGTAGTCTACTTAGGTGAATGCAATGAAGCTTGGGGGGAATGCACCTAGAATTGAGTCACCATGCTGGGGGCATGTAAACAAATCCAAGCATAGTTTTTCATTTCGAGCTTGTGTAAAAATGAAACTAAATCCAAGAATATTTTTTCGTTTCGAGCTTGTGTAAAGCTGAAACTAAATTCAAGCATAGTTTTTCGTTTCAAGCTTGTGTAAACATGAAACTAAATCCAAGCATAGTTCCCTATGGTTCAAGCTTGTGTAAAAATGAACCCATATCCATTTTAACCCTCATGATTTCCATTCTATCAACCTCTTCTATCAGATAAGCCTTGGTTTTTTCTCCTTCCATCGTCACATCTGCTTGGCCAATCATACGCTTTCACTTGGTTGTTTTACCCTTTTTGAGGAACAGTTGCAATGAGTGGTCTTATTAGCCAGCCTCGTCACATAAATCAATATGTATTGAGAAGTTCCAACATCACCGGAACCAGTTGCTATCCTAGACACCACTCATTCCTCTAAGTGGAGTCCCCTTTAAGCTCTTTTCAGACTCTTGAAATATGAAAAGATTGTCAAGCACTTGTCCTTTTCATCTTGTAAACGGATTGGAAACGATATCTACTCAGTATAAGTTTAACCCTTTTCCGAGCTGAGATAGATTATTTACGAAAAAGGAATACCTTGATCGAACATGGTCAGTAGGTTTTCTCTTGTATTGTTTTACGCTTTTTCGGACTTAAGAGACAAATATATGAAAAATAAATTGTGGAGTTTTCTTTTTGTCCCTTTTCAAACTCTCTAAACATGAAAAGGACCGAGTTATCATTGTCGTTAGACTCGTTAAAACATCAAATAGAGACAAACTTGTCCATCATGACAAGACCGAGTTTCACCTTCGCTAGACTCATTAAAACATCACATAGCGATGGATTCACCCTTGGGGTGGAATTATACAACAAGCATATGTTATCCTCCTCAAGCTTGATAAAAATATAGAGGTACTGGTTAGAAATTACTGGGGAAAATGGGAAAAGGGGTAAACCACTTTATGGCAGTAGGTCTCTCTTGAACATGTCACTTTCACTTTATCATTGTGACTATTTGGGTTGGGTTATCTGCTTGATGGTCATCATACCTTGGTTTATCATACCATCCATTACTTTTGTTTTGGGTCAATGTTGCCAATCCATTCAGTGTCGCCGACATGTTCAAGAGAAGTCAGTTTGAAATTCATCCTTTGCAATACTCATAAACCTTCATTTTCATGACCACCATTCATGAACCTTGTGTCGTCAGTCACATTCCATCTCCAAAAATCATTACACTCATTTCATGTCGTTGATGTGGGATACATCAAGGCCCTCCTACAATGAGTCACTTCTTGTTGACATCAAAAAATTATCCAAGAGGTTGACTTAGAGACACCCCTTCAGTACCTTGAGACTTGCATACATCAATGGCAAGTTTCTCGCTTCCAGTGATAGGTTGACATCACTTGCCTTCGACCGAAAGACTTTGTATGGTGTTCAACATCAAAACATCCATTCACACCATGCAGAATGTACTGCAGTACCTTGAGGATCATTATCATTATCGATGATTTCTCTTGTGTCTATTAACGGCTTACATCATTGGTTGGTAATCAGACGGTGTCTTCCCATGTTTGACTTCAGATCACATATTCGCATGGTTAGACTCATACTTGAGCGAACTATTGAACGAGATAGAATACCATGGATCTAGTTTCATCCATCCGAGTTGCGATTTCAGGAAATCTACCAAATCATCTGTACAATGGGTTTACATTGATGGTCATCCTATCATGGGTCTATATCTATAGACTGTTGTCTATGTACTTGTAATGAAAGTTGATATGTTGAGCATGGGTATGCCTTCCCTCAGCAGTTCATGAGAAAAAATCAAAATATCATGATATTATGTATTGTAATCGATGCAGGTCACCATCCACTTCGAAACCTCATCATCACATCGTAAAGAATATCACTTGAAATTATTATTTTTGACTTCATGCTTTAGGGGGCAGTTGTTACAGATCCATTTGGGCACATCACTCCCATCATCTAGATCAGTACTATCAGGACTCATCAAAACCTAATTCAGTTGCAACATGCCCTAGACAAGTCAACACTTTGAATGCTTCCTTACCTGACAGTTTCATGGCTTGAAGACATCCTGAAATGACTCCTAGAGGGACCAGTGTAGGTAGGCCCATGCAAGGGTGCTCTGTAGAGCACTTAGGCCCATGCAAGGTGCTCTGTAGAGCACCTAGGACCACTTTGACATGCGCTAGGCGAGATTGAGCGAAATTCACATAATGTTCTGGGAATATTCCTATCCTTTGGAGTCATCTAGAAGATTCCCACACTTATCAACTCCTATGAGCTCGAAAATGGATGAGGAATTAGTTAAGTAACCTCCTATCCTCTCATCTCTTCCTCCATGGAAACTAACTCTAAGTGTGGAAGGCCATTCAATACCCTCATTTATGACCAAATCTCCTCCATCTGCCTATAAATTGAGCACTCATCTAAGTGATCAAGGGTTGGACTTTGAGAATTTGTAAGGAGATACTGTTGGTGTGAGAATTGAGAGTATAAGCAAGTGTTGTTATGCTACCGGAGTGTTGTGCTATTGATGTGATGTTGGTTGGAACCCAAGCTGGAAGAGTGATAATGGATCGAACTTCATGGTTGTAATTCTTCCTTCTACTTAATAAAGTTGTTTACACCTTTTTCCATATGCTTATCTTGATATATGATGTTTATATGTGTGAATGTATCTGATTCCATTTACTTGTATTCAATAGATCTCTTGCTTTGATTGGTTCTCTGTCTTCTGTTTATGCTTGCAAGTACTTTTGGAGCGAGTTAAGTTCGAGAAGGAGCGATGGGAGTCAAACAAAGGAGACAAAAGGAAAGTGAAAGAAAAAGTAAGTCCTTTGATTCCTTTGTCTTATTTATCGTTTATAGAAAAAGGCTAAGCACTTTAACTCTGTTGTTCTAGGCATAGCTACCTACCTATGGAATTAGTATTTATCCGTAGATACTAAATTCCTCATAACATATACCTGTTCTTAATGGTGATTTTATTTAAAACTCTAAAATAAACACACATTCTCCAAATTTCATCTTTCTTTTGGACTAATATGATCGGTGATCCACATGGAAAAGAATTAGGTCTAATAAAGCCTTTATCAACCAATTCCTAAATTTGTTTCTTAATCTCTTCATTTTCAATGACTGACATATGATACATGTCAATGTTTGGGAGAGGGGCATCATATTGTAATTGAATCTCATGTTGTATTTCTCGTTTTGGAGGTAAATTTTTTGGTTCTTTAAACAATTCTTTATAAGAATCTACTATTTCAACCAATTTGTCCTTAAACTAAGAATCACACCCTTGAAAATCATCATACTTATCTTTGGGTTATTCTCTAACAATCGTGAAGATATACCTTTTACTCGAATTTATTATCCTTTTCATCTAACTGACATTTATTAAATCCAAGTTTGTCTTAATTTTGTGTGCCTTGACAATGTATTCAATTCCATCTTTAAAGAGATGATACTTATTCTCCTTTCTATGAAATATGGCATCTTGATCATAAAGATACGGACTACCCAACACAACTCCACATATATCCAAAGGAATCACATCTAGCTCAACTTCATCAACAAAATTAGTTGTAATTGCAAACCTTAATTGACATTGTTTTGTGACTTGCATCTGAGTATTTTCTTTCAACCATCCTAAAGGGTATGGTTTTGGATGATTTTTAGTTTCCAACCCCAATTTCCTTACTAGTTCCTCAGAAATTAGATTTTCTTGTGATCCACTATTGAATAATCTGTATATCTTAGTGTGCTTGGATATGATCCTTACGTGAAACAGTTCAACTCTCTTCTTTTCTTCCGTCACATTATTAGCTTTTGAATAAGATGCACAACAAGTATAACTAGAGCTAGTTTCAGAAGCAATACCTATTAGACCCATAGCGGTAATATTCTTTTCATCACTGGAGTCAAATCCCAAATCTTGTTGGACTGCAGCATTAGCTTTCATTTCACCCTTCTTCTTAAGGAACTTCTTTGGTTTAAGTTCAGGATGAAGCTTCCAACATTTGGAGTCATCATGTCCAACCCTCTGACAATGAGTACAAGTAGGTCTTTCTCCTTCCTTCTTAGCTGTTGTCAATTTCTTCCCTTTCAACTTACTCTTCCCCTTGCCTTATTTGGAATCTTTGTTCTCTGAATGCTTGAATGGTTTCTTTGAAAAGTTTGACTGAAAAGGTCTGCCACCTGATTCAATATGAATGGCTTGTACACACACTTCATCAAAGTCAGTTGGATTAAACATAAGAAAAATATGTTGCAAATAAGAATGCAAACTTCCAATATCCTTCAACAAAGTTTCCCTTGTTTCTAATGGAACATTAAGTGCTAATGCCTTTTTCCTGAATTCCTGTGTACAATCTTGCACACTCTGTCCTTTACCTTGCCTTAAATGTTGCCAATCCATTATATCCTGTTGCATATATCCTAAAGGATGGAATTTCTTTCTAAGAGCTTTAACAATCTTAGACCATGAAGAGATAATTTTACCTTTTTGCTTCAAATCTGACTGAGTTTTACTTTTCCACCAAATCAAAGTTGTTCCCCCCATTTTAAGTGTAGTTAGCTGAATTTTTGCAGATTCATCAACAACATTTTGAATTCTACAATACACCTCAATTTTCTTTATCCATTTATCTAACTTTTCAAGATTCATTTCACCATCATATATTGGCAACTCAAACTTAACATCAAGATTCAAAAAATGAGATTTCTTTGGTTTTTTTTGTGAGTCTGAATCTGAACTTGAATGATAAGAGAATAAAGAAGAAGAAGATGAAGTTGGAGGAGAAGGAGGTTCATTACCATCAACTTTTTCCTTTCCCTTTTTATCTTTCGTGCCTTTAGAAGATGAAGTTGCATCTCTCTTCTTGTTATCTTCATAAATCTCTGCAATCATACTTTGCATATTAAGGAACATTTGTTGAAATTTCTCCTTGCCCTTTGTTTCATGAGCTTCTCCTTCATTTGGCTCTCCCATCTTCAAATTTTGAGAGACTTTCCTCTTTCCAATCTCTAGATTTATCTTCTCAATTTTCCCTTCTCCACGTCGCAACTTGGATCTAGTCAACATTCACATTGGAAACTATCCTACTTATACATGATCAACCTCGCTCCGATACAAAAATATGATCCAAAAATAGCAGAATTGACTATTTTCTCAATTTCTTCAAATATTAACTAAGGTTGATTTTTAAGTGAATTAATAAGGGAAATGGATTTTTAAGTGCCTTAAACTTAAAAACATGAAATCTGAAATCAACCATGAACAGCAGAAATAAGAAGCAAACACAACAAATTTGATGAGAGAGTTCGTCCCTCCAAGGCTACATCTTTGGGTCCACTTTCAATGGGCATCTGATGTATTGAAAATGCTCATAAAGTCTCTTCACATCAAAATTCACCATTCTGGAATCTGCCCATAGGCTTCAATGACTATTTTGTGTTGAAAGGTCTCCGCCTCAACTTTTTAGTGCAACTTTTAGATTACAAAAAGGCCCAATATTTGTCGAGATATGCCTCAAAAGGCATTTATAGACACTGTTCAAAAAAATTACAAAGTCACTCCTTCTATCTCCCTTAGCCGATGGCGCAGTGGTAAAAATTTTTATAATGACCACGGGAGGTCCCAGGGTCAAACCCGCAGGCCTCCTAGGATTTGTTTGCAACCAAATGTATTTACATAGTAATTTGAATGCATCATTTGGCTAACATTAGAGTACCGGAATATTATATATGGCATATAATATATATTGTATGGTTTTTATAATAAATATAAAACCCACCACGATATAAATTTGGCATATAGTTTAAACATTATATCAGCTTTGATATATATATGGATCCCCATGGCACATTTGTTATAACATATGGTTAACTTTGGTAATATCTCGTGCCATATCCGTGATATGATATTACATTGGAGTTTGGTTATACAGGCTATGGTTTGAACGTTGGAATGTATGTGTTATGTTTCACAACATTAATAACATACTCCAAGGGTTTTGCGAGCCGCTGAATATGTCGGGCTCCGCCAACCCTTCCCCCACCATACCAATATAACAACTACTTAAATATAACATTGTGCCATTGTATAATAAAATCAACCTATGGCCCATTGGTAAGGTTTTGGGTTGTAAAACTAGTGGTAGTGGGTTCAACAAATAAATTGGTAGTTTGACCTATGAGTTTGATCTATTGTTATGTGCCTTGCTGACCTGCTGCCACTTGTCCTACTCTAGCATTGCCGCTTGGCCTGCTCTGGCCCATTCCTATTTGGACAAAACTTTAGAACATGTTTTCTCCCTCATACAGAGGCAATTTTTAAAACCGAATATACCACTCAAATCAGCGCGATGAGCTCTTCGACTCAGTGTTGGTTTCATGAGCATCTGGGACTATTGAATTTTGAGCATTTTGAGGATCCTCCTGGATCATTAGACATAAATTAAGGCCCATCTAACCTTTCTTAGGCACATGAAGGCTATATTAAACCTCTCCTTCTACACTTAATAATTTGTTTTAGCTTTAATATGTTCATTAGGAATGTTTATGGATAATTACATATTTGTGCCTAATATTATTTATTTTTGTAGAATATTGTGAGAATATTGGGCAGATTATGGAGATTTAGAGGAGGAGATAATTTAGGGACTTGCTCCCTACTAAAGGAGGATCAATATTGGATAATAAATTAACAAAATATTCTAAAATTATTGCACAAATTCTGGAGATCCAATGATTGAGAAAATCTATGAATGTGTTCCTTGTCATTTAATGCAAATCCCTAATGTTGGGAACCAGATCCACTATTTGAGGGATTTTGGAGCTGAAAGCTTCCTCCTTTCATGGGGAATGCTTCCTAATCATTTTTTTTTTCCCATAAGGAAAAAGTCGTAATTTCTATTAATATGGAGAAATTACATTTTGCAGATGCTGATGCATATTCATATTGTGGTCCAGAGGCCTGCCTTGTACAAAAAAACCATGTATGTCTTGACCTCCACGCAGGGAGTCCTTGTAACTGTAACTAGATATGTCCAAAACTTAGAAGAAACATGATGTAAACACATTACATTTCGGCTCTACGCAGAGAGCACTGCTGTAACTGGTTCATATATAATGATGTATATACATGTAAATACATATGTCAAAATCCACATAAAACAGAAACTGATTATATGAGGGTCTGAGACCCATTCCTAGTAAGGTCATCAAAAGGTCTGTGGTAGTGCTGATGGAAGGTTCCATCAATCTCCTCCTGGATCAGCCAGTCGTCTCGTTGTCTGTGCGCTGCTTCTTTGGATAGCTGGTCCGCATCGGTGTTCTGTTCCCTGTAGATATGGCGACAGACAAAGGATTCAAAAGATGTGATCAGTCTTTTTGCCTCATCAAGAATATGTCTCAAAGAGAATGCATAGCAATGAGATGCATCGTTCAGCCAGTTGCAAACAATTTGTGAATCACCAAATAGTTGTAGGTGGCTGCAATGTTTTTGTAATGCAAAGTGTATGATATGTTTTGCTGTGCTTAATTCAGCAAAATTGTTGGTGCCTCTGCCAAGCTTAATCTGGATCTTATAACAATGTGCATCGTTGAGGTATAGTATCGCTCCTCCACCACAGCCTGCTTCTTGAGCAGAGCCATCAAAAAAAGCCCAAGGCTTTGATTTGTCAATATCTTCCTAATCATTTTGTATAAGTACCAAGTCGAAAGAAACTCTAGGGGTTGTTAGTCTTCTTGTGGAGAGAACTCGTATTTTTGCAGCTCCACTTTCATTTCTTGCATGGATGTAATTATATCGATGGAAATAATGAAGATTGGTGCCATGTTCAGCTTCTAAACCTTGGTCTCCTTCATAGGAATCTAAGTTTCCTTGGGCTTGGTCATCCGAGGAGCCTCATAGCCCTTTTGTATCATTTAATTTTCTTCCTTTCACTTCTTATTCACATGCATCTCTTGTTCTTGTCTTTTTATATTTCTGCATTTAGTATTGATGTTTTCATGTCATAGGATTGGGTTAAATGGCTGAAGTAAGTTCTTTTGCAGGATCAAAAGCAGGATTTCATCCTTTGAACAACTTTGGAAGGTCATAGTAATCATTGAGCTACTTGGATTAGTTTGCTTATTCCCAAATCTAAATTTCTGGAAGTCCCTTGTGGCAAATAGTAGTAAATTTATGCGATTTTTAGAGCATGATAACGAGCTTCAATCGCGTTGATTCCACTTGCATTAGATCACGAAAATATTCCAGTTAATAAAAAAAAATACCCCATTGAATTCGCACTTTATTAGGTTAGACATTTGATAGATTAACTAGCTCATTAGCTCTCGAATTTCTAGATTTTAGACTAGTAATTTTCTGCTTCTTTTTAGCATGTGTTAACAGTGGTATTTTGAGTGATTCCACTTGGAATGGAGACCTAATACATCCTAGTAAATAACAAAATTTGTCCCATCCAATTTGGATTTGATTTTCTTGGTCATTCGATGAATTATATCTTCCTGTAGCACTCTTCTTGCATGTATATACTTGCCCATATTTCCTCAAAAAGGTTGCCTTTTGTCCCTTAGGGTTGAATCATGACCCCTAGGCTCTAAATAAATGGTTGAGGAGGAACAAAAACCACTTAGAACTTGAATTTTTACCCATGAAAAACATCTCATCGAATTGGGTTAATGGACAAATTTATGAATTGGATAATACAATAATGATTTTCTTGAATGCCACATCCAATGAACTCTGTTAATGGATCTAAACTCTTTGAAATCTAATGATTGATATTTATTTAATGATATTTACTTTATGCAATTCAAATATTTTTTCCTTCCTTGTATTTTCTTTCTTGCAATAGGTTAAGGTTTCCATTTCTGCAACTAGTGGAGATATAATGGAGATACCTCTTAAATTTGTACGAACCCCAGGTTGATAATTAAAGTTGGTAGCCTTTGGAGTTGCAGCATTCTTGTTGCAATATTGAGGCTCATCACACATAACTTCCATTAGATTAAAATAAATTGAAATAACTTCACATCATACCTCATTGGTATCTTATCAATAAGGTACACTTGCAATCATGTTTACTTCCTGACACATCAAGTCAAACTAGAATCTTTGACCAAATCATCATGTATAAATATATCACATCAGGTTAGCTCAAAACACAACCATCATAGGTCAAAATCATAAATCACTTCTAACCACCATAAACCAGAATCATACATCACATGTAATCATCATAGACCATAATTATAAATCACATGCATAATAAAACTGAAATACAATACTAATACTTATCCTTTAATTAATCCTTATCTTCTACCTTTTTCTTTATTCCCTACACACTTTGGATCAGTTTCCACACCCGATAAACACCCAGTGCCTTCTCCTCAACCATGTGCACATACACATGGTGTGCATCATACACATACAACCACACATGAAATACAACACCATGCAATACATGCACCTATACCTGAATCCAATGCATACACCTACACCCAGTGTACCACAACACAATACATACACCTACATCAGTTGTACACCACAACACAATAAATAAACCTACACCTGATGTACGACACAATACATATATGTACACAGAATACAACACAATGAATACACATGTCATGATACCACGACTACACCATGCACATACATAATACCACATGTACACAACACAAAATGTATGACATGCTCATAATACTACATGTACACTAGTATCGCACGTACAACATTTATAATGTACCACCTATACACAGCATCACCTACATAATGTGTACACACCATCACATGTACACGGCACCACCTGTACAATGTGTACACGATGCCACATGTACATTGTAACACATGTACAACATGTATACAATGTTAGACATACACAACACCATATGCATGACATGTACACGACACCACATGCACGACATGTACATAGCACCACCTGCATACAACACCATATGCACAACATGTACACAGCACCACATGCTCACAGCACCACTTGTATAATCATGCACACAACACCATATGTACATGGCACCACATGTACAACATGTATGCAACACCACATCTACATATAATTGCATATCCAACATGTGCATAGCATCATCTATACCCAGCTCTGCATATGCAATATTCACACAACACTATATGTACCACCATGTACATAACATTGCATAAACAACATGTACACACACTATATATACACCAAACCGAATGCGCACAACATCACAGATGCAACATGTACAACATATCCAACTTATGCACAACAATAGTACCACACATCCAAAACCACGCTATCTCTACCAAGCAACCTTGCTTCCAGTGTCTCTCCACCATCCATGCTTATCTTAGCATGCTTCAAAGCACATTACTTTCATTTCTTTGATGTATCTCTCACATTATCTTGTCCATAACATAAACATAGACATAGTATAATCACATAGTATCAATTCTTATCCACATGATACTAACCTCATAGATTTGTCAGGCTACTCTTCCCACTGGATTCCTCATGAACCAAGAATCTCTTCATGCCACTCACCTGCATAAGCAATCATCCCTCCACAAGAATGATCCCTGACGATCCTATCATACAGTGACATAGATACATACATACATACATATAAACATTATCATAAAACAATCATGATGCCATCAAAAAATGACATAGATACATACATGTATACATATATAGACATCAGCATAATCTTGATCACAACATAATTACCAAATATCAAAAGGTCAAGGTTAAGTCAACTCCCTTAATACATGAAACACAAGTGCAACATCGAGAACAATAGTTCCCAACATATATAAGACACATGACGTCTCAAATCCATCGACCTTACATTTCTCGATTACATTTCCCATGATTTTTCTGCCATCATCCATTTACACCAATGGACCCAACCAATCCGACTAGTTGTCATACTCTTGCTTTCAACTACCCTTATACATGCACCGAGCATCATCCAGACCTTACATCACCTGTTGGGTTTCATTCAATTCTCCCTTGGATCCATTAAATTTCCTCTTTCCCAACCAATTCCCCAGACCTCAAACATAAAAGGCAAGACAAGAAACAAACAAGAAGAAAACCATGGAAAACCAACAACAATATGACACCACAACCAAAGTGGCATGGCCATGAAAAAGACGTAAATAAAACTGCAACTAAGCACAACAACTCACGAAAATACCAAAATCACAAGACCAATAATAGATACCATGACTCAATCCCCATGGTTCTTAGTGCTTCCAAGGGAAAGCTCAACCCTAGCCTTCTTCAAGATTCCATGGAAATTTCTTTTCCATGCAATCTGTTGCATCATACTGTCATCAACACATAACTTTCAGTGCTTAAATAAACATAACAATACACTGGTTACCTTACCTTTTTGTGCCAAGCACTTTTATTGCAACTGAACACATCCATGCCATCTCACAAGGGACTCCAATTCCCTTGACAAGTCCACCTATAACTAGAGACTAGCTAATATACTTGTTAAATACAAGTTCATGAATCTAGCACATCCACATAATGTCAAACAAGATTAAGGTTAAGAAGACTTCTTGTATGCAACGCACTCATTCGTTTGGAATTAGGGTTTCCAAACATAGCCAAAAGCATTCTTTCCCAATTCCTTTATTTAACCTTTTCCTTGTTGCAATTGAGTGTTACTATGCATTGTCACATCACTCAACTGTTAGTTATATAAAAATATCAACTGTTACCTTGTCATTCTAATACCAAGCATGTTTCATACACTATTTACACATGTCAAACACATGTTCCAAATATCAAGACAATCATATCTATCAATTTGAAATCAACCTTCACCAAGACTAGCAATCATGTTATAATTCATAATCAACTCATAGTCATTAAACATAATACTAAAATTATCACCTATTACACTCAAGTACATGTCAGTTATCTCAACACATATGTGTTAGTACAATCATCTTAAAACAAGATCATTCATTTAGGAAATCTTACAGACACATACTCATATCATGCAAGTAATCAAACATTCAGACAACAGATAGGCGACATAATAGACACCAACACTCAAACACCAATTAAATGACATAATCAAACATTCAAGCACAAAGTAGATGACATAAGCAAGATCATACCTTAATGTATCTCAGGGGAGGCTATCTTGTCTACACAATCAATCCAGATTAGCATGATATAACTTCACAACATATCAACTCAAAAATAAATAAGGTCATGATATCCATAATAGTCACTAGCTAACATGTTCACTTCAAAAACTCATAAACATTTGTCATTTATGCATAAAAATCACATATGTGCGATTAGTGTAGATCTGTACAACACACTGTCACAAATAATTTGACTCATACATAAATGCCATAACCCTAACCATCTGCATAGGCCAATCCAATTTAGCATGATACATATAACATCAAGATCTTAATATAATAACCCTAATCATCAAGTTATTAGCATATAACAACAACAAGTTAACCTATAACATACTCATAAACAACATATAAAAAAATCATCAAGTTATCTAATCATAAAACAATAAGAGAAATGCATACAACCACATGTTCTTATCATTCATGACTATCCGAAACGTGCATATGACTACTAATCAACTAACATCTATCATTTATGTAACCATAACATCAATAGGAATGTACAAAAAACTAATGTATATAACCCTAATGCATATAACAATCCATTACTAACATAGCTCCATGCCAAACATACAATACCTGGATGATGATCTACTCTTACCCCAAAGTCCATTGTTGCAACTTCAATTTAATGATCTACATCTCCTGCTCTATCTCGGCCAACACATTAGCATCATAACAACCAACAGCAACATGATGACCTAATTGCATACAATGACCTCACAATGCATATCTAACCTACCATATATGCATAACAATGCTTATAAAACCATACACTAATGATGACACATCACACAACAACGCCCTCAACCTTCACATGGCAACATCACTACAACCATGATCAACACCATGTAAATGCAACACATGCATGAACTACAAGCATAAGCAACACATATGCAACCGACATGAATGCATGACCAACACACCGCCCATCCAGTCTGATGGGTGAACCATGCTTTGATACCACTCTGTGGTATCATATATGACCCAAAGAGAGCGCAACCTGCTCTGATATTGCTCTGTAATGCCCTCCTCCCATATCTACCCAAGTAACTGGACAACCGAGGTAAACATGTGATGAGAGGCTACTATGATATGATTCAACCTTCTAGGTATCCTTAAGGAAGTGGAATCAATGGAAACCCATCAAACATACCTTCCACATTAGCAAAAACACTCCCAGAAGCCATCCCAACCACATAGGTATCATGCCCCTAGGTCCCACTAAATTTTTAATCCATTAAACCTATGGACGTTCCCATTCTATGGGCATGCCAGTGTCCAGGGAGCTCTGAATGCTCCCACAAGCCTGCATTCCTGTGTCTAGGGACTATTCCAGCAGACCTGTGCCAGAGTCCATAGGATTTAAGGCACTTTTCAAGCCCATAATTCTGGGCACTGCCCAAAACTTGTTTTAACTTATGGAATCCATTAAACACATGACGATAAGACTAATAAACCAAAAAATAACTCCAAGAATAAGCCTAACCATCCCCAACCAGGAATGATATTCTGTCAAACACTTGGCATTAATGTAATCTACAGGTCTAGGATATAAGACAGAGCATGAATGACTAAAAACTCTTATGAGGCATGACAAGAAGCATCACCACCTTCTCCTTTGAACTATTATGACTTCAATTAGGTCTTTCATCCATCATTTTAACAATTACAAGTAAATACATGAAATAACGATGACAACAACTAGTCATATAACCATGCTTATAACCAACATTAAACCATGAAAATAACAGTGAGACATCAGCCATTAAATCCACATATTAATAAGTACAAAAGTAAGAGAACTTAGCTTTTACTAAAAATAGCCAAATCAAACCAGGTTTGGGACTTCCACATACCACCCGACCGTAGACATGGCTGAACCAAATCTTTGTTTCAGCCAGTCACCCTCATGCCATATTCCAAGCATGAATGTGAGATCTCATGGAAAAACCAATCCAAAAACAACCAAGGGAATCTAGAGGTTAAACCACCTCCACCCTCACCAATCTGTGATCACACCAAAACCAGTGCTCTGATCACAAAACTGAACCGAAATTGGAATGCCATCAGGAATCCATCATGATCCTTGAGGAATTTTTTGTCTCCTTGTCTCTCAGGATTTATCGCAATCCAATCCTGGAACACTAGACCCCAAACCGAGACACCTCCCTCAGGATTTACCATGTATTTCACCAAAACCATTCAAAGGATTCCTAAGCCTTTGGGAATAAAGCTTGAGACCACCTTCGTGCCAGATTCCAAAATCCATCCAGCAATTCCAAAGCTCAAAACCAATATCAATGTCCCAACACACCATTGCATCTGGAAAAGGCAAGGCTAGGTTGAAAACCACTGTCATAACCTGACAAAACCATGCCACCCATAGCAAGAGAACATTACACCAACATGCAAAGCCATGCATGTCAAAACCAACTAGGAAATGACACATGCAATATGTTACCTGCAAGTATTCCTGCTTGATCCTACTCTTCCTTGTTTGATCCTTGCTTTCCTTCCTTCCCTTTTTCTTGCTTTTCCTTCCTTGCTCCAAAGCTAGAGTTCTCCAAGAAAACTCCAAGTTTCCAAGAGTGAGAGAGAGAGAGAATAATGGGAAAGCTCCAAAACTGAACTAACCAAGCTTACTCTGAACAAACCTACACTAACCAAACCTTGCACATTGATCCTCAGAAGGCTTTTTATCAATGAGGCCCCTATTTTCTTCAATTTCCGTTATTTTCCTTCAATTTCCTCCTCACATGCAACCTGTGACCTTTCACCTTCCTTTTCTCCTAATTTCCAATATTTTCATAAATAAATGTGCCAAAATACTTTTTTTTTCCTTTTTAATGCCTTTGCCATTGCCTTTGCCAATTTTCTTTAGCCATAAACACATCCAATGATGCCCACTACAATATATGTGCCCAACATTCAA
Source organism: Pinus tabuliformis (assembly GCA_031772625.1). Classification (NCBI taxonomy): domain Eukaryota; kingdom Viridiplantae; phylum Streptophyta; class Pinopsida; order Pinales; family Pinaceae; genus Pinus; species Pinus tabuliformis. Next base: position 71,650,771 of record CM062809.1, read on the forward strand.
CTTGGAATAAGTGTCCCTTAACCGTGATCTTATTTTTCCTTTATTAATTTTTATTACATGGAATTTTCATGAGGGCTGTTAGAGAACCCTCCCCCTTGGGGAACACCATCCTTTGTGTTAAACCACACTAAGACCTCAGCAAAACCACTAAAAAGCAAACATATTGCCCATGGAGCTTTATAAATTAGCTTGTTGCAGTATTTACAATGAATGGCTTGCTCAAAAGAAAAACATCTTGAAAACATGACAACATACCGCATACTAGAGCTTTATAACATGGGTCATTACGGTATTCACAATAACCACATATACACATATGCACATTTGCTAGACTAGCAAATAAAAGGATACAATGCCCATATCAATCAACAAGGGAATCCAGAGGATCACCCCCCCACCCTCAAAAGTAGTACCAGGATTCACCTCCTTACCAGGAAGTCCAAAATCCACTGCCACAGTTAGAGATGCATCCAATGTCCAACGTTATAATCTTGTGCCACATGTCCTCTTGATGAACAGTTACTAGCTCATTGCTCCAGGGCATACTCCCATTGCACATCTAATTCCATCTTGCAATGCTAATTACCAAAACAAATATATCTATGGCATTCCCTTCTCTGCTACACAGTCTCCTTGGAAATCTAGTCACCCCCTTCTGTGCAGTCACTCACCTTCCAAGTTCCCAAGCATCCCCTATCCCAGGAGATATATCCTTTGGCAAGGTTTCCTCGCGTCGAAATTTCAACAAAAGGCATATACCTACCTCAAAACCATCATACTGGTCATAGAATGCTCATGGAAATCAATGGGCATTATTGGTTACTAGTCTCCCATAATGGCCCTGCTCCTGAACTGCTTTACTAGCATACTGCTATATGTTCCAATTCCTTTTGTCATTGTTGTTAATTCTTGCAGTCAATTTCAATCACCCAACCAGGCATTTCCATGCTTCCTGTACCAAGCACATAAATTCCATTAAATTAAAATAAATTGAAATAACTTCAAATCATACCTCATTGGTAGCTCGTCAATAAGGTACACTTGCAATCATGTTTACTTACTATCACAACAATTCAAACTAGCATCTTTGACCAAATCATCATGTATAAATATATCACATCAAGTTAGCTCAAAACACAACCATCATAGATCAAAATCATAAATCACTTGTAACCATCATAAACCAAAATCATAGATCACCTATAATGATCTGAAATGTTGGGAAAACTTGTTAATGTTATGCAAGTTCCCTCGTCAGTATTAAAAAACAAGTGTTTAGGATCGTCTCAAATTAACCAAATGTGAGGAATTATGTGTCAATTGTTGAGTGTCTTTTATGAGAAATTTATGAGGTTAATTAGCTATTTAAAAACACATACACAGCAAGTAAATTACAGAGAAGTAAAACATAGCAAACTCATAAACACAAAGTTGATAAAGGAGTTCATCCCTCATGGGCTACATCTCCTTGGACCTGATTCAATGGTTAGGCCCTCTTTGGATTAATGGTCAATTCTTTGATTACCTGCACCTGTATTGCTCCAATGGATTTTCAACCTACTCCATTGGATTCATAATACCCAAAAACCCCAAAAATGACTTTCCAAGCTCCACAATTAGACTTCAACTGATTTAGGCTTGACCTCCTCTCCTGGTGGCCCTAGGCTTCATTAAACTTAAATGTAGCAAAATCACATATAGAAGTGTCTTTCTGCCTTTGCAACCTATTCCATTTTTTTTAGAGCATCCAAATGATCTAGTAATGACTCTTTTTTAGCCAAAATTGGTCAAAAAATGCCAAAGTTATGGCCTCTTCAGTTTTTCCTAGGAAATCTCCACTAAATCTGGAGAAACTGCAATTAACCCCGCCAAATTTGGAGCGGTGTCGGATTTATCAGACCCGCCAAAACTACCGCCAACTAAATCCACAGTTAATTAGTGGATAATATTGGATTAAGTAAGGGTTAATTAGCTCTAATCCCCATGGTTAGCGTTAGCACTGGTCGTCGGTTTGCAGTGTTGGTCAAATGTGGAGGTTAAGGTTAGCGGTTACCTCCCAACTACCAAAGTTTAACTCTTTAAATAGAATTTGTGCCCCCTCATTGTTAAGTATCATTGTTGTGGTGTAGTGGTGGAGCATTTCACTTGTGTGGTTGAGGTCATGAGTTCGATTCCCTAGCCTGCAAACCATAATTTTACCCGACCTTTAAGAGGGCACTTGGCAGCCTCTAGGCTTGCCACGCGTTAGCCTCTCATTGGTCCACCTAAATGCCTTTGACTAATCCAATGCTGACACTTGTCAAATGCTAATTGAGCCACCTATGGGAATATTTTGGGAATATTCTCTGGATTATTCTTTTTGCTGACTGGGTTGTATGGATGCCTAGTCAACATCCCATTCAGCATGTACCCAAAATTTACATGTTTGACAAAGCGGACAGAAGGCTCTATCATTCTCATACGAACTCAGTTTTGAGTGAAACAAGTTGCGTTGGGATCATATCATCAAGACGGACACAGTCGTTCAGGTTTTGAGTGATTTCGAGCACTTTGATTTTTTAGCAAATTTTGCGCCTAATCCAGATTCCGATCACTCCTTCCCACTGACAAGATTTTGGACCCACAAAATTTGGTTATCTGATGAGAGCTTAATACTCTTCTCCTTCCAAAGTTCTATCAATTTATTCTACTTGGAAAAATCTCCATGACAACCACTTGGGTTCACTGACATGCCTTGCCTTGCAAATGGATTGGCACTTCAACCAATGTTCTCCTTTTGCTGCTGACCCAATCCAACACTTGTTGGATGCTTCCTGATTAAACACCCTATTGTACCAAAGATATCCCTCGGTGCTTGGAAAGCTGACTGATGGCCTTTCCACTGAGAATCATGTTTATCCTTTTCAACACATGCATTCGATGCAAGCTTCTCCTTGAAAACCACTTTTCCAAGTTAAGTCCATCTGAGTGAACTACAGCAATGAGTTCCAATATCAGTAATAAAAAGAAAATAAATGACCATTCTTTTACCTCCACGGTTCCAAATTCCACATCTGTAATAATTCATTCGCCATCTCTTTCACTTCTTGGCGTCAACACATGAAATGGTCCACAATGGCTGCAATTATTTTTTGGCATTTTTGTCCATTTTTGCTTCTTGATTCCATCATCCTCCAATATTAACATGTTGCTCATGTCATGATTTGAGAATTAAGGCTAGTCATGAGCCTCTTTCTCAAGTGTGGACCTTTCAAAATCCTATGACATCTTGTCACAAGAAACACCGTTAACCTTGAAAAACACTCATTAAAGAATATAACTTGATGACCTCTTCATTTTGCTTCTTCAAAGCAACAAATGCCACATCATGTGAACATCACCATGTGCTCTTACATCTTGGTGTATAAACCATCGGCTAAACACAAGTCGACAAAAAATGCTTCTTCAAACAACTGATTTTCAAGTCAAGCAAAAGCATGTACAGCAACTTGATGATTTACAACAAGAATTCCACATTCTCACAAAACAATTCGCCACCTCTCCCTTTCATCTTTGGAGACAAAATCAAATCTTCCAAGTTGACATAACATACATGTAACAATCAATCGACCACACTAGCTGACACTCATGCATGTGAAAATGATCAACATTCTCAAGTTGGCAACATACATGTTAACAAAGCAATCAACCAACACAAGTCAATCACTCATGCATGTTCAAGCACAATGAAACTATTAAAAATTCCACTGTTCACACACAAACTCTCATGCATGTATATCAATTCTCAACTCTCTCACAAGTACAATCACAAGTACAATAATCCCATTGGTATGTACGAGTACTTAAAGAGTTGAAATGACCAAATTTGTTGCAATAAATTGAGTCAACATACTCCACTTTCGAACACCTTCCTGGCGTAAACATGCAAGTTCAAGAATGCAACATGCATGCAAATTTGTAGTTGCAAATTGCCATATTTTTTGAATCTAAGTGAGTCAACATAACTCTACTTCTCCAACATCTTGCTTCATGAAATATGCAGCATAATTTTAGGAGAAAATAATTGCATCCAAATAACAAGGAAATGCATCAATAAGGCAAGATTTGCATCAATTATCAAAAGAAATGCAAGGCCTTAATTGGTTAAGAAATCTAACCATCTCTTTCCAAACCATTTTAATGGTGCTTCTTTCAGTTGTACTTCATCATGTGTATCATATTGACCCACATCAATTATGGAATCCTCTTTTTCATTCTTTCCAAAATCTCTCTCGACCTTCTTCAAATGTCGTGGATGACTTGCTGGATGCAAAGTCCAACACTTGTCGACAAGATGACCCTGCTTATGGCAATGAGTGCAAAATAATTGCATCTTCTTTTCAACATGGTTTGTATTATCCAATGGACCTTTGGCTTTCTGCCTCTTTTGCTTTGAAAGTTTCATGTGTATGGCTATCCTCTTCCAACACCTCTAAACAGTATGGTTATTCAAACCACAAAAGGAACATGTAAATTTTCTCCAAATATTATGTGAAAATTTACCATGTTTATCATAATCAAAAGAAACTTGATTAAAGGCAAATTTATACCTTGCACATTCACCTTTGTCGCCTTCTTGAGGAGGTGAATTTGATGAGGTAGTGGCTCTCTTCGAAATACCAACAATTATTTCAATTACCTTAGAGCTTTCAACATCCTCTTGTTTTCCATTTCCACTATTTGCATGCTTATGAGCGTCTTCTTGCAAAGTGGGTATAAAACTTTTGCATTCCTCATGAACACAAACTTCACAAGCTTCAGGTAATGAACATGTAATGAAAGTCCTTCTTGGAATACCTTCATGTGCCTCCTTGGCTTTGGAGAATTCTCCATCATGTTGTCCATAACCAAGACCCAAATACCTAGGCCTTTCCTCAACAACAATTGGCTCAACTATGCCTTGTGCATGTTTGCCTAACCCTTTACCTTCATAGCCCATCTTCATCAATAATTTGGACCCTATTCCTCTAATGTGTATTTCAAAAGAGCTAAAACATTCATTTTGAGAGGAAATTGAAGATAAACTTGAATTGCATACCTCATTTTCATTCACATACTTGGCTAGGGTTTCCTTGGCATCGTGGAGTTGAATCTCCATCTCATGCATCTTTTCAAGAAGCTCTTGCTTCTCCTCCTTCATGGCCATCAACTCCTCTTGAAGTATAGTGTTCTCCTTCCTATCTTCATTCATCTCTTGCACCATATCTCTCATGATGATAAGCTCTTGCAACATCTCTAAATCAAAGAGTATTGCTAAGAAAGATGAATTAGAAGCATCACTTGTTGAAGCTGCCATCACATAAACTTGCACACAGTTAAATTTTCCTTGCACAAATACAAAACCAATAGCTAATTTTCTAGCTAACCTTGGAAAACCATCTCAGGGTTAAAATGAGCTAACAGTGCTCTGATACCAACTTGATCTGAAATGTTGGGAAAACTTGTTAATGTTATCCAAGCTCCCTCATCAGTATTAAAAAACATGTGTTTAGAATCGCCTCAAATTAACCAAAATGTGAGGAATTATGTGTCAAATATCGAGTGTATTTTATGAGAAATTTATGAGGTTAATTAGTTGTTTAAAAACACATATACAACAAGTAAATTGCAGAGAAGTAAAACACAGCGAACTCATAAACACAAAGTTGATAAAGGAGTTCACCCCTCCTTGGCTACATCTCCTTGGAACTACTTCAATGGCTAGGCCCTCTTTGGATTAAAGGTCAATTCCCTGATTACATGCACCTTAATTGCTCCAATGGCTTTGCAACCTTCTCCATTGGATTAAGAAGACCCAAAAACCCCAAAAATGACTTTCTAAGCTCTGCAATTGGACTTCAACTTATCTAGGCTTGACCTCCCCTCCTCGTGGCCTTAGGCTTCCTTAACTTTCAATGTAGAAAAATCACGTACAGAAGTGCCTTTCTACCTTTGCAACCTATTCTATTGTGTTTAGAGCATCCAAATCATCTAGGAATGATTCTTTTTAAGCCAAAATTGGTCGAAAACTGCCAAAGTTATGGCATCTTCAATTTTTCCTAGGACATCTCCACTAAATCTAGAGAAAATCTAGTTAACCCTGCCAAATTTGGAGCGGTGCCGGATTTATCGAACCCGCCAAAACTACCGCCAACTAAATCTGCAGTTAATTAGTGGATAAGCTTGGATTAATTAAGGGTTAATTAGCATTAATCCCCATGGTTAATGTTAGCATTGGTCGCCAGTTTGTAGTGTTGGTCACATGTGGAGGTTAAGGTTAGCGATTACCTCCCAACCGCAAAAGTTTAACTCTTTAAATAGAATTCGTGCCCTCTAATTGTTAAGTAACATTGTTGTGGTGTAGTGGTGGAGCATTGCGCTTGTGTGGGCAAGGTCAAGATTTCGATTCCTCGGCCTACTAACTATAATTTTACCCAACCTTTGAGAGGGCACGTGGCAGCCTCCGGGCTTGCCATGTGTCAACCTCTCATTGGTCCACCTCAATGCCTTTAACTAATCTGATGCCAACACTTGTCAAATCTTGATTGAGCCACCTGTGTAAATATTCTAGGAATATTCCAAGGAATATTCTTTTTGTTGACTAGGCTGTACAGATGCCTAGTCAGCATCTTAGTCAGCATGTACCCAAAATTTGCATGTTTGACAAAGCAGACAGAAGGATCTATCTTTGTCATATGCAGTCATTTAGGTTTTGAGAAATTCCGATCACTTTGATTTTTGAGCAAATTTTTGTCCCTAATCCGGATTCTGATCATGTAATCATCATAAACTAGAATCATAAATCACATGCATAATAAAACTGAAATAAAATACTAATACTTATCCTTTAATCAATCCTTAGCTTATACCTTTGTATTTATTCCGTACGCACTCTAGATCGGTTTCCACCCCCAACAAACACCAAGTGTCTTCTCCTTAACCATGTGCACATAGACATTGTGTGCATCACACACATAAAACCACATACGACATACAACGCCATGTAATACATGCACCTATACCTAACATACAACACATACACCTACACCCGTTGTAACACAACATAGTACATACACCTACATCCGGTGTACACCACAACACAATAAATACACCTACACCTGATGTACAACACAATACATATACGTACACAATGTACAACACAATGAATACACATGTCATGATACCATGACTACACCATTCACATACATAATACCACATGTACACAACACAAAATGTACGACATGCTCATAATACCGCATGTACACCAGTACTGCATGTACAACATGTACACAGTACCACCTATACACAGCACCACTTGCATAATGTGTACACACCATCACATGTACACGGCACCACCTGTACAATGTGTACACAACACCACATGTACATTGTACCACATGTACAATGTGTACACAATGCTAGACATACACAGTACCACATGAACAACATGTACACGACACCACATGTACACAGTACCATATGCACGACATGTACACAACACCACCTGCATGCATCACCATATGTACAACATGTACACATCACCACTTGTACAAGCATGCACACAACACCATATGTACATAGAACCACATGTACAACACGCACGCAACACCACATGTACATAGCATCATCTATACCCAGCACTGCATATGCAATATTCACACAACATTATATGTACCACCCTATACATAACATTGCCTAAACAACATGTACACACACTATATACACACCACACCACATGCACACAACATCACAAATGCAACATGTACAACATATCCAACATATGCACAATGATAGTACCACACATCCAAAACCACATTGTCTCTTCCAAGCAACCTTGCTTCCAGTGTCTCTCTGCCATCCATGCTTATCTTAGCATGTCAGAAAGCACATTACTTTCATTTCGTTGATGTATCTCTCAACATTAGAATGTCCATAACATAAACATAGACATAGTATAATCACATAATATCAACTCATATCCACATGATACTAACCTCAGAGATCTGTCGGGCTATTGTTCCCACTTGATTCCTCATGAACCAGGAATCTCTTCATGCCACTCACCTGCATAAGAAATCATCCCTCCACAAGAATGATCCTTGATGACCCTGTCATACAATGACATAGATACATAGATACATATAGATATATAAATTAGAATAAAACAATCATGATCCCAGCAGAAAATGGCATTCATACAGACATGTATACATATATAGACATTAGCATAATCATGATCACAACATAATTACCAGATATCATAAGGTTAAGGTTAAGAGAACTCCCTTTATGCGTGCAACACATGAGCAACATCGAGACCAACAGTTTCCAATATAGCCAAGACATATAACGCCTCAAATCCATTCACCTTACCTTTCTTCATTACCTTTCCCATGATTGCCCTGCCATCGTCCATTCACACCAATGGACCCAACCAGTCCAACTGGTTGTCATACTCTTGCCTTCAACTGCCCTTATACATGCACTGAGCTTCATCTAGGCCTTACATCACATGTTGGGTTTCATTTAGCTCTCTTAGGGCTCCATTAAATTTCCTCTTTCCTAACCAATTCCCTAGACCCCAAACATAAAAGGTGAGGTAAGGAATAAACAAGAATAAAACCAACAACAATATGACACCACAACCAAAGTGGCATGGCCATGCACAAGACGTAAACAAAACCGCAACCTAGCACAACAAATCACAAAAATACCAAAATCACAAGACTAACAACAGACACCATGACTCAATCCCCATGGTTCCCAGTGCTTCCAAGGGAAATTTCAACCTAAGCCTTCTTTAAGATTCCATGGAAATTTATTTTCCATGCAATCCCTTGTACCATACTACCATCAACACATAATTGTCAATGCTTAAATAAAAATAACAATACACTGGTTATCTTACCTTTTTGTGCCAAGCACGTTGCTTGCAACTGAACACATCCACGCCATCTCTCAAGGGACTCCAATTCCCTTAACAGATCCACCTCTAACTAGAGACTAGCTAATATACTTGTCAAATACAAGTTCATGAATCTAGCACATATCCACATAAGGTCAGGCAAGATTAAGGTTAAGAAGACTTCCTGTATGAAAATCACTCATTCATTTGGAATTAGGGTTTCCAAACATAGTCAAAAGAATTCTTTCCCAATTCCTTTCTTTGACCTTTTCCTTGTTGCAATTGAGTGTTACTATGCACTGTCGCATAACCCAATTGTTAGTTATATAAACACATCAACTATTACCTTGTCATGCTAATACCAAGCATGTTTCCTTCATTGTTTACACATGTTCCAAATATCAAGGCAATCATATCTATCAATTTGAAATCAACATTTACCAACACTAGCAATCATGTCATAATTCATAGTCAACTCGTAGTCATTAGACATAATACTACAATTGTCACCTATTACACTCAAGTACATGCCAGCTATCTCCACACATATGTATTAGTACAATCATCTTAAAACAAGATCATTCATTCAGACAATCTTACAGACATAAACCCATATCATGCAAACAATCAAACATTCATACAACAAATAAGCGACATAATAGACACCAACACTCAAACACCAATTAAACGACATAATCAAACATTCAAGCACAAAGTAGACAACATAAGCAAGCTCATACCTTAACATATCTCAAGGGAGGTTATCTTGTCTACACAATCAATCTAGATTAGCATGATATAACTTCACAACATATCAACTCAAAAATAATTAAGGTCATGATATCCATAATACAGCTTGAGTGGGCCTAATGGTTAAGAGCATGCATTTCCTCCTAAGAGGTCATAGGTTCAAAACCAAAGGGGGTAGAGTATATATGCCTTTGTAGACTTAGCATTCAAATCATTGCATGGATGTGGGTGCCTTGTCCCACAAACAAGGGAGTCTCATACACCAATTTGGTGTCTGGCTTGGTCGTGACCTTAAAATTGCATAATAATAATAATAATAATAATCACTAGATAATATGTTGACATCATAAACTCATAAAAATTTGTCATTTATTCATAGAAATCAGATATGTACGGTCAATATAGATTAGTACAATATGATTTCACAAATAAATCAACTCATACATGAATGTCATAACCCTAACCATCTGCATAGGTCAATAAAATTTAGCATGATGCATATAACATCAAGATCTTAATGTAATAACCCTAATCATCAAGTTACTAGCATATAACAACAGCAAGTTAACCTATAACATACTCATTAACAACATATAACAAAATCATCAAGTTATCTAATCATAAAACAACAAGAGTAATGTATACAACCAAATGTTACTATCATTCATGACTATCTCACACATGTGCATATGACTACACTAATCGACTACCATCTATCATGTATGTAACCATAACATCAATAGGAATATACATAAAACTAATGTATATAACCCTAAAGCATATAACAAGCCATTACTAACATACCTACATGCCAAACATACAATACATGTATGATGATCTACTCTTACCCCGAAGTCCATTGTTGCAACTTCACTTTAATGATTTGCATCTCCTTCTCTATCTCAATCAACACATTAGCATCATAACAACCAACAACATCATGATGACCTAATTACATACAATGACCTCAAAATTCATGTCCGGCCTACTATACATGCATAACAATGCATATAAAACCATACGCTCATGATCGCACGTCATGCAACAATGCCCTCAACCTTCACATAGCGACATCACTACAACCATGATCAACACCATGTAAATGCAACACACACAGTACAACAAGCATAAGCAACACATGAAATCGACATGAATGCATGACTAACACATCGCCCATCCAGTCTGAGGGGTGAACCATGCTTTGATACCACTCTACGGTATCATATATGACCTAAAGAGAGTGAAACCCGCTCTAATACCACTCTATAACGCCCTCCTCTAATATCTACCCAAGTAACTGGCCAACCGGGGTAAACATGTGACAAAAGGCTACTATGATATGTGATGAGCCTCGGTATTGCAACAAGAATGCTGCAATTCCCAAGGCTATTTACTTTAATTATCAACCCGGGGTTCGTACAAACTTAAGAGGTATAGGCACTATATGTGCAGTGCACAATGTGTCCTTCCTTTAATGTCATCATGTAATGGAGTGCATGTACTGAAGTCAAATCCTAAACTAATTGCAGAAAATGAAATGCTCAAAATGGAAACCTCAACCTATTGCAAGAAATAAAGTACAAGGAAAGAAACCTATTCTAATTGCATAAAGTAAATATCATGAACTAAATGTCAACCATTACATTTAAAAGACTTTAGATCCATTAACAAATTTCATTGGATGTGGCAATCAATAAAATCATCATTGTATTATCCATTTCATAAATATGTCCATTAGCCCAAATCGTTGAAATGTTTTGCATGGGTAAAGAGGCAAGTCCTAAGTGGTATTTAGTCTTCCCTAATCATTTATTTAGAGCCTAGGGGTCTTGATTCAACCCTAAGGGACAATAACCAAGCTTCTTGAGTGAATCTGGGCAAGTATATGCATGTTGGAAGGCTACTATAGGGTTTCTTCTAGTACTACTACAGGAAACAACAGATTTGCTATAAGGAGTTATAATTCATCGAATGACCAACCAAATAAAATCCAAATTGGATGGGACAAATTTTTTTATTTACTAGGATTTCTTAGGTCTCCATTCCGATTGGAATCACTCAAAAATACCTTTGTTAACCCGTGCTAAAAAATGGTAGAAAATTACTAGTCTAAAATCTAGAAATTTGAGAACTAGTGAGCTAGTAAATCTATCAAATTCCTAACCTAATAAAGTGAAAATGCAATGGGGTAATTTTTGTTATTAACTAGAATTTTTTTGTAATATAATTCAAGTGGAACCAACTCGATTGAAGCTCATTAGAATGCTCTGACAAATATCATAAATTTATTGTTATTTGCCACAAAAAAGCTCCATAAATCTAGATTTGGGAATAAGAAAACTAATCTAAGTAGCTCAATGATTACTATGACCTTCCAAATATTTTCCAAGGATGAAATGATGCTTGTGATCCTGAAAAATAACTTAAATCAACCATTTAACCCAATCCTACAAGAATAAATCATTAATACTAAATGCAAAAATAGAAAGAAACAAGAACAAGAGATGCATGTGAATAAGAAGTGAAAAGAAGAAAAGAAAATGATACAAAAGGGCTTTAAGGCTCCTCGGATGGCCAAGCCCAAGGAAACTCAGAGTCCTATGAAGGATACCAAGGTATAGAAGCTAAACATGACACCAATCTTCATCATTTCCATCGATGCAATTACATCCTTGCAAGAATTGACAATGGAGCTGCAAAAATACGAGTTCTCTCCACAAGAAGACTAATAAAAATCTCCCCATAGAGGAAAATTAGACTTGTTACTTATAAAAAATGATTAGGAATAATTCCCCATGAAAGGAGGAAGTTTTCCCCACCAAAATCCCTTGATTAGTGGATCAGGTTCCCAATACTAGGAATCTGCATTAAATGGCAAGGAACATATTCCTAGATTTCTTCAATCATTGGAGCTCCACAATTTGTGCCATAATTCCATAATATCTTGTTGATTTATTATTTAATATTGATCTTCCTATAGTAGGGAGTAGATCCCTATAGTATCTCCTCCTCCAAATCTTCATAATCTACCCAATATTCTCACAATATTCCACAAAAATAAATAATATTAGGCATAAATATGAAATTATCCATAAACCTTCCTAATGAACATATTAAAGTTAAAAATACATTATCTAATGCAAAAATAGAGGTTTAATGCGCTGAAGGATGGTCAGATGGGCCTTAATTTATGTCTAATTTAAAGGCATAGTCCTTAATTTATGTCTAATTTAGAGGCCCATCAATATGAATCAACCTTCTAGGTATCCTTAAGGAAGTGGTATCGATGAAAACCGATCAAACATACCTTCCACATGAGCAAAAAAACTCCCATGATCCATCTCAACCACACATGTATCATGCCCCTAGGTCCCACCGAGATTTTAAGCCATTAAACCTATGGACACTCCCATGTTATGGGCATGCCAACTTCCAAAGAGCTTTGGACGCTCCCACAAGCCTACATGCCTGCATCCAGGGACTATATCCAATAGACCTGTGCCAGATTCCATGGGATTTAAGGCACTTTTCAAGCCTAGAATTTTGGCCATTGCCCATAACTTGTTGTAACTTCCGAAATCCATTAAACATGTGATGACAAGACTAATAAACCAAAAACTAACTCCAAGACTAAGCTTGATCATCCCCAATTGGGACTGACATTCTGTCAAACACTTGGCATCAATGCAATCTACAGGTCTAGGATACAATAAAGAGCATGAATGACTGAAAACTCTTATGAGACATGACAAGAAGGATCACCACTTCTCCTTTGAACTGTTATGACATCAATTAGGCCTTGCATCCATCATTTTAACAATTACAAGAAAATACATGAAATAACCATGACAATAACCATGCTTATAACCAACATTACTTCATGAAAATAATAGTGAGATATCAGCCATTAAATCCACATATTAATAAGTACAAAAGCAAGAGAACTTAGCTTTTATTAAACATAGGCAAATCCGACCGTAGACATGGTTGAACCAAATCTTTCTTTCAACCAGTCACCTCCGTGCCATATTCCAAGCATTAATATGGGATCTCATTGAAAAACCAATCCAAAAACAACAAAGGGAATCCAGAGGTTAAACCACCTCCACCCTTGCCAATCTGTGATCACACCAAAAACCGGTGCTCCAATCACAAAACTAAACCGAACTTGGAATGCCATCCGAAATCCATCACTATCCTTGAGGAATTTTTCATCTCCTTAACTCTCAAGATTTACCGCAATCCAATCCCAGGTCACTAGGCCCTAAACCAAGACACCTCCCTCATGCTTTACCATGTATCCCGTCAAAACCGGTCATGGGATTCCTAGGCCTTTATGAATGAACCTTGAGACCACCTCCGCCCCAAATTCAAAATACATCCAGAAATTCCAAAGCTCAAAACTGATATCAACATCCCAACACAACATGGAATCTAGAAAAGGCAAGGTTAGGCTAAAAACCATTGTCATAACCCAGCAAAACCATGCCACCGATAGCAATAGAACCATACACCAACATACAAAGCATGCATGTCAAAACAAGCTAGGAAATTACACATGCAATATGTTATCTACAAGTTTCCTACTTGATCTTTCTCTTCCTTTCTTGATCCTTGCTTTCCTTCCTTTCCTTCCTTACTCCAAATCTAGAGTGATCCAAGAAAACTCTAAGTGTCCAAGAGAGAGAGAGAGAGAGAATAATGAGAGAGCTCCAAAATTGAACTAACCAAGCTTACTCTGACCAAGCCTACACTGACCAAATCTTACACATTAATCCTCAAAAGCCTTTTTACCAATGAGGCCTCTATTTTCTTCAATTTCCACTATTTTCCTTCAATTTCCTACTCACATGCAACATGTGACCTTTCACCTTCCTTTTCATCTAATTTCCATTATTTTTATAAATGCCTTTGCCAATTTCCTTTAGCCATAAACACGTCTAGTGATGCCCACTAGGATATCTTTGCACAACATTCAGTTTGGAATAAGTGTCCATTAAGTCTTATTTTTCCTTTATTAACTTTTATTACATGGAATTTTCACCAGGATTGTTACACTTTGCAACTACAATCCCTTAAATTAACTTATTTTAATAGGGCTCCAGTGTAGGTTAGCTAAGAAAATATCAAGTTCTGGGCAATGTGGATGTTTCTATGGCAATGTTACACTAGTTCCCACATGTAACTTAGTCTTTGTAAAGTCTCCCTTCCGCTGAATAAAGATTCAAATTAGTAACATCCATAGGCCAAAAGGAAAATGACCAAGAATACCCCCAAATCATCAAAATCCTTAGTTTTATGTGCATGTATTTAACATAACACGTGGCATAAGGAGGGTCTTCACCAAGGCCAAGATTTATATGTCATTTTTCTCAACTAAGGTAATGGTACTTTGGATTTTGAATAAAACATCTTGGTGTTGGCCCCTTTTTGGGCCCCCATTAGCCCTCTCTCGTTCACCTCTTATGTAGTCATAGCTCCCCATAGTCTTTTTGTCCTTCTGACAAGCAGTCAGGGGTGTATTTTCATTATTATTAATATCATATACAACATTTACAATACATGTATTGGTCATTTCCCAATATCATCCAACTCACCATCCTATATAATTTTTATGTATACTTACATTACAAAATCGGGGACATTACAATATGGAGGTAATTCTATGATTCCACAACCATGTTCTTATATGGATGTACTACTATGATTCCACAACTATTTTCCAAAAGGTTATTCTTTCAAAAGACACATCTATAATGCTAAGTTATTTCATCATTACTATTTCGTAAATCCAAAATATTCCATCACCATTAAAGAATCATATTCTATTGCTTCTTGGTCATTTCTTACATATATTTGTGAAACTTAAATTAACTCATCTTAATTATCTATTTAATACTCTCTTTTTTCCATCTGATTATTCTAGGTTGGTCATGGTTAAAAATTTGCAATTTCATCATTTTCTCTTCCTCCCTAATGTAACTTTATCAAATATATACTACTAACATTAGAGATCAAACTTAAAAATTTCCCTTCATTTATGAGAACCCTTGGTTTTATACTTATTTTCCTATCTTCTCATTCTAATACTAGTTTTACTATCTTTTTGGGGGTAGTTGCATATTATCTTGATGTATATTACTTATAAGTTTGACTTCATTTGATGTGTATCTTCAATGAATTGTACTCTTGTTCTCTCAATTTGATCATTATAATTTTTCCACATCATACTTCAATAGCTAAATTATTCTTTACTTCCTTAGGTTACCTTGACCAATTCTGCATATTATGTGATTGTATAGCAATTCATATCTAATGTTCTCTTGTGAATGTCCTTGTCAAGCCTCTAAGTTTATACTATTAATCATTTAAAAGATTCATCTTTATTTTCTCATGCATTCATTAATGCATGTCTAGTAAATAATTTCATGATCCCATTCTTAACAACGACATATTTTCATTGTGTCTGGGTGCTCAAAGCCATAAAATCTGATATATAGGTTTAGGTTGATCGAGGCCACATATTCAAATCCTACTTCCACATGACATCAGAGTTTATCAGAGGGTGTAATCATCCACTTTTAGACTAATTAGAAGTTGATATTCATTATTTCCTATCAGTTTATTTCATTGTATATCGGGACTACAAGTTTAATCATATCTTCATTTTGGTTCATGCATAATTTGTGAGGTCACAAATTGTTTTTATTCTAGACCTCATATCATATGTCTAGTTTTTGAATTCCCTAATCCAGCTAATAAATATTGCAATGAGTCTCTCAATATCGGTTGCAGGGGCTAACCATGCATATTATAATTATCCATGTACATTAATAGTCAACTATGCATATGTATATATGTATAATTCATTTCCTGCCACTAATATGAAAACAAAGAAAAAGAGAAGACACAACCTAAGGTGGTCCAAGGGATAAGTGTCAATCTCCTTTCCTCTGGGGTTACTAATTATAAAACACTCAACATAAGGTTTTTGTACTTTCCTATATTGACTTAAGTCTAGATTAGATCACATATATTGCACCCAGAGTAAATGTGAGGATATCCTCGTCACCTCTAGCAACTCACCAAATTGCACCCAAACAATAGGTAGGTGATTTGAGTATTGGAAAGGTTTGCTTATGATCCAGGTGGATATTGGTGGCCACCCACCTATTCCACTTAGACCCCCAACACCGTTTTCTTTCAGTTTCCTAATTCTAGAAAAGTTTTCTATTTCGACAGTTTTCTATTTTTGGCCATTTTTTGGGTCCTGAACTTCCATATCCATTTTGAGGCCCCAAATGGTGTTTTTTTAGGAAATGAGAAAATGTGAGGCCTATGGCCTACATTTTTAGTTTAATTTTTTTTTCCTCAGATATGCCTTCCTAACAGGTTCTCGTGCATGCCAAATAGAGATCATATGCCAAATTTACAACTTTAGGAAGTTGATGTTCCAACTAACCCCAATAGGGCACACAAGCTTTTGGCGCTTCATCTCCTAGGGTTATTTTTCTGGATGTTTATGATTTTCCATTATTTATTGATGATAAAAAGACCTCTAAGCCTCATTGTAACAAAGTCTAGAAGGAATGCAACCATCACATCTCTTATCAGAGATAAGCTACCATTGCTCGAGCTAGTTTTTTCCCCTCCTGCATGTAAATAATTTTTAGATGTTGCCATTTATTAATTGAAGTTATATTTATTTGTATATTTGTATTATGTTTAAATCTATATTTCATTTCGTTCCTTCATAAATCTAGATCATTGGTATCAAAGCAGTCAGCTCTTTCTCTATTTTTTTTGCATGTACCTAACAAGGTCGGGGTATAAGGAGTTGGGACTTCAAATTATTGAGCCCTTGCAAGACCGGCCTTACCAACCCCGATGACCTCCCATGGTGGAACAAAATAAAGACGATGGAGTAGTAATTCCTTTCAAATTTTTGCTCAAAGAGGCCCTTGAGCGACAAAGGAATGAGATGATGAATAATTTTTCCCAGATCCTTCAACGGGTATTGGTAGGTGAAGCATCTTCATCTAGTAGTCACTACGAAGGCACCACCCCCTTTAAGGTACAAGTTAATTTTTACATTCCTATATTTGAAGGTCAAATAGACACAAGTGCTCTAGATAGATGGTTAAACCTATTGGAAGGGTAATTTTTGGTCCATAATTTTTCCGATAGGGAAAATATTACTTTTTCACTCCTTAAAGTCACCCCCCATGTCAAGGACTAGGGGGAACTTAGTGTGAGCAAAGGAATGAGGAGAAACCCTCACTACTTTCAATCATGCCCTCTTGGAATTATTTCTTAGATTTTTTTAGGGAATACTATTACCCTACCGAGAGTTATAAACATAAGTACATAAAATGGACCACACTACGTCGGGAAAGAGGCCAATATGTGTTGCAGTTCATGAACATTTTTCATACCCTATGCACAAATTTGGGTATTAAGGATTTTGAGTAGCTTATGGTACTCAAGTATCGTGGTTGTCTACACAAATACATCTAGGCAGAAATGGAGATCCTGGACATTTCCTTGCTTTACACAACTTACCGATATGTTGTTAAGAACGAACTTAAATTTAAATAGAAGAAGCGACACTTTGGATATGTGAATCTGAATTAGGGAAAAGGCACCTCCAAACCTCAGAACAAAGGATATATCCAAGGTGGATTGAACTAGGACAACACATCGAAGCCACAAGCAAAGAAAAACACCACGAATATGAAGAAGGAAACATGAAAGTGGTGTGAGTTCCATAAGAGCTCCACCCACAACACAAATGAGTGTCACGCCAAGAAATCAGTGGTGGCCAAGCTAAAAGATTCAAATTCATATGCATGTTTTGACTCTGAGCCAAAACCTAATAAGGAGAATGATAAGGGGAAGCAATTTATTGGTGCAGAACCCAATGCCATCATTGCCACCACCAAGGTCCAGAAGATTGAGCCCAAAGATCTAGAGGAGGGGGGTTGTTTCTTCCACTAATGGAAGTGGGTGAAGGGCTCTCCACTGTAGTTCATTGTCAAAAGTGGAAGCCAAAATAATCTCATCATGGTAGATTTCATTAAGAGGTTGGGCCTTCTGTCCACACCACACCTGTAGGTATACACCATCAGGTGGCTCCACCAAGGACAAGATCCCTGCATCAACCAACAATGTCACCTCCCCTATAGCATCAATCCCTTCATGGACAAGGTATTGTGTGATGTTTCTCTTCTTGAAGTTTCTGATGTTTTATTAGACCAACCATAATTTTGGAAGCGTCATGTTGTGTATGAGTCCATACCTCACACTGTTATTATTACCTCAGGCAAAAAACTATACAAGACATCAGAGTTAGCCCCACCTACTGCCATTTCTTTGTCTTGCTAAGAAATGCAGTAAGATCATCTCCCAGACTAGGAATATTTTTTCTTTCTAATTCACTCTCAAAGTAAGGGGAAAATCGTCACCACATCCATGGCCCCCAGAAAGGGTTCCTCCATGCAACAAGAGAAAGTTGATATGGTCATGGATGAGTATAGGGACATCTTCTCCTCACCCATAGGGGTACCTTTGCACTATTCGGTAATGTATTTGATCGATATGACTCCCGAACCACCTCTACCTAATGGGCCAATATACCACCACTATCTTCTGCAAAACGAGGAAATCGAGCAGCAGATCTAGGATTTACTAAAAAAAGGGCACATCTGACCAAGTTCCTCACCTTGTGGGAGCCCAATTGTACTCGTACAGAAGAAGGATGGGACCAGGAGAATCTACATTAATTATCAGGCACTGAATAAAATCACTGTCAGCTCAGGTATCTTCTTGACCAGCTCAAATGTTCCAAGTACTTCAACAAGATTGATTTGAATTCTAGCTATCACCAAGTTCTAGGAAAACCCACAAATCTATGGAATACCACCTTCAAATCCAAGGAGGACCTTTTTGAGTGGTTATTCATGCCCTTCGGGTTAACAAATGCCCCTGCAACTTTTAAGAGATCGATGAATGACGTCTTATGTCCTTTCACCAACTCATTCTTATTTGTATATCTAGATGACATCCTCATCTTCAGCAAGAGTTGGGCAAAACACTTGCAACATATTTGGAAGGCCCTTCAAACCCTACAACAACACAAACTATGTGCCAACATGGAGAAATTCTCTCTTGGCATGAACCAGGTCTAATATATGGGATACATCATTGATGAGCAAGGCATGCATGTGGATCCAGCTAAGACCCAAGTCATTCAAGATTGGCCAACACCAACAACTCTGAGAGAGCTTCATAGATTTTGGGCCTTGCTGATTTCTATCGAAAGTTGATGTTGGGATTCTCCCATATCACTTGGTCTTTAAGTCAAGTTACCAAGAGCGGAGAAAAAGTTAAGTTTTTTTGGTCCAAGTCCCAACAGAAGGAATTAGTTGGGCTAAAACATCGCCTTTACTCTGTGTCATCATTCACATTTCCATACTTGCAATATCTATTTAAAATTGAGACAGATGCCTCCAACTACGTTATTGGTGTAGTTCTCACCTAGCAAGGGCAACTGGTGGCCTATCATAGTGAGACACTTTCCAATATGATTCAAAAATACCCCATCTATGATAAGGATATGTATTCTATCGTGCAGGCTTGCTAACAATGCAAACATTAGATTCTAGGGAAGAAGACAATCATCCACAAAGATCATCTGCCTCTTTAGTTTATACAGACACAAGGGAAGTTACAAAATGATCGCCATAAAAAATGATCCACATATCTACAACAATTTCATTTTAACATTAAATACAAGAAGGTTTGACACCAATAATTTTGTAGATTACCTCAATTAGCCCCCGGTTGTGGCACTGACCATTGTTCTCAACTCGTATGGGAATGAGACTTCTAGATGGTCGTATTTGAACAAAAATGATATAGAATTTTCCAACACATACTAGATGCTAATGGATGGCAAGAAAGTACCATAATTCCACCTCCAGAATGTATTGTTATCCTACCTAGGACACCTTTGTGTTCATTTAAGCAAGCATGCCAAGATGATTTGGGAGGCACACTACAGTCAAGTCACGGGACATTTTGGTTTGGAAAAAATAGTGGCAATACTGTAGAAGTATTTTTATTGGCAAAAATTCGAAAGGATGTTGGAAAATATATGAGATCCTACACTACCCATGTCATCGTCAAAACACCCATTAAGAAGCAAGGCATGTACACTCCTTTTCCTACTAATATCCATCCTTGGGAATCCATCTCCATGGATTATATGTCTGGACTTCCTTCTACCAAGCATGGTAATGATTGTGTATTTGTGGTCATTGATATATTTGATATTGGTTGCTTGTAAGAAGAGTATCGCAGCAGAAGACATTGCCAAACACTTCTTCGAATGAGTGTGGGTACATTTTGGGATCTTGTAGACCATTATATGAAATCGGGGTAGTAGGTTCTTGAGCGAATTCTAGTTGAGCCACTGGCCATTATTGGACACAAATTCAATAACGTTCCATCGCTAGATTAGATATGAGCCTTACAACATCACTAAGGTTGTGGATGAAAATATTTTCGAGTTAAGTATCCATCAATTCCTTGACTTGCACCCCGTATTGTTATCGGGAAATCTAGTGTCTATGCAGAGCTGCTAGTCCCACTAAGGCTGGTAGCTACCTTAGAAACAAACAAACTAAAACCACTTTCGTTTCCCTTTATGAGAAGTAGATAAGAGGGGAATAAAGGAGACCAACCTCTGTCTTGCGCTTGGTTCCTTGCTTGATTCCTCTCCCTTCTGATAGATCTTTGCCACTCGCTTTCTCATCTACCCAGCTTCAAAGAGCACCTGTGGAATCAAAGCAGCATAATACTATCCAAGAAGAAAGATCTACTATCATAAACAATATAGGACCAGATATATATTGACCACACAAATGCATATATCATCAATCATACAAGAATGTGGAGGAAAACTTGAATAGCTTTATTAATAATCAAGAATGGCACAGAGGATTACAACCAATTTTTCTGACCCAGCGTCATCCTCTCAGCAAGAAAGCCCTTCTTCACCTCATGAAAATCTTAGATCACCCAACACTATGATGTTACACTAAGAAACCAGCAGCACGTCCTTACAAGATACAAAATTCCAGCCTCTGGATCTCTGGGATGAGGGATCCATATATAGATGTTTGCAAGGGGGGTGATTCAAATTTTGAGATTTTATTAGTGTCCTCTCTTGATAGTTCTTGATTCCACTTGGAGATTGATGATCTCTTACTCATCCCTGGGCAAATGCAAAGAGGCAAGTGTCACAGGAGAAGTTTCTGGAAGATTCCATGATCCTCCACCTCACAGATTGACCCTGCCATTTGTCCACTCTCACCCATTGCACCCCATAGAAGGGCTTTTCAGTATGCATCGCACCTCGCGTGTGCATTTAGGTGGGATGCAGCGCACTTTGACCATGGAGCAAGTGAGATGGTCCAGTTTTGACCAGTTCTAAGTAGTTTTTCATGGAGAACTTCTGGGAGATGATGTAATCAGCTGACCTTGTTCTTTTAGGGGTTGGAACAACACTTTTAGGGACTTAAGAGCCCTTGGTTTATGGACATTTATGATTGGGGTTTGTGCCCAAAAATGTCTATAATAGTTGCCCCCTAAAGCATGAGGTCGTTAATCTTTTGATGTCGGGTGAAATGCTTTATCATGAGGATCCGAAGTTTTTTCCAGCTGGAAGGCGACCTGCAATAAGATACAATACAACACATTATCTTCATTATATTTTCATGATCTAGCTGAGGCGGGAATTCCCATGCTCAACTTTATAAATTCATTTTCATGTACATAAGACAGAAAATCGTCTAAGTGCAGACTGATGATTCTAGTAGAGCCATCATCCCTTGGATTGGATGATTATCTGTGCAGAAATGATGTACATTTGATGTCTTTATTTTCCTGAATATGTATTGCAGCCCGGATGGATGAAACTAGATCCGAGGTCTTCAATCTCATTCGATCTTCACTCAAAGTACAAGTCGATCCATGTGAGAGATGTTCTGGAGTCGAACATGGAAAGACATCGCCTGATTACCAGCCAATGACGTAAGCTGTTAACAAGCGTGAGAGGAATCACCGATAATGATGATGACCCTCAAGGTACTACAGTACAATTCACGTGGTGTGAATAAGGGACTTGGCGTTGAACACCACACAAAATCTTTTGGTCGAAGGCCATTGATGTAAACCTGTCGTCGGAAGTGAGAAACTTGCCATTGAGGCATGCAAGCTTCAATGTACTGAAAGGGTTGTTCCTAGATCGACTTCTTGGATAATGAGCTGATGTCGACAAGAAGCGATCCGTCATAGGAGGGCCTTAGTGAATCCCACATCAATGACACGGAATGGAGCAAATGATTTTAATGGAGGTGAAAACGATCTGATGACATAAGGTTCAGGGTGGCGGTCATGAAAGAATGGAGCGTAAATGTATTGCAGTGGATGAGACACAGGCGAATTCTTTGAGCGACTTCTCTTGAACATATTGGCGACACTGACATGATGGATTGGTAGCATTAACCCCAAATATGGATGGTGTGATGGACCAATGGTGATATGACCAGTGAACGGAACAACCCAACCCGACTCGGATGCGGAGTGAAAGTGTCATGTTCAAGAGCGACTTGCTACCAATAAAGTTTCTTCAAGTTTTCTTCCCAATTTTTCCCCAGTGATTGCTGACCAGTACCTCTTTATTTTTGTCAAGCTTGAGGAGGATAACATATGCTTGTTCTATAATTTTCCCTTCGGGAAAACCCATCGCTATGTTTTAATGAGCCTAGCGATAGTGAAACTCGTTCTTGTCTGTATGGACAAGTTTGTCGCTATTTGGTTTTAACGAGTTTAACGACAAAGATAACTCAGTCCTTTTCAATTTTAGAGAGTCTGAAAAGGGACGTAAAGTAAACTCCAGCAATCCTTTTTCGTCATATAATCCCTTGAGTCCGAAAAAGTATAAAACAATACAAAAGGGATGAATTTTCGGTAATTTTAACGAGCCGAACAAAACAAGCGCTCGATCTTATTGTGTAATAATCCCTCAGGTCCAAAAAGATTAAAATCTAAAGGAGGGATAGCACTTCCGGTCACTTTAACAAGCTGGAGAGGCCAATTGCTCAACAATCTTTTCATATTTTACGAGTCAGATGAAAATAGCTTAAAGGAGACTCGTTTTTCGAGGAACGAGTGATAAATTCGGGTAGCAACTAATTCCAGGTAAGGTTTGGAATTTTCCAATCACGACAGTGTCACAAGGATGGCTAACAGGATCACTCTTCGTAGCTATTCCTAAAAAAGGATACACAATCAAATGGAGGTGAATGATTGGCCAATACAGAGTGGAGGTGATGATGAGAACACAACCAAGGCTTCAAAGGCTTATGATAATGCATTCACGATGGTTATTTACCAGAAATTGGTTCATTTTTAATGAGCTTAAACTCTGGGGGAACGTTTGCTCATTGCTTATGTTTATTTTTTAACGAGCTTGAATTCTGCGTTAAAAATGCTCGATCCAGTCGTATAATAAGGATGTCTCATTTAAAATGGCATTTTTTCAAAGCTTTTCCCCGCATCCTTTCTTTATGCAAGTTAGGAAACGACCAATCCTACGAGTTTAAAGGGTTAGAGGACCTACAAATTTAAAAAAATAAACGGTCGCTCTTTGCTTGCACACCAAAAGGTTTGCATGCCCCTGGGTATAGCGAAAAATTTCCAAGTTACCAAAGATTGTTCTATCCATACTGCGGACAAAACACTTCCTCGGCGATGTCTACCGAAATAAACAAAGGTGAGTGGCGCAACTGGCTCCACTCACATAACTTTGACGAAGGAATCTTATTCCAGTCTAATCTCATAAACCAGTCATATACCCTTCGCAGAAACCTACCATATACCCAAGGTTTTCCTGTCGAAACATACCAGGGTGCATGCCCCCTGGGTTTCAGTCATGTCCTCCGAATCACTCACGCTCATCAGGTGGATGGACTGGGGATTGATGAGACATTCCTTGAGCAAAAATACCATTCAGGGATGGTATTTGACTATTTGCTATGTGTGAACCGGGGAATGAAAGCTGGTCTACGAGCTTGACCACTCTTCCTTCATGCCGAAAACACATTACTCTAAAGAGTGAGGGGACAATGGCTCCCATGCAATAAATATAGTCACGTCCAAGGAGTAGATTATAATCCAGGGGTCCTTGGACTACCATTACGTTCATGTGAACGGTTTTCCTTCTCAATGTTATCGACACATTGGGAAGGATCCCTAACAGTCGACTGGTTCCTTTATCAAAGCCTGTTAGATTTCTCATTTCAGGCAAAAGCGATGGCGAACCAAGCTCTTTCCAAGCAGTTGAGGAAAGGATACTCACAAAAGCCCCTTCATCTATGATGGTACCGGCCATGACCATTCTATATATTTGAGCAATGATTCGAAATGGTACACTAGCCGGTAAACGGGGTCTGCCTAGTAGATTCCAATCGAAGGAAACAACTAGGTTGCTTGGAGGTGGGACCGAAAAGACGGTTGGATATGACTCTGATGAAATTCCTTCCTACAGTAAAGGAATGGGTAGACTGCCCCCATGTTCATCGGAGTCTGTGCTTACGAAGAGAATTTGAACGGTGTCGTTCTTATTCTCTCCGGTGACTGTATCATCTCAAGATGGACCTTCTGAAGGCAAGACCGGGTCAACTGCCGCCTCGAGCTTTTGACTTTCGTCTGGTGTGGATTCAGAGCATTCCTCTTCAATGATAGACACTTCAGCCGACCACAATGGCGTGTCAGCCGGATTTTCAACCAGTGACGGACGCGGCAAGAGTTTCTTATATCCAGGAGGAAGCCGTAATGGTGAAACCGGACGGTTGTCCAAAATACTTTTAGCCTCGTCTAAGAAGGGACAACGGTGGATGGCGTGGTCGCCTTCACACAGTTTACAAGGAAATTTACATTTTCCATTTTGTCCAGGGTTTTCACTTTCACTAGTTGATGGTGTATTTTCAACATGATCGTCAGAGGTTGATGACACCAGATTGTGCAAACGAGGAGACCAGTCCCTTAAGATCCGAGGGATGCAAGGAAAATCTCAATGATAGTGGTCTCCTTTGCAAATGACACATGGCGATTTAGGCCTGGACGGTGCAGTGTGTGGATTTTCGCTAAACGATGCATGGTTGCCCCTTTGGCTCCTTCTCCTTCTTCTCTTTCTTCTTCTTCTCCTTCTTCTTCTCAGTTACTTGATTTTTGGCTTTACCAGCTTCATCAAGCGAAGAGGAAGGAGGAGAGGGAGAATTGGACGAAGTAGAAGGTTGGGGGGTAACTTTGGTATCGTTTAGTTGTTGACTTGATTCTTCAGGAATCACGGTGTTCTGAACGACAGAGGTCGAGAAGAGCCATACGAGCAAGCCGATTGTCAATCCTGGAAGCGATAATGTGGCCATATGGGGTGCACCAACATCTCCCCAAGAGGAGAAAGGACTAGGATTTCCTCCAAGGGGAAATCCTTGGTTGGTGGACTCCATTTTTCTCAACCTAAGACCAACGTAGGAAAGGTGATGTTTATTCCGATTAAAATAAATTTTAGATGCTTTGACACAACTTGTTTTTTCAATTTTTAAGAGTCGAGAAAAAACAAAAGATGACTCTAGTCGCCTTCGATTTTTAATGAGCTTGAAGTGACAAGTGCTCAGATGGACCTTTTCCTTTAAGGAGTCTGAAAAGGAATGAAAGAGACTACTTTGGAAATCTAGACAGAGGGATTACCAAACCAATCACAAAACTGCAGAATACTTTTTACGATACGGCAGTCAATCTTCCTGAATGTTGTGTTCAGTGCATTGCGATCGATAGGGCGGTAGACACAGCTTCCTATGGATAAATAATAAAGCCTATTGTGGTCTCCCAATATATACTTGACGGTACGTGGGAGTACAAGTCCATACTGGCACTTGTCGTCTCAAAGTGGAGGAATCACCCAACCAGCAATGAAAACAATAGTTATCAGGCTTTACGACGTCGGAATACGTCTCTAGCCTAGACTTCTAAATGTTGTGCGTTAGGTTCCAAAGCGTTTTTAGATTCATTAAATTTATTTTACAGTTAATCTTGCTTAAGAAATTCGCCTTTCAGGTTCACCGTGTGATGTAGATATACAATTCCTAAAATGCAATCTAAGATGATAAACAATCGTTTAATCTTCTTTTTGCAATGAAAATCCTAGCTACTAAAGAAAGAGAGATGATATTCTTTCAACATAGAGCAGAGAGCACACACTATATGCATTGTCCTAAATCAAACCAACAGACAGTCTAAATGAAAATGCACATGCATGTATTTGTTTTCAGCCTTCTTAATGTGTGAATGATAAAAAGAAAGCTAAGCGCAAATCTGAATTATTTTTCAAAGCGACATTACTAACAAGCTTCTTTTCAAGACAAAATGAAGACAGTGACGACACTTTGTTATTTGGAATTGAAAACTTGCTTTCGACACTTGAAAAACTACTCATTAAAATCAAATACAAGAGTAACAGTGTAATCGACTATCAAGAACAATCGGATTCTCTTCTATGACTGAAAACAACACTTGCGACACTTCCAGATCAAGAAACGACAGTTCAATTACGCTACTTCTTTGTAAAAGAGAACTAAAAATGGCTCACAATACATAAAAACATTTACAGTTCTTTGCACAATGGAGGTGGAATAATGGCAAGGAAGGGGGTTTCCAATAGAGGTATACTGACTACAGACAGCAAAACTCCTGAATAGATCTGAAAATAGTGAAAAAACCAAAGTCTGGAGGCAAAATTAGCCTTTTCTGATCAGCGCACCTGTTACACAGGGATTCCAGTATACATCCCACCTACAGCACACGGGAAGTGCGATGCATACTGATATCCTTGAAGAGAGGATGCAATGGTATAGTGCGCGACTTTTGATCCAGTTCTTGATCACAGTTTGCAGCACAGTTCAGGGATTTAGGCTGAGCAAGTGGTAATCAGTAAATAAATCACAGGGGTAGATCTAAGGAGGTTACTAGAGCCACCACAAGGGCAATTAGAGAGTTTGTAAATCGATTGTTCAATTCATAAACAAAACGCGGAGATAGACTGAAGCAGCATTGATCTACTTTGCACTTGCATAGAAAATGTAGTTCGAAGGCTAGCTGGCTTGACTTAAGGCTCCGTCTGTAAGTTTATAAAGCAAACAAATATAGACAAACAAACAATCTATTCTATCCCCAGCGAAGTCGCCATTTTGTTATTGGGAAATCTGGTGTCTATGCAGAGCTTCTAGTCCCATTAAGGCTGGTAGCTACCTTAGAAACAAACAAACTAAAACCACTTTTGTTTCCCTTTATGAGAATTAGATAAGAGGGGAATAAAGGAGACCAACCTCTGTCTTGCGCTTGGTCCCTTGCTTGATTCCTCTCCCTTCTGATAGATCTTTTCCACTCGCTTCCTCGTCTACCCAGCTTCAAAGAGCACCTGTGGAATCAAAGCAGCATAATACTATCCAAGAACAGAGATCTACTATCATAAACAATATAGGACCAGATATATATTGACCACACAAATGCATATATCATCAATCATACAAGAATGTGGAGGAAAACTTGAATAGATTTATTAATAATCAAGAATAGCAAAAAGGATTACAACTAATTGTTCTGACCCAGCGTCATCCTCTCAGCAAGAAAGCCCTTCTTCACCTCATGAAAAGCTTAGATCACCCAACACTATGATGTTACACCAAGAAACCAGCAGCACTTCCTTACAAGATACAAAATTCCAGCCTCTGGATCTCTGGGATGAGGGATCCATATATAGATGTTTGCAAGGGGGGTGAGTCAGCTTTTGAGATTTTATTAGTGTCCTCTCTCTGATAGTTCTTGATTCCACTTGGAGATTGATGATCTCTTACTCATCCCTGGGCGAATGCAGAGAGGCAAGTGTCACAGGAGAAGTTTCTGGAAGATTCCATGATCCTCCACCTCACAGATTGACCCTGCCATTTGTCCACTCTCGCCCATCGCACCCCATAGAAGGTATTTTCAGTATGCATCGCACCTCCTGTGTGCATTTAGGTGGGATGCAGCGCACTTTGACCATGGAGTAGGTGAGATGGTCCAGTTTTGACCAGTTCTGAGTAGTTTTTCATGGAGAACTTCTGGGAGATGATGTATCAGCTAACCTTGTTCTTTTAGGGGTTGGAACAAAACTTTTAGGGACTTAAGAGCCCTTGGTTTATGGACATTTATGATTGGGTTTGCAGTGCCCAAAAATGTCTATAACACGTATTCAATGTGGACTGCCTTGAGCCATACTTTCCACCATTGTTGGACACATCAAGCATTATTGAGTAATTGACACCAACACAGCTCAATATAGATTGCATCAAATAAGTCACAACTGATCAGATCATGGACACACGGGCTAAAAACACTCAACAATGGATGATCCAATTGTATCAGGTTGTCAAAGTTGGCTAGATCTTACACCAAGGCAAGTGGCTCACCAAGGACTAAAGTCATCAGAAGTTCCCCCATCTCATGGAGGCACTCAACACAATGGGGATCAATGCTTCGTAAGGGGGGAGGAATGATCTAGGTAGATATTGGTGGCCACCTTCATATTCCACCTGGACCCCTAATGTTTCCTTTAATTTTCCTAATTTCCACCACAGTTTTCTATTTCGATAGTTTTCTACTTTTGGCAGTTTTTGAGGTCCTAAACTTCTACAGTCGTTTTGAGGCCCTAAATGGTGTCTTTTAGGTAAATGGGGAAATGTAAGGAATATTGCCTATATTTTTAGTTTAAATTTATCCTCCTCAGATAGACCTTTCTAATGTGCTATCGTGCATGCCAAATGGAGATTGTGTGCCAAAGTTACGACCCTGGGAAGTTGACATTCCAACTAACCCCAGCAGGGCCCATAAGCTTTTGGTGCTTCATCTCCTAGGGTTAGGTTTTTGGATGTTTAGGTTTTTCCATTGTTTCTTAATTATAAAAAGGTTAAGAGCCTGATTATAACGAAGTCTAGAGACATGCAGTTGTCACATCTCTTTTCATAAATAAGCTACCATCACCCGAGCTAGTTTGTTTCCTTCCTGCATGTAAAAAATTTTCAATAGTTGTTATTTATTAATTGAAGTTATAATTTGTTGTATCTTTGTATTTTGTTTAAATCTATATTTCATTTCGTTCTTTCATAAATCTAGATTGGCTTAATAATTTATTACTCCATACTGGACTCCAATCTCCTTATAACTATCACTAATCAAATCCCAAAATATAATATCCCCCTCAAATGGCTCCACCAATACTCCATGAGGCTAGTATGTGAATTTACACTCTAGGCAATACGATAAGATATTGTCACAGATGTTGCTTTCCCTATCAATAATAGTGCATGCAGATGATAAAATGCAATAAATTAAATCAAAAATCCATAAATACAATAATTATCTTTATAACAATAACTTATTCATATTAGTTAACTCCTAATGAACATAGAAAGACATTATTTCATATAGGAAAACCATTAATATGATAAACTTTTATATGATACTTGATGAGCCCCAAAAATGGATAATTATATGGGCTCATTCAACCTCCTAATTCGACTTAATCCACCATTCTCATTAGTTTATTGCATGTTTTTTATTATATTTATGCTAATAGAGTGAATTGGATTAGTCATTATGCCAACAAGTCTAATGGGTGCTTTGTGCAATTTTTTGGTCAATTTTGAGACAAAATCAAATGTTTTAATGAGCACTTGGCAGCCAAATTCGTGGGAAAACAAGGGAGAGGATTTGTAGGAAGGTGTCCCCTTCATTTATGGGCCCTTACCTCGAATTCTCCACCATCAGCTCGGGGTTCAAGGGCCACCAAATCGATTATCACAAGGGCAGCCGAGCAAGGGCTAGTAAAGTGGCTGTTAACTACAAGTTTTGGCAGCCGAGTTCCTAAAGTTTAGGAGGGTTGTTGGGGTCCTCAATTTGTATAAATAAGAGGGCTTAGGGTCTCATTTCAGTTAGTCACTTTGTAGGCAAAGGTTAGCTAGTTTGTAGTTTGATTTTAGTTATTCTTTTAGTCATTTTTTAGGCAATAGATTAGCTCTGCATTTCAGCACACTTTCAAGCTTTCCCTTGTGGACAGTTTTTGATGTAAATATTATTTCTTGCTCAACGAAGATGAATCCAGCTTTGCACCAGCTCTAATCTCTCTTAGAAGGCTGTAGCTCTTGGGGTTGGGCCCAACCCAAGTGCCCAGTACCTCCTTTGTTTACTTTTATGTGTTTTTGCTGCTTTCTTAGAATAAAATCTGCTATTTAGATTTAAACCTTGCTTTGTTATTTAGATCGCTTTTGATGATTAAAAAGCATTTTTATGTTCATATTGAGTTGATAAGTTATTAACAGGGAAGATATCCAGAAAAAAGGCCATCAAGGACCTCTGATTTCACCTCTCCCTCATTGGGATCAGGAGATGGGATTAAGGTGACCTTGCTACCAACAAAAACACAGTCTTTGCTTTGCCATGTAATCATTATTGTTCGATTCTTATTTGCAGAAGTTGGTTACATGTTCAGATTCTTGATTGCTTCGTTGCATAAGTTATTTCACATGGTTTCATTGCAAATAAACTTATGTTCATTCTCTTTACTGTTATCTAGGTCAGAATAGGCTAACGTAACTAGGTCTTTGATGTGCCAAGTCCTCGTTTGTTCCATTTGAAAATCAACTTGCAGAGCTCCTGTACCACTTCTCTATCTGCCCATACTCCATCAATCCCATCTGCTCCATCCCCTAACATGGATTCTTGCCTCACGCCATTTGCTCACATAACCCTAATTTTTGTGCAACATTGCTTCATTCCTCCTTGAACAAATCCAGCCATCTTCATCTTTCCTCAACTCCATCCACCAAGTCCTGGACCTCCTTACACCCCTGTCCTATCTCCATACTCACTCCTTCACCTTTCTCTCCCCATCCATCCTCCAAAATCCATTTCTGAACAACCTGTAGAAAATTACAGACATCCTGTAGAAATTCCAGAACATCCTGTAGAACCCCTAGAGACTTCCTGTAGAGGCTCACAAATGAGGTTTCTTGATAGCTAAACTTTGTGAAACTCTCTGGAAGGGTGTTAGGGACCCCTTAGGCCCTCTCTGAACCTTCCTGACCTCCTCCAAGCATTTCCTCTCGCCAATCCACCTCTGCACAGTCAAAAACAGTTAGATCGCATGCATGATAATTCTGGCAACTTATTCAAAAATACAAAAAGATGTTTTTTTCAGATGTTACTGTAGAAGTAGCTTAGACACATGTATTTTACCTTCCTAGAAGTCAATGGCATCTCTTTCGGTAGCTTGCATCCTCTTTTTTGCATCAGTAGGGCTAGCTGGTAAAATTAGGGTTTGCTAGGGTTTATGTTTCCTTTCAGCTTTCCAGTTTCTTTGTGCAAGTAGATCAACCTTCTTTGAGTTAGCTTTCATCCATCAGTTAAAAAGCTTCTTCTCAGAGCTCATAGAAGTTGGCTTCAGCTCCTAGCGAACTTGTGCCAGCTGACCAGGTGACAGTTGTGGCAAGAGCTAGTACTTGTGCATACAGCACCGTCGCTTCCAAGTTTGTTACGAACTACCGGGTTGATAAAAGTAAAGAAGGGAGTCTCAGGAGTTGCAGCATTATTGCTGCAATACTGGAGCTCACCAATACTCTCTCTTAAACTAGTGCCAAGGGTTAGCTCAATTAGTCGAATCCCCGTTGTTAAGCACCTTGCCGATCGGGAGGTCATAGGGTCAATTATCCTCGATGCCCATGGGGTTATGCCCTGCTAGTCTGGTCAGCGGGCTTTAAAATATTCCCTTCGGGGTTGATCTGCCCAGATTTTCCTATGGGAAAAAGATATTCTCTCTTAAGCCATTCATTATTAGCAGTACCCCCTTCTTCGAGAGGCAATGTCCTTGGAGCAATGTTTACCAACAACTATATGAATCCATCTTAATCAATCATTCATATCAACAAAAATTTCTCTTTTGAAGTTCCTTCATTATCACTAGGTTGTCATTTCCCCTTTCATGTGAATTTATAGAATGTAATAACACAATTTTCTAAATTTATTTCACTTCTAATGCCATTTCATTTTTGTAGGTAATGGCATTAAATGCATCATTTTAATGCCAATGTCATACTATTCAACCAAGTTAAGACCAAATACGGTTTGGTTGTTCAACAAGTCGTTTCAAATTCCCATCACTAACAAGAATGGCATTAGAAAATTAAAGATTAGAAGTTAAGATATTGCTATTAATGAAAAACTTAGTAAATAACTGTACAAATCATGACTAAGGTTGTGTTTGAGATTGCCTTTTTGTTGATATATTTTACTCACTAGCATATTTTGTTTCTTAAAATCTCTTTTGTAATCTAGTCTTTTATTAACTAAACAAGTGTTGCATGGAAACCTAGTCCCTGTTAGTGAAATTTGACAATACATGATGAATAGTCAAAATTAAAATGACCAAATGAACAAGTAACAAGTGTTCGTGTCAAAATATAATTCATATAAAAATAATAGCACACTAGGGATGAGTACTCTTCAACAATAGCTAATTTTTGGATAAAACTTTAAAAGTTAATATAAGGGATCATTAGTATGTACTTTAGAACTTTAATTTAATGGATGAAATTTTAACAGTTAATGTGAAGGATAAGCATGTACTTTAAAACTCTATACCCTACTAAATGGGTGCCTCTTAATCATATGATGGGGTAGACTTATAAGAGCGCTAAAGAGTAAGATATGTAATCTTGAATTGTTCTTCATTATATTTTATTTATAAACATTAAATTTATAAGTGCACAATGGAATCTCAAACTATCATGCATCACATTTTATTTGTAAATATTTGTGAATTGTTTTAAATTTAGGGCTAAATGGAGCATGAAAAAACATATATCGTGCAGTGAACATAATATTTGTACTTTGATTTTGGTGAAGAAAGAGGAGTTAAATGCTAAATTTCTACAAAAAATTATTGGCTATTAATAATTTTCATGTGATTTAAAATATATTTATCATTAAAAAAACTTAATAATTACATTTAGCATAATATAGTCTTATATATTCATGGAAGAGAATTTCACAAGACATTTTTTTTTTGTGTCTACCTATTTGACAGAATAAACCCAGCGAGACTTTCTTGAATAAGTTCGTTACGGTTGTTGGTTCAAATTTCACGGGATATTTTTTATGTGCACCTATAAGTTTAACAGAACAAACCAAGCGAGAGTGACATATTCGGGATGCTAACAACATAGAAAACACTCCAGAAACAGTTGAAACAACAACCAAGCTTCTTTATTATCCCCTTGATATGATAATATCCCTACACAAAGAAACTGAAACAGGGGCACCTCTACCGAGCCATGGTTCACTGCCTAAAACCTTCCCAGGTCCCTGCACTTTGAAGATAGTGTTAGCTCAACATGCATACCTAACCAATCCACCTCGTAAAGTAAGTAGCCATATTTTTCTTGTATAACTTTCAGTAGTCCAAATTTAGAGGAGTAAATTAAACTGAAACACTAGCTTTTATGTCAGTTGTTGACTACATGTTCCTTCAATAAAAGTAGTTTCTTGGTACATAAGGAATTATCGTTGGAAGTGGAATTTTTACATAAGATTCTCTTGGTTGTTGTTAAGTTGTGACTTGTCAACAATCGGTTCTACAATAGCATTCTTATCTTTGTTACGTTTACTTGTATGTTTCTCATCTTGCATTTTAACTTCTGAAACTATGGTCATTCAAAACAAGCCCAGATGTTGCTCACTATGATCTTGCATTAGTGAATTGAAGCAAATTATGACAGAATATGGTTTTGATCAACCAGGGTGCCTTTTAGCATTAACAGCGTTTGCTTTTGATTCTAAAGAAGCAGAGTGATTAAAATATTTATCTTCATAACAAGGAAAGGTATATTTTCTTTAAAAAAATATTTGATGGTCCATAAGCACGTCATAATTATAGGGCCATCATATGTCGGTCTTAGCTTCTTAGATGTTATCTGTTGAGTTAAATAAAAGATTGAATTTGGTAAATTGAATTGTAAACATTTGCTCTTAATGTGATTGTTTTAAATGACAAGTTTGTCTTTGAATTTGAAATCTGATCTTTTTATCTGTCAGGAAACATATTTTGAATAGGCTTTTTCATGCCAAAGGAATCTTCTAGAAATCCTTGTTGAGTTTCCATCTGTGAAGGTTCCATAGGGAGTATTTTGTTACACCAAGGTGTGTGCTCTACATGGATAAAGGTAAGACAACAGAGAATCCATACTCATTGATGTTCACAAGAGTTTCTTTTTATTACAAACAGTTTATATCAACTCTAACAAATATATGGCATCTGGGAGGAGTCCATCCCTGTTATCATTGGGATATTTAGTTTTAGTTTTTTTATTACAAACAGTTTATATCAACTCTAACAAATATATGGCATCTGGGAGGAATCCATCCCTCTTATCACTGGGATATTTAGTTTTAGTTTTAGTTTTTAAGGAAAAAAACATACTTTTTATATTTCTAAAAGAACAATTTTAAAGTACAATTTCTGATATATGGTTATAGAGTTAGAGTTATAGTTATAATTTTTGGGTTGTAGAGCATATTTTGGAGCAATTGATTACGAATAGAGTTGAAAAAACACATTCTTTTTATTTTTAATTTTTAATTTCATTAATAACTCATGAACATAAATAAGTATTCATTACTTTTCTTATTTATGTTATTTTGTTTTATTGTCATTGGGTTATAGTGCATATTTTGGGGCAATCAATTATGAATACAAATTAAAATACATTTCTTTTTTAAATTTTATTAACCAACCTAGGTCCATCTTAACTCTGGATCTACCAAGTGTCAAGAGGGATCAAATCTCTTTTCACTCTAAAAGAGGTTTATATATCAAGAGATTTGATCCCTCTAGGCACTTGGTAGATCCAGAGTTAAGATAGACCTAGGATGGTTTAATTTACCCCTTTAAATAGGTTATATTCCACATGAATACCACGGGTTGATACCTTGGGTTCTCAATACCATGGTCATATTTATTTTTATTATTATTTTATTTTTATAGGGTTATTTTTATTTTGACCTAGTTAAAATATTTACATTGCATTATATTAATCTTTTTATTTAATTTTTTTGTTTGTTTTAATTTTATTTTTATGTAATTTGACTTAGTCAAAATGTTAAACATTGCATTATAACATCTCTTCCATACATGTTAATCTTTTTAAGCACCATAGTAAAAGTTGGGAAGAGATCCACGCCAATCACCTATTAAACGGAGTGCCACATCTAGAGGATAACAAGAGATTACACAAGGAGAAAGGAAAGGACAAGTAAGGAGACCCTCATCTCACCTTACAACAAGAAGAACTTGTGTATCTCAGTGACCCTACTCAGGCCATACCTTGCGTTGAACCCGCGCACATCACCAAATCAAGTAAGGTCTCCCAATAAGTTATTGTGGTTAAATTCAATTAGTAAAGGGAATAAGTCAAAATAGTCAAAACAATGGAAGTAGTCAAATGGGATCTAGGATATCAAAAAATTAGCCAAAATTAACATAGAACACAACTACGCAAAGAATGATGACGGATGTTGAACCTTCTATGTGAATGTCGGTCTTTCATAGTGTTGGATCAAAGGATCTTAAGCAGAATCATTTGTATGTGAATCAGTTTGGAATGTCAAGTAGGTACAAGATGAACAGAAAAGGGTGGCATCGCTGGAGACCACTTTCAGTGACTGCAGGTTAACCTGGTACATGAAATTCAAGAAATTTGTGCCAAGAGGGAAAGGTAGAGGATTGAGGGAGATCAAGCAAGCCTTGTTGAAGGAGTTCCAAAAATTGAAATTAGAATCCTAATGTATCATAGCAGTCAAGGAGATTAAAAAGTACATTAGCAAGTCGGTATGGGATTATGACCAAAGATTCAAAGCTTGTTAGATCAGTTATCATTTTTTATTCTTGATGCACAGCACAGAGAATGGTTCTTTGTAGGTTTGTTATTACATATATGTTTTTCATTAACTCAAAAAAATTATTCGCACAATATGAACCACTCGAGAGAGTCATGAAGTTAAAAACATCACCTACATGTAGTGAAAGTGGCATAGGAATGGAACAGGTCCAATCACAGTTGGCAGCTTTACAAATATAGTTGTAGGACCTGGTGAAGGGAAAAAAGAAACACAAAGAAGTCTTGTGCACCTTATGCCGAAAGGAAGGACACCATATAAATGAATGCCCAACCATCACATCGTACATGGCTACAGGAGTTATGAATCCATTGGTGTAAGGTAGAGGATTATGGTGTGAGTTTTGTAGAGTTTGTGGACATATACAGACTTCATGTCTGATGATGTAGAAATACCAAAGTTCGATGAAAACGTTGTTTTACGACTTTTGTAAATCAATCGGGAATGACATACATATTTGTTGTGCATTAGACTTGTTGGGAGAGTGCACTACTAATACATACAGGGTGCAGGAAGCAGAAGGATCTAAAGATGTTATACCAATTTATAACACACCCAAAGTATATAATCCAGGAAGAGGCCAAGGAATGCAAGTGATGAGCCCCAAATTTGGTAACATTTTGGGCTCATTTGGCCTAATTATCCTTGTTCAATCCTTCATTTTTCATAACTTATGCATTATTTTTTAGTATGTTTATGTCATTTGTACGAATAAGGGTAGTCACTCTTCCTAGGTGGCTAACACGTGCTCATTTCAGGTTTTTTGACACATGTCAGAGCAAAACCGAGCAGTCATGGGCTAGGAGACAGCCAAGATTGGGTTGAGGATTCATAGGGGGGTTGTCTATGGCATTAACTAGCCTCCCTTGGGACCTTCACCCCCAACTCTAAGCTCCAAAGGCCACCAAAACTGGATCTAGAAGGCAGCCAAACAGATTTTTGGAAGGAGTTGTTCACTCACAGTTTAGGCAGCCAAGTCCCATAGATTTAGGAGGCCAGCTAGGGCCTCGTGGTGTATAAATATTAAGGCCTCGGCCTTCGTGAGGGACTTTTGGAAACTCTTGCATACTTTTCACTACAGTGCTGCTAGCTCCATTTTGTTCTCTTGTAGCCATTGTTGGCATAACTCTTGACTTATGATTATTTTTTGATAATGAGAAGAAGTCAGATTTGATATCAGCTCTGGGATTTCTATAGGAGCCATAGCTCTCAGGGTTGGGCCCAACCTGAGAGCCTAGGGCCTCCTTCTTTGTATTGTTATCTTTTCTTTATGCATCGTGATTTTCCTTTTATGCATTTGAAACGTGTTTCTGTTGAGCAAGATTTAGTTGTGTTGGTTAAATAGGTCACTGTTGATAAATAGAATTGCTTCAGATGTGTAGAGTAGATTGGTAGGATAATAACAGATAAAGCTCCAAGAAAAAGGGTTGACAACACTCTCAGTTTCACCTCTCCCTTATTGGATCAGGGGCTGGAATTGCAGAAACAATGCTGCCCAACAAAAACACTAGTTTGCTTGACCATGCAATCTTTGGTGTAATGTTTTCATTTGTAGAAGTTAGTCATGCGTTCAGACCTTTTGAAATGTTTCTTTGCTTAAGTGTTGTACATGGTTCTCTTTATGAATAAAGCTGTTGTTCATTTGTTTCATTGACAGTTAGATTAGATTAGCTAAGATTTCGATTGTGTGCAGGACTTAGTTGATTCGGTTAAGTGTACACCGTGCAGGGCATCTCCACCTCTCTCTCATCCACCTAAGCTTCGTCCAGGCTAGCTGCTCCATCTCCTAGTTAGGTTCCTCGTCTCACAACTGTTCTTCTGCCCACGTAACCCTACCTTCTTGCTCCTCCATTGTCTTAGCCTTCTTTAAGCCAAGCCAGCTTTCCACACCCTCTCACCACTCCATCCATCAGTCCCTGGGTCATTTCAGGCCCCTACCCTACCTCCCTATCCATTCATGCACCCTACCTCACTCACCCATCCTCCAAAATCCAATTTTAAAACATCCTGTAGAAATTTCTGAACATCCTGTAGAAATCCCTGAAACATCCTGTAGAACCCTTGCAGACTTCCTGTAGAAGCTCACAAATGAGGTTGCTGGATAGCCAAACTTTGTGAAACTCTCTGGAAGAGTGTTAAGGACTCCTTAGACCCTCTTTGAACCTTCCCAACCTTTTCCAAGCATATCTCTTCCTTGATCCACCCCTGCTCAGTAAAAAGCCAGTTAAAACACATGCATGATAATTCTGATAACTTATTCAAAAATACAAAAAGATGTTTCCTTCAGATAGAGGTAGCCTAGACATGTGCATTTTACCTTCATATAATTAATGGCATCTCTTTTAATAGTTTGCATTCTCTCCTTTGCATCAGTAGGACTAGCTGGTAGAATTAGGGTTTTCTAGGGTTTATGTTACTTTTTGGCTTTCAGTTTCTTTCTGCAAGTAGATCAGCTTCCTTTGAGTTAGCTTCCATCCATCAGTTAAAAAGCATCTTCTAAGAGCTCATAGAAGTTGGCTTAAGCCCCTAGCGGACTTGTGCCAGCTGACCAAGTGACAGCTGCGGCAAGAGCTAGTACTTGTGCATACAGCACCGTCGCTTCCAAGTTTGTTACGAACTACCGGGTTGATAAAAGTAAAGAAGGGAGTCCCAGGAGTTGCAGCATTATTGCTGCAATACTGGACGGGCGAGGACCGACTATGAAGAGGAATTTGAAGCTCGAAGCCCGATGAGGAGGCATGCAACCACTTTTTCTTCTCCATCCCCCACTGCTGTCGCCTCCTTTCACCACCATTGCTGCCATATGATTGAAATACCTGCACAGTCATACCAGAACGTTGGTTTCTCAGAAAAAAATATTTTTAAGTGGGAAATAAAGCATGCAGAGGCTCAACGCTTTACCTGTCAAGGCAATCTAAGGACCCTGCACCTGTGAACGTGACTCCATTATTTTGGCATGCACCCCAGGAGGAGAAACGACTACAGGATGTCCTACAGGAATCCTGTAGCAGTTGATCCGGCTAGAGCACACACCATGAAGGAACCTGCAACTCATGAAGCCGGCGCATGCAACATTCACAGCCAGGAAACCGGTCTCGCAACCAGCAGCAGTCAATGAAGAGGAGCTCCCGTGCCTGTGCACGAAGCAGCAGCAAGCGGATCCATCATCCCTCGTCCTGAAGCCTGAGAAAAATCACGTCCACGGCCACACAGGTAAGTGCCTCACCCTATTTCGTCAAATTACATAAGCTATACTCTAAAATGTGCGTAACTATGGAAGTGAACAGATTGAACAAGTTGGGTAGCCATTCAACTAGCCACCACAACCAGTCCGACGGCCTCGTCAGATCCGAAAGGCTTTGGTTATGTCGAAAAGACAGGAAATGGACACGTGGGAAGCGTCCAGTCGGAGAGAAGCGGCGATCTAACAGGAATGGCGGCGGTAGATATACAGGGAAGGATTCGGCGGTCAGGCATACATGCAGCGGAATGATAGCGGTGACGTCGGCCAACGGGCCGACGGGGACAGCTCACCCCCACGCCACGAATTCCGCAGAAATTCAAATCAGCCGGCTGAATCACTTATGGCGCACTGCAGTCATTTATTCTCAACCGTTTTGTAGCCGAGTACGCATCCTAAATTCTCTGAAGGCTGTTAACCCGAGTTCTCGGCCTATTCCAACGTCCTGTTGCTGCACAGAAGGTCCAGAACCACTGAAGCGCTCCCCAGAATCCGTGCACGACTTCTACAGGAAGCTGCGCTACAGGAAGCCCAACATTACGGAGGAATTTGGACTGTTCACGTCGAAGGTGGCAATTCTGGAATAAGGTAAGCCTGAACACAGTTCTCCCATGCAATTGATTCAAAAGGTGGTGAAGTCGACGTGTTGAAGGGGTAGGAAACCGTGAATTAAAGTCTGTGCATGAATTTACAAGCCGTTTTCTTATCGCTGCATGAGAATTGTCGTCGTAGTATGTATGCGGGATTTTCTCCAGGGTTTGATTTATAATTGAGCCACTGTCAAGGCTCACTCGTAGAAAGTTGTGAATTTTATAAACTGTGTGCATAACAGAGACATAGCTCTGCGCTCTGTCTAAGAAAATCCCGAAGATCCACTTCTGTATACGAGCAGGCAAGCTCAGGACAACAAAGCAAGTTTTTACCATGCCAGGAGGGTTCATTAGAAAAGAGCCTACAGACTCAAAGAAGTTACGGGAAACCCCTGAGGTGGTGGACTTGTTTTCCCGTGCACAATGGATGTCATTATGTGACAAGCTTCAAGGTCACGATGATGAGGTTGCAGAAGAATTCCTGCGATCCTTGAAGCCAAAGTCAAAGACATTGTCCATTGTCAACTTCAGAGGATTGACCCTCAGACTCACCCCACAGTTCATTAGCAGAGTAACTAATCTGCTGATGGGGGTACCCTGGGATAAGGAGGAAAGAAAACTGGGTCAGAAAGCTAAGAAGGAGTTCTTCTTGCCAGAGGAACAATTCTCAGAGGACAAGAATGGAGTTCGAAGAACCAGCCTACAGCCGTTCTAGAGTGAGATCAGCCTCCAGATTATGAAGTATATTACGTGCGAAGGGCGATTTAGCATCGTGTATGGCTATCATTTCCGGTTGCTCACAGAACTCAGGCACCAAATGGACCTCCCCTCAAAGAAAAAGTTGAGCATTCCTTACTTCCTCCTGCAATCCATGACTGAGTGTGCCACCAAACTGAGAGAGGGAACGCCAGACCAGATAGCCCATCATGGGCTCATCAAGCTCCTCGTGGAAGATGCACTTCACACGTACACCGTCCCTCTCTCCTGGGAAACTTTTCGAAATCTGACTAAGGATGATGACATCCAAATTTTGGCTGAGGAGCTCACCTCCTCCAACAGCGAGGAGAAGGAACACACTCAAGCAGAGAAGAAAGGTAAAGGCCAAGAAAACCCGGGCAAAATACCAAAGAAAGAACAGAAGGGAAAACAAGAGAAAAACCAAGCTGCCAAAACAAAGGGTGACAAAACCACACCAACACCCAGGGAGAAAAGACTACAGAGCAGGGTGGAAAGGACTGAAAAAGTCCACGTCAGTGAGGGCGCCTCTAAGGCAGCCTCAGCGAAGTTAAAAGAAAAAGCACCCTCAGCCAAGCAAGCTAAAACGGTGCCGTCTGTTTCTACAGGAAGGTTAAAAACGGCTTCTACAGGAAGCCATAAATCAGCCACTACAGGGCTTTCTACAGGAAATCCTGAGAAAGGTAAACAGAAGGAGAAAACGGCCGAAATTCTTGCTAGGGAGGCAGCAGTTGTGCTGGCCACCCTAAGTACCTCTCCCAAGCCAAAGGAAAAACAAAAGAGGGAGACTCCTCTGTATTTCAAAGCAAGGAGGAGAGTAAGAATTAAAACCGGCAGGCCCCAACCTCCATCCAAAGACCCAATTACCATTGAAGACACCCCTACCTCGCCAAAGGAGAAGTCCCCTTCAGTCACTTATGAGTGGGGGAGCTCGAAGACAACTACCTGGAGGGAGAGAATGGAAAGGTTAGCTTCAAAAACCCCTTTACAAGATGTTGAAGCCGTTCTACAGGAAACATTGGCCAGGCTCAAGGAGACCGAAAGAATGGAGGGGGAGGCAGCCAAATCACCACAAAGGGAAGAAGAGGTAGAGCACATTATGGAACCTAGCCCCCAGCCTAGCTTGGGCTCTTATTATAACTTTTTGGAGGCCGGGAAAATCATTCCACAGAAATTCACAGTGTCGCTTTTCTTTGCACTGGAGGAAGAAAGGGTGAGGACCCACACATGGATGAGAATAGCTAAGTCTAAAGGAGTAGCAGATATAGGCCCCTTGGAGGAACAACTCAAGGAGGCAAGAAGAGAATTGGTTATGGCAAAACATGTGGGAAACTGCCAGCGAGTATTTCTACAGGAAGAGAATGAGAAACTCAAACTGCAGCTACAAGGACAGAGGAAAGAAAGGGGCACAGCATCAGAGGACACTACAGCAGAACCTCAAGGTAAAGAAGGAATGAAAGCTGATCTTGAGGAACTAAACTAGCAACTACAGGAAAGATAATTGCAAGCAAACATAGAGATACAAGCTCTCAAACAGCAGGTGCAAGAAAAGGAGGCACAATTGGCCTGCATGGCCAGTTGGGCTATGGATGCTCTACAATGTAGGAAGCCGGCCAAATCTTATGGCCTATACCTACGGAACCAGTGGCTGCAATTCCAAATTAATGCATTGGCACAGAGGGGTATCTCCCAAATCCAAAACCCCCAACAGTTCACAGATTTATGCGACAGCAGCTCAACAGAGGACAAGGCCAAGCTATCAGAGTTCTACCTCCATAATTTGGCCCTTCCAAATGTAACTTCATGGGACCCCAACACAGTCATTGGAGATATGCAGCTGATGGCACTAACCTCATGGTTAAACCACGAAGAAAAGAGAGCGGCAGAGGTCAAAGATGTTATGAACCGATAGTTACATGAACCACTGCTGATTAGAGCAGAGCCAGGGGACCCCACCGCATTGATATCAGCCCACCAGCACCTAGCAACCAACTCTCAGGCTTTATTAAAATACATGGATTAGCAGGCTCAGGCTATAGCACACTTCGAGGATATGGAGCGATTATTAGGAGACAATTGTGTTCATGCTTGCACCCGTAGGTGGAACACATTGTCCCACAGCCTCAAAATCAGGGAATATCACACTCCAACTAGAATGAGGGAGGCCCTGGCACGGGTGCCTCTCTACAAGAAGTCCATGTAGAACCTCCAGGCCAGCTGGATCGGCCTCAAGCTAAGCCCACCTTTGCTTTTGGGATTGGTAGAAGGAAGCACAGAAAAAGAAGAGCATAAGCAGTGGGAAGAGGTGGAAAGGAAGGTCGGGTTCCATGATAGTG
Organism: Pinus tabuliformis; assembly: GCA_031772625.1. Classification (NCBI taxonomy): domain Eukaryota; kingdom Viridiplantae; phylum Streptophyta; class Pinopsida; order Pinales; family Pinaceae; genus Pinus; species Pinus tabuliformis. Next base: position 71,694,454 of record CM062809.1, read on the forward strand.
AGGAGGATAATACTTCAGAAGCCTGGGATGTGAGAGTGGCGATTAAAGCAATGAAAGACGAGGAGCTGGACTAGTTGCTCAGGGATGAGCAATCGTTTTAGCAGGGGGGTGATGATGAGCCCCAAATTTGGTAACATTTTGGGCTCATTTGGCCTAATTATCCTTGTTCAATCCTTCATTTTTCATAACTTATGCATTATTTTTTAGTATGTTTATGTCATTTTTATGAATAAGGGTAGTCACTCTTCCTAGGTGGCTAACACGTGCTCATTTCAGGTTTTTTGACACATGTCGGAGCAAAACCGAGCAGTCATGGGCTAGGAGACAACCAAGCTTGGGTTGAGGGTTCATAGGGGGGTTGTCTATGGCATTAACTAGCCTCCCTCGGGATCTTCACCCCCAACTCCGAGCTCCAAAGGCCACCAAAACCGGATCTAGAAGGCAGCCAAACAGATTTTTGGAAGGAGTTGTTCACTCACAGTTTGGGCAGCCAAGTCCCATAGATTTAGGATGCCAGCTAGGGCCTCATGGTGTATAAATATTAAGGCCTCAGCCTTCGTGAGGGACTTTTGGAAACTCTTGCATACTTTGCACTACAGTGCTGCTAGCTCCATTTTGTTCTCTTGTAGCCATTGCTGGCATAACTCTTGACTTATGATTATTTTTTGATAATGAGAAGCAGTCAGATTTGATATTAGCTCTGAGTTTTCTATAGGAGCCATAGCTCTCAGGGTTGGGCCCAACCTGAGAGCCTAGGGCCTCCTTCTTTGTATTGTTATCTTTTCTTTATGCATCATGATTTTCCTTTTATGCATTTGAAACGTGTTTCTGTTGAGCAAGATTTAGCTGTGTTGGTTAAATAGGTCACTGTTGATAAATAGAATTGCTTCAGATGTGTAGAGTAGATTGGTAGGATAATAACAGATAAAGCTCCAAGAAAAAGGGTTGACAACACTCTCAGTTTCACCTCTCCCTTATTGGATCAAGGGCTGGAATTGCAGAAACAACGCTGCCCAACAAAAACACTAGTTTGCTTGACCATGCAATCTTTGGTGTAATGTTTTCATTTGTAGAAGTTAGTCATGCGTTCAGACCTTTTGAAATTTTTCTTTGCTTAAGTGCTGTACATGGTTCTCTTTATGAATAAAGCTGTTGTTCATTTGTTTCATTGACAGTTAGATTAGATTAGCTAAGATTTCGATTGTGTGCAGGACTTAGTTGATTCGGTTAAGTGTACACCATGCAGGGCATCTCCATCTCTCTCTCATCCACCTAAGCTTCATCCAGGCCAGCTGCTCCATCTCCTAATTAGGTTCCTCGTCTCACAATTGTTCTTTTGCCCACATAACCCTACCTTCTTTCTCCTCCATTGTCTTAGCCTTCTTTAAGCCAAGCCAGCTTTCCACTCCCTCTCACCACTCCATCCATCAGTCCCTGGGTCATTTCAGGCCCCTACCCTACCTCCCTATCCATTCATGCACCCTACCTCACTCACCCATCCTCCAAAATCCAATTTTAAAACATCCTGTAGAAATTTCTGAACATCCTGTAGAAATCCCTGAAACATCCTGTAGAACCCATGCAGACTTCCTGTAGAAGCTCACAAATGAGGTTGTTGGATAGCCAAACTTTGTGAAACTCTCCGGAAGAGTGTTAGGGACTCCTTAGACCCTCTCTGAACCTTCCCAACCTTTTCCAAGCATATCTCTTCCTTGATCCACCCCTGCTCAGTAAAAAGCCAGTTAAAACACATGCATGATAATTCTGATAACTTATTCAAAAAGACAAAAAGATGTTTCCTTCAGATAGAGGTAGCCTAGACATGTGCATTTTACCTTCATAGAAGTAATGGCATCTCTTTTAATAGTTTGCATTCTCTCCTTTGCATCAGTAGGACTAGCTGGTAGAATTAGGGTTTGCTAGGGCTTATGTTACTTTTTGGCTTTCAGTTTCTTTCTGCAAGTAGATCAGCTTCCTTGAGTTAGCTTCCATCCATCAGTTAAAAAGCTTCTTCTAAGAGCTCATAGAAGTTTGCTTAAGCCCCTAGCGGACTTGTGCCAGCTGACCAAGTGACAGTTGCGGCAAGAGCTAGTACTTGTGCATACAGCACCGTCGCTTCCAAGTTTGTTACGAACTACCGGGTTGATAAAAGTAAAGAAGGGAGTCCCATGAGTTGCAGCATTATTGCTGCAATACTGGAGCCCACCAGCAAGGCAGAGGCAAAGGAGGATTTGGATGAGGCCGAGGATCAATCATTTGTTATAACTATGGGAAGCTGAGAAATTTGGTCTGGGATTTCCCTAACCTGTGCATCACATGTAATTACTACAAGCAACTAGACCATGCTACTAAGTGTTGTCCTAAGCTCATTGTAAAATGGTAGGAAAAAAGGGGACAAAATGTGCAGATGATCAGTGTGGAAGAGCACACATATTGACTACAAGTCGAAGCAATTATGTACAGAGGAGAAAGGATGGGAGCAGATACCAATGGGTTATGGAATCAACAATACCAATGGGTTAGGAAGGTAGCAGAGCCACCTCCCAAGTTTGATCTAGCAAAGGAAAAGGAAACATAAAGGGAGGCGAGAAGGGATTTGGTTGCAACATAAGAGGGTCAATCAGATTTGACTATGTGGCCAGCACAACCAATTAATGGCTTGCCACTAATTTATGACAAGTATGCACCAAAAGGAGGAGATGGAGAGTCAATCTTGATCAAAAATTTTATGGACAGTTATTTAGACTTAATAAAAGATAGATAAACCTTAAATAACCTACATAGAATGATCGGCCAATGTGCATAATGACAAGAAGGGCCTATAGCACAAGACCCCAAGTGCGCAGTTAAATATATCATGTGTAAGAAGAGGACAAATAGGGAGTTCAGAACCAATGCGTAGATTGGAGCATATGATATGGATCAAATTATCTTGGACTTGGGAGATGTGAACATTCTTCTGAAGCAAACATGAGAGATGATGAGTAGACCAAAGTTGATATGATCACCTATCTAGTTGATAATGGCCAATTAATCAAGAACCTTCCCTATTGGCATGTTGGTAGGAGTAGAAGTTAACATTGTGGACGACACTAATCCTTATTGAACATTACTTGGGATCAATTGGGCCTTCGACAATCAAGTTATATCAGTCCTAAAAGAAGGAAAATGGTCTTTGAAACTGAGGACTTAAGGTTCACTGCACCTTTAGATCCGATGAAGGGAGAGTGATACGTGGAACCAATCAAGTATGGATTTAGCACGACAGAACTTGGCAATATTTACAATACAAAAATGCATAGGGAAGATTATGTTAATCCAACTACTAATGAAGTTCTTAGTTGCCGAAGTGTTAGCTCTTGCGCATCATACTCAGATGCATCCTTTGACAAACTTTGCACAAGTTACATGAATTTCCACCAAGATATGTCTCATATTACCTACGCATTGCATTGGATCAGGACAAAAGTGCATAATCCTCTGAGGGATGACGAGATGACACGGATGTTCACCATGGAGGTAGTGTTGGGAGCAATCTTGATGCAAAGGTGCGTTATGCCTCAAATTGGAATGAGGGAGTGGCATAAATTACTATAGACTGCACACATGATGTGGAACAAGGGACTTCATAGGACAATGCACAGTCTTCAAAGGATTGAATAGCTTTCAGGAACTAACAAGGGGGAAATCATGAAAACCATGAAAAGGTGAGAGACACTGAAAAACAACAGGATCCGTGAAATTGTCACATTAATGATCATTTGGGTGCACTGTAAGGACATAGTCCTTGCAAATTGGTGAATCTGGAGAAAGCAGTTGTTGATATGATATTAGCATGCCTAACTCCGTGCATTGAGGCAAAAGAAACCTGGAGGAGTAAATATGAAAGGATACTGAATCACCCCTGATGAATTTGGAGTTATTACAACTAGGAAATCGTGTAGTGAGGTATCCAAGTATAAAAGGGGGAGGCCTTATAGGCAAAGCTCATTCTACTAATACATAGTATTTTGTCATCTCCTGTTCACTTCCCGTGCCATATCTAGGAGTGTCAAAACATTGACTACTCTGCAAAATATCCATCATAATATACAGACCAAAACCTCCCTGAAGAATCAAAGGAAAGTTGCCCTGAAATCATTCTGGAGAAAGTTACCTTAAAACCTAGTTTTTGGCATCGGCGCGTTCTGCTCCACTACCTACCCGTTCTTATGGCAGGTTGCTTAGTTAGACACTCACACTGTCAGCACGGCTTTTCATAGGAAAAATCATGCTGAAATCATTCTGGCATGCTTTCCCAAACTAGAGGAGAAGCTCGACTCACTAGAACCTTCGGGAACATGGAGTTGGATATTGGTTGTTGATATATGGTCAAAGCTCTTTCATTTGGGCCTCTTGATCTTATCATCATGGGCTTTCCCCTTGTGATGTGGACCTTCCTCCCTCTTTTGTGGATCCCTAACTCTCTCTTCCTTCCTATAAATTCACCCCCTTCAATTCCCAAATGGTTGGTCATTGATTGTTGCAACCCTATGTTAAGATTATGCTTACATGCTTCCCATTCTAACTTGGAGAAGGAGTGCTTGAAGAGTCTTTGCTTGGACTTAGACATCCACCCAAAGGAAGGCATCAACATCAAGGCATAGGTTGTATGATTCCCTTTTCAGTTTATTAATATATACTTCTGATGTTCACTTTCCATAATTGTATAAATATTTATGTGATTAGATTAATGTTCCTTGATCTGTTAAGTAGTTAATGCTTCATATATGTTATATATGCTCTCATGTCTTGTATAGTACTTTTATCTTCCTTGCGGGTTTTTGGATGTGGAGAACGAATTAAGAGCGAGGCCTGGAGCAAAAGATTCAAAGCCATCTCTAAAGAACGAACGATTAGCATCAGAACAAGGTAGGTTCCTCTTTCTTATTGCATTTGTCAAGCATAAGCTAGGAAAGTGAGTATTAGATTGTTTGGTTTGTTGCTAGACCCACTCATTGGGCTAGAGGGATCGCCTTTGTCCGCAGAGGGGATTTGCCTTCACAACAAAATGGTGACTCCACTGGGGAGGCTATAGCATGTTCATCCTCCTTTCTCAACTGATCTCTTGATCAGTTTGACCGACCATTGTGTTCTCAGTTAGTTTGGGTTGATATAAGTCTGCACAATCATTGGTTATTGTCTTGGAGTGCTCAGTCTGGAAAAGTTTGTGAAATTATTTTTATTTTTTGCTTGTTTCCTTGACCAACGCATTTTTTGATCTGACAGTCGCGCTGCCAGCGCGCTTTTTCTTAAGGCAGTTGCGCTTATCCCCTGTTTGGCCTCGACAGTCGCGCTGATCCCTAAGATTGGAAAAATTTAGGGTTTATCTATAAAACCTCGGTGTGTCTGAGCCCCTGATATCTTGTTTTGTTCTGTATGACTTCTTTTTGTTGATGTTTTGGTTTTTTACCTTGTTTTATTAGAAAATTCTTACTTCTTTGGACTTTCAAGTATATGAGTGCAATTTGATTGATTTTAGGGTTTGTAGGTCGATTGGTTGCCTCTTGTCGCTTGTGAGTGTCTCTAAGTCTCTGGTTTGTTGATGATTAGGTCTGTTCATTTGGTAAAATCACTTGAAACATTGACTTGCATTGATTTCGGTTTGTCTTGTGCAAAGTTGTTTTTCATGTGTATTAGGTCATCGTGCATTTGAAATCCATCTTTGTCGCTTATCAAGCATATATTACATTTTTTGGTTTACAAACTAGAATGAACATATTTGATTATCTATTTGAAAGAGAAAATGAAAGAGATTTCATTGAAGTGCTTTGAGTTTGGTGTTATTTTTTATTGATGCCTTATTGCATTTAGGAGCATTTTGGAATAGAATCTTCATTTTTTCTTTAGTTGAAGCTTAATTGCATATAGACATCTGAAAATCAAAGAGCATCATATAAGTAAAAGTGCATTTTAGTGAAATGAATATCATTTTTTGCTTTCAATAGATTGCATATTCGTCAGTGAAAGTGAAGTTTAGCTTTTCTCTTGCATTTTGCATTTGGAAGGTTAGTGGAGGCATATTGTTTGATGTATTAATTGCTTGTACTCTCTTCCCTCGTTAGCATAGAATTCATTGAAATTAAAGGTTTCCTTTTTCTCATATAGTTTCATACTAGGATTCAAGTGACATCGTTTGAGCCCAAAATTGAAACCTAATTCAAGAAAAACTTTAAAATTTACTGAATTAACATAAGGAACATTTGGAACTTAACGCAAAAAATTGGAGGTCTAGGCTAGAGACATGTTCCAGTGTCTATAAACCTCGCAATTGTAATTAACTACCTGCATTGTATCGCGGGGGTGAAATCTCGTTCAAGTACGAAAGTATATCGTAGTTTCTCCAGTACTATATGGTATATCGGAGGCACTCTAGTATGGCAAGTATATGGGAACTCTCTCACTGAACGGTTATGCATTAGACAACGCTAACATGGACTTGTGCTACCTGTACCGTCAAGTATATATTGGGAGACCCCATTAGATTACTATCCTTTAGCCACAGGTAACTGAGTCAGCCTCCTTGTAAACGTGATACACCGAACACAGTATTCGGGGAGATCATCCATCGTACGTTAAGTCATTGGTTTTGGCTAAGGTGTATATAACGGTTCACTGATACTTGGAAAACCGCTTGCCTAGTACACCCTTTTTTATATATTTCTTGTTTTAAGTTCTAAAATTTAACTGCCCACGATAACATGACTTACCCATGCAATTATCCTTGGCCTCATATTACCTAATTAATAGTAAATTTTAAATTATAGGCTCAAATCAACCACCCCTTTTATTGTTTTTGAGAAAAAGGTCATTGTGGTTGAACCATCGGGTTCACCTTACATTTCCCCTTCATCATCTGATACTGAAGGGTCATCACAAGGAGTTCATCCTGAGTTTTCATAGTCACTTGAAGCCCAAGGTCTTGAACTTGGAATTGTCCCAAGCATCCAACCCCTTGCTTCTCGTCCTCCACCTCGAGACTCATCATCATCTCAGGAATCTGATCCAGAAACTCCTGAGAGTCCACAGAGGTTTGTTTTATTCCCTCTGAATCCACTTTTTGATCCATTGGTTATATCTCCTCAAAAACCTTATAGTCCATACAACAATCCTAGTGTTCCTTTGGAGTTATCTCCACGACCATCTTAGATTCCTCCTCGCCAATTGTTTCCACCCATGGCTTCAGAAGGTGAGTTTCCAACCTCTTCTCAAGGTCCTCCAAAAGTCTCAGCTACTCATACTCCTGGTGTTGATAATGATTTTGAATATGACTTTCCACCTGAAGGTTATCCATATGTGGGAAGTGTTGCACCTCCACCACCCCCTGAAAGCAGTGGGCCTATATTTCCACCTGGTTATACATCATTGGCTCAATTGGTTTCAGGTACTCCAAGTGTGTCTTCACTATATCAAAATGCCATTTGGTCATCGAGCACCATGCCTACTTCAAGTCTGTTTATTTCAAATGTGGCTTCTCAAATTCTTATACCAACTACAGTTTTGTCACTTCTTGTACAACCGACAGTCACGGTTGGGGAAATCAATGTCCCTATAAGTTCCCAAGGTCCTACATTAAGTGGAAAATATGTGCCACCACCTATTCCACCATATGGGGGGAAACAGACACCTCCACCTTATGTACCTCCTGTTTCAGGTGGACCTTATGTGAGTGCACCTCAAACTCACGCTATCAGAGCTAGTCAAAATGTTGGTAGTGTACCTTATCCTAGTGGATCATCAATTCCATCTGGATCAGGCCAAATCTCGTATCAATAGCCCTTTTCGGCTCAAATACACTACTAGCAACCGTACCCTCTGTATGGCTCTCAACAGCCTCAAAATCCACCCTTTACTCAATAGGCAGGCCCCTAGATGCAGCCTAGTTCAAATCCCTCATTTGGGGTAGTTGGTCAAGCTGGAACTTATTAGTACCAACCTAGAACTCAGCAAATTCCACAAGAAACTTACCAACATTAGTCTTATGTACAACAACAACCTTTCGTTTAACAAGGAACTTATGTGCAGCAAGGGCCTTACCAACAACCGTTGCAACAGCGAGGACGGCCCTTGCAACAGCAATACCAACCTTTATATCAACAAGGTCAACCTATGCAGCCACAAGGTCCAACAGTTGCAATGACAACCTTATAATCCATATGTCGCGCAAACTGTTTATCCACCTTATGGTTCTCAACGGCCTATGGCAGGTTAGTATCAACCTTACACTGGTCAAAACCCACCTTTGTGGGGGCATAATCCACCTTTGTATGGTCATAATACCCCTCAGTAGGGGTAATATCAAGCTCCTTATGGTCAAACTGCACCACTTTGGGGGAAAACCCATACCAGCAAGGATGGAATCTGCAAGCTCGGCCTTATCAAAGGCCTTCCATGCCTTTCAACCCGCAATTTCCATTTCTAGCAACGTTGTAACTGTTGGATTTGTCGAGGATCACTAATGATCCAATACTCCATTTGCCATATTGACCTCTGGTTCCCACTAAGATTCCTAGCGATTTCCCGAAGTTCAAAGGAAAGTCTGGAGAAGACCCCCAAGCCCATGTTATGACTTACCACTTATGGTGTTCATCCAATTCCTGGGTTGAAGACTCTATTCGTCTATGTCTTTTTCAATGAACCTTGATGGGTGTTGCCGCGAAATGGTACATAGAGTTACCTCGAGGTGCCTATCAAGACTTCAATTCTTTGGAAATTTCCTTCCTTACTCACTTCCAATTACCAGTTCGTTATGAAACTGGTACCCATCTGCTTATGTCTCTGAAACAGAATACTGCTACCCACATCTCTGATCACATCCACGAATGGAGGTGTTGGCGTCACCTTATCAAGTTTGATATATCTAATGAGTTGTTAACTAAATTTACCAAATCAATCATCAACAAGATTGCTGCAGACATAGAAATGGGAGGTTGTGTTACTGAAGATCAAGCCATTGTTTGTGTCCAATATTTAGATTTGGTGTATTCCCAATCTGGCACGTTATATGATCTCTTGCCTAATGCTCCAAGGCCATCTACAGATCCAGCATCTTCTAAATCTCCAAACGTACCACCTGTCGATGGTATTATTGGATCAGTGTCTCAAACTTCCAATAAAGCTTCTTCGAAGCAAAAATCCTTTTGAATACTGCATCCAATCCTCCTTTGAAACCCTCTTCAAATCTTGGTAAAACCTCTGAGGTTAATGTCGTTTAGTCTACTACGGCAAACAAATCCTCCAAAGGTAAAAAGAAGGGTAAAGGAAAAGAAAAATATGATACCCCAAAACAGGATCCTCCAAAGTCATCTGTTGATGATGCCTCCAAATGTAAGCCTAAATATCCTTGCCTCATTTGTGAGGAAGATCACTATACCAAGGATTGTCTCCGTCGTGCGGAAGTTAGTCGCTTGTTAAAAGGCACTCAAGGGATATTGATTGTACTAAAAGAACCTTTTCCATCATAGTAGACCCAATTGGTAGAACAACCACAATCTTCTACATCTTCAAGTTCTCAGGTTTACATGAGTGGAACAGTGCCTATTTATGTTGCCACCCGGTCAAAAGATTATCAAACTCCTTAAAAGCAAATGGTGGAGAAAGAAGTTACTTATATACCTGCTACTTCTGCTCCACCCAGTTCTGATCCTCTTCATATTGAGATACCCAGTAATTACTTTGTTATCCGACCACCACCCAAAGGTGTTCTTCAGAAATCATCTTACAATCTGAATGCGTGAGGTTACCAGCATTACAATATTGTTGAAGACTTGGCTCAAGCGCCTTTGGCAATGTCTGCCTTGAAAGTTCTTCAAACTTGTCCAATGCAGCAGAAATCATTACTATCGTCTATAGGAGGGATTGATCATAAGGATTCGAATTTGATCACTTTTGACCTGGAATATCATGTTCCTTGTCTTCCCCCATCAAATTGAATTTTTGATCCAAGTCATTATTAAAGGGAAGACGATTTATCGGACTGTGATTAATGAGGGTGCCTCCACTTGCATCATGTCTATTTCATGTTGGAAATCCATCGGATCTTCGCCCCTCAACTAATCTCCAAACACATTAGAAGCCTTTGATGGCAGAGGATCTCATCCTTATGGTATTTTCATGAGTTTTCTCATCACCTTGGAAGGGAAAACTCTCGAATTAAAAGTAGAAGTCATGGATGTGAATTTGAATTATAACCTTCTGCTTGGATGAAGTTGGACTCATGCTATGTTTTATGTGGTTTATTCTTTGTTGTGCGTACTCTGTTTTCCTCATGAAGGAAAAATAGTTACCGTTGATCAATTGGCCTTTTTCTCTTCCAGTTCTTCGAATGGCAACGTGCCATATGTGGGAAATGTCGACATTCCTTATGAGAGCGTTGGGGCAAGTATTTTTCAATATTCTTCTCTTATGGGAACTTTTTCCCTCCCACCTCCTCATGCCGCTTTTGTCAACATGATCTCTACTATTTACAATCCTTGGATTGTTCCATCTCCCGACCAGGTTGATTCTTTGGGCGATGTTATGCCGCTCATCCCTGTAGAACAAGCTTACCAAGTTGTTGTTTTGGCTTCAGCGGCCACTTCTAAAAGTCATACTACTCTTAGTATGCATCTAGATGCATATTCACAGTCTCCTTGGCTTGGTTCTTGGGATTCTCTGGATCCTTTGAACGAGACATTTCCTACTGACAAGAGTATCACTAAGGTTATGTCTCTTGAGGAAATGCCTTGGAATGATGCTCATCATCATTCCTTGTTTCTTCCAAGTCTTGGTGAGATTTCATCGTGTCTAGATACCTTTGTTTCACATACACTTACTCATCCACTTCAAAGACCCATCTTTGCTGCATGAAGTTTTTTCTGAGGGAAACATGGGAAACATCACTACTACCATGCCTATCAACATTTATGTTAGACCAGGAATTGTCTAGAACATTCATGTCAAGGTTTCTTGTTCTCCTTATGAGATCAAGATTTACACTGCCCTTTTTAAGGAATTTTGCGATGTCTTTGCCTAGTCATATGAAGAAATGTCTAGCATGATCCAAGTATAGTTATGCATGAAATTCCTACTTATCTAGATGTGAAGCCTGTTCGTCAACGACTTCATCCAGTGCACCCTAGAAAGGAAACCACTATTAAGGGAGAGGTTGAAAAACTTCTAAAGGTTGGTTTCATCTACCCCATTCCATTGACAGATTGGGTTTCAAACATGTCCCAGTGACCAAAAAACAAGGGACTATCCATGTTTGTGTTGATTATCGTGATATCAATCAGGCGTGTCCCAAAGACAATTATCTAACTCCTTTTATCGATCAAATCATTAATGAATGTGTTGGGAGTGAGATCTTTTCTTTTATCGACGATTTTTCTGGCTACAGCCAGATTAACATTATTCCTGTTGATCAACATAAAATTTCTTTTATATGTCCATGGGGGAGCTTTGCCTATAAGAAAATCTCTTTCGGTCTAAAAAATGTCGGTGCTACCTCCAACCAGTGATGTCTTATGCTTTTCATGACATCAAACACATCGTCTAACCATATCTTGATGACTTTCCAGCTCATTCTGCTAAGCATCAAGATCATCCTGACCACCTACGAGCGATTTTTCTTCGTTGCAAACATTACAATATTCGTTTAAATCCACATAAGTGTGTCTTCTACGTTGAATCTAGTCATCTCCTAGGGTTTGTGGTATCAAAGGAAGGCATCCGGATTGATCCCCTCAAAGTCGAGAATATTGTAAACTTACCCCCTCCGTCATCTTTGCATCAGTCGCAGAGTTTGCAAGGGAAAGCTAATTTCCTTCGTCATTTTGCACCTAATTACGCTAAGCTTGCCAGGGGAAATACTCGTTTGTTGAAAAAGGGGATCCCATTTATTTGGGATGAAATCACTCAAATATCTTTTGATGCATTAAAGAACACTCTCATTAGTGCTCCTTTGTTGCATCCCCCCAACTATCACCATGATTACTTCTTGTACTTGGCCATAGTCAATAGTACTATTACCATGGTACTAGTGCAAGATGATGATTATGGAAATGAACACATGATCTACTACTTAAGCCAGAATCTTATTGATACCAAAACTAGATATGCCCATGTCGAGAAGCTTACTTTAGTTGTCGTTCATGTTGTTCAGTGCTTTCACCACTATATTCTTTTACGAAAAACCACTGTGATTTCCTATTGAAACCCCATGACCTACATTCTGTCTCGTCAGTTGCTAGGGGGAAAATATTAGATGTGGATTGTTATCCTTCAAGAGTTTGATTTGGAGTTTGCTACAGCCAAATCAAAGAAATCACTAGTTTTCGCTGAATTGATGTGTGACCTTCCCTCTGTAACCACGTCTACTACTTTTGATGAGCACATTCCTGATGAGACTCTCTTTCTCATCAGCACTATTAACCCATGGTATGGGGATATTATTTTTTATCTCCAAACCCAAATTTTCGATTAGAGTTATCTAATTCTGAACGTCATCACATTTGAAATTAGTCCCAACCCTATCGAATCATTGGAGATATTGTGTACCGTGTTGGTGTCGATTCTATCCTTCATCAATGTTTGACACTCGAAGAAGTTGTGAGAGTTCTCAATGACTGCCACTTTGGGGCTTGTGGTGGTCATATGTCCGGGTATGCTACTGCTCAAAAAATCCTTCGTTTCAGTTATTTCTAGCCATCCATATTTGAATATTTCATCTTAGCAGCCCAAAAATGTCACGCTTGCCAGATTTACAACCGTAAACAATGCGCCCCACCTACACCCCTCTACCCAGTTATTACAGTCTTCCCCTTTCCTAAATGTGGGATTGATTTCATGACGTGTAACCCTCGCTCAACTGGGGGGCATGGTTATATCATCGTTGTCATTGATTATTTTACTAAATGGGTCAAAGCGATGCCCACACATGAAGCTGACGGTAAAACTACCACTCAATTTCTTTATAACTATGTCATAGCTAGATTCGGTGTCCCTCAAGCCATCATTACTAATCATGGGTCTCATTTTCAAAATCACATGATGGCAGAGCTTACTACTCGATTGATTTTGCGTCACGACAACTCAACCCCTTATTATCCATAGGCCAATGGCCAAGTTTAGGCAATCAACAAAGTCCTAGTTACTATGCTTCAATGCACCATTGGGATGCATAAATCGAATTGGCATCTTATGTTATTTTCGGCTCTTTGGGCTTATCAAACTGCGGCTAAGACTGCCACTGGATTCACACCCTTTCAGTTAGTGTATGGTCTGGAGGAAACTCTTCCAATTGAGTGTGAAATTCCTTCATTGAAGATAGTCGTCGAATTACTCCCAGATACCTCACCTGAAGAGGAATGTTTATTTTACCTCGAAAGGCTCGATGAAACTCGTCACTTCGCAGCATTAGTAATTGAAGCCCAAAAAAACGAGTTAAGGCTCAATATGATAAAATTGTTTCTCCTCGTGTTTTTGTTGAAGGTGACTTGGTCTTTCTTTATGATCAAGCCAATAACAAATTGGGAGTTGGGAAATTCGAACCAATGTGGCATGGGCCTTACATTATCAAGCACATTTTACAAAAAGGCGCCTACGAGTTAGTGGATTATGAAGGAAATTCTTTGGCTAAGCTCTGAAACGGGATTTACCTAAAGAAGTATTATGTGTAATTATCCATCTAAATACTTATGTACATTAGTGTGTGTTTTCATTAGTGTGCAGTGTGGTTTTAGTGTGTTAGTTTGCTTTTTCAAACCTTTTCCTCTACTTACCTCATTCTCTGCTTGGTTTGCAGATGTTATCCAACCATTACGTCGGTTTTGCTAATGGTGCTTGTCATAGTACACAGAATCTATCTTCCAGTGCATGGGAAATCTATGAACCTAATGGTGAGTTAGTGAATTTGAAAGGTATATGTTTAGGTCAGACAACTAATAACATTGTCGAATATAGTGCGGTCATAGAAATTTTGTCAGAAGCCATCGCTCTTGGCATTAGAGAGTTAATCGTAAACCTTGATTCACAACTCATTATACTACAGCTTAATGGACAATATTCAGTTAAAAACCCTCAAATTTTGAGAATGTATTTGCGATTTCGTTTATTGGAATGAGAATTTGATTTTATTACTTAACATCACATTTCAATATGCATGAACACATTAGCAGATGCATTGCCTAACTATGTGTTAGATAGACATTTGTGAAACTTGTAAATCATAGAACATCACACATCGAATATGGTAAATAGGAAAACATGTATATATATATATATATATATAGATATAGCGAGTGTTTGCAAAAGAGTTTGCTACATCAAAATAACAAAATTTGTGTTCCGAGACACATGGCTTTACAAGCCTACATAGTGCAGAAAGTAAACTAGAAGTTGGCTATTCGCCTACATGGTTCTCATGATAGCACAAGACAGCCCTAATTACTTGGCCCAGTAGTTGATGTAGTCTAGCGAATACTCCTACTGTGTGCCTCTGATAGCATAATGGCACCTCATCGATTGAGGCATACTTTGGAATTCCCCTGGTTAAGCTTTCCAAGTTCCGCTCAACCTCGACGATGGGATCCGATCCCTCTACATATGAGGGGGAATCCTTGATTTGGCATGCCACTTGTCTAGCAAATGGAGAAACTCTTGGAGGTCTCTCTGGTCCCATATCTGCACAAAATTATAAGTCGAATCTCAATACACATAAAAAAAATGATATAAACTTCAAAAATAGTTTTTTACCTGAATCATTCCACTATTCCCCTAGAGGAAGTGGAAGATCTGGCTCTCCTTAGAAATTCGTCCCTACATACGCCCAATCATCAACCATGATTAGTTGCTAACACATCCATCTGAAGAATGTTGGAGGGAATGACATTTGTTGACCACCTCCATGTCGTGGCATCAACTCTCCCCATCTAAGCAAACGTGGATCTCTAGGTGCTGGTGGATCCACTTCCAGCCACTGATAATGAAATAATGGCACACGTTCCAGGATGAATGTCACCAGAATAGATCTGAAACCAAATTGTTTCAGATTTCCCCTCTTTCACTTGGTTAATTGGCGCTTCATGCATGCCAATAAACCTTCACACCAGTTGAATACCGTGGGATTTAGGCATTCGATCGCATACTGGAAGTGAGACTTTGACGCCTCATGCAATGCTTGCGCCCCTGCTATTCAGGCCATAGTGTGTAGGATGGTTCACAATGGAAGATTGGTGATGGTTTTTATGTCAATCTTCCCGCTATTACCCTTTTTGGCTCCCGGACAATGTCTCGCAATGAGCATGTCCATGCTCTCTCCTTCAGAACGTGATCTGGATAACTGTACCCGTTGTCCCTTTCTGGACAACCCAGTAATGAAGTAGATGTCAGAGACCTCTATCTCAAGCTCTTGATCCCCAAATATAAACAGTTGATGATCTACATCCCACCAACTGATTAAGTGTTGCAATAACTGGGGTTGTTCTCTGATCCCGGGAATCATGAAGAATTTGAGTAGTCCACGTGCTTGAAAGGCGTCGATATAGTCTTCATCTTGCATTGCTTGATGTTCTTCAAATTCATGACCCCTCTCTTTCCATTCGATCACAATTTTGGCCTGGCTTTTCTACAAAACATCAAAAAACCAACATTTCATGAGCATCCATGGAGAGAAAATTCAAGATTAACTGTTTTTAATGGAAGATTTCACTTCAAATTTTTTACCTCGGCGCTAACGCGTCTGTTTCGGAATTTTTTTGCACTGCCAATGCGAGTGCCTAACTGGCCTCAGGGTTAGCAACATGATCCTGATGGGTGAAACCCACGCTGGTCACCCATGATGTAAATTTTTGAAAAATATTCCTCACAACCTACCCTATGGATGAAAATGCTTAAAATCACTGTCAAAATGAAGAGGAAAGACATATATATTACCTGTAACAAACGGCTTGACAAATGGTGTCCCAAATTGCTCGTGCTCCTTGCCTAAAAATCAAGGTAAAATGAGGTAAAAATGTTCCCACAATTGCAAATTGGTAAAATGGTAAAAATGACTTACTTTTTGCCTTATTTATAGTTTTTAAATAATTTTTTTATCGAATTAGGGCATATTTCACTCATTTTTTAATATTTTTCCTCGAAATCGGTAATGTGCATTTCCTTGTGCAGTGACAGGTCATATCTTCTTGATAACGGTGGTTTACTTTGACTGATTCAACGAGTTTTATTTTATCACTTTTTTGGACTCGTCAAAAATAAACAAAAAAAAGACCCCCTGGAGTCATCTTTAAGCTCTTTTCTGACTCTCAGAAAATGAAAAGATCGTCGAATACTTGTCATTTCTAACTCGTAAAAGTAAATGAAATGACGTCTAATTAGTATGATTTTAACTCTTTTCCGAACTAAGATAGACTATTGTACGAAAAAGGAACACCTTAGTTGAACATAGCTAAGAGGTTCTCGTGGATATTGTTTTCTACCTTTTCAGGTTCAAGAGATGATTTACGAAAAGGGACTTTTGGATTTTTCTTTTCTGCTTCTTTTTCAAACTCTCTAAACATGAAAAAGATGTTGAGTTTCATCTCCGTCGAACTCATAAAACTTAAACGACGCAGGACTTGTCACCATGATGAGATCGAGTTCCTCCTTCCTAGGGCTCGTAAAACTTACTAGGATGGATTCATCCGAAGGGTGAACTTATATGGAAAGCATATGTTATCCCCTTCAAGGTTGCAATAAAAAATATATGGGGTACTTGCCTGAAATGGTGGGGGGAAAGTGAAAGTTTCCATATTTTGTATCTTGTAAAGGCAGCATTCTCTTGAACATGACACTCATCTATTATTCGTGTCAAGTTTGGGGTATCCTCACTTCGTCACTTACCTTCCAAGGTTTCGAAAATGCATTTTTCCTCTCATCTGATCATACCATTCCATCATCATGATCTTTGATCCTATGTTGAGTCCAATGCTTCCAAAATCTAGAGTCGTGTCATCGATATGTTCAAGAGAAGTCATATATGCAGTTCTTTGTCGCATGTACACTATATGACTTTCTTCTACAGTCCTGAATCATACTTCTTTACTCTACTACATCCTTTATTTCATGTCGATGATATGGGATTCATTATGGCCCTCCTTCAACAGATCACTTTCTATCGACTTCAGCTCATTATCCGGGAAGATGATCTAGAAACTCCATTCTAGTACCTTAGATCTTGCATGCCTTAATGGCAATTTCTTCGCATTCGATGACAGGTTTATATCATTGACCTTCGATTGGATGACTTCATGAGTGTTTGACTTCAGTTCCATTATTCACATTCGTTGATCGTACTGATTTTACCTTGAAATCCATTGTCATTACTGGTGGTTTCTCTCATGCCTGTTAACGGTTTACATCATTGACCGGTAATCAGACGTTTTCTATCGTGTTCGACTTCGACACATCTATTCACATGCTATAATTCGTACATTAATCGGGTCGAGATGGAGCACAAGACCCTAGATTTTGTCTGATAGAATCCGGGTTGAATGGAGTTATGAGTCATTCATGATTGTATACATGTTTTCTCTTGACGAATGGTTGTGACCATACCGTGGGTCCATATTCATGATCCTTTTTCATTCGGATGGTTGCGACCATACCAAGGATCTTTGCACATGATCACTCCTATTCGGATGGTTGCATCCATACCATGGATTCATGTATTATTAGATGACTATTCATGTATTGTTAGGCATGATCATCAGATTTTTTAGATATGTATATGTATATGCTTGATTTGCAGGTCTCCTGACAGTGTTGTTCTAATCCTTGCACTGACTTGTTAAGCACCTTAACCATCACTCCATGTTCTGCCTTCATGATTTAGGGGGCATCTGTTACACAGTATTTTGTCATGTCTCTTGTTCACTTCCTGTGCCATATTTCGAAGTTCCAAAACATTGACTACTATGCAAACTATCCATCATGATATACAAACCAAAACCTCCCTGAAGAATCAAAGGAAAGTTGCCCTGAAATCATTCTGGGAAAGTTGTCGTAAAACCTAATTTTTTGCATCAACACGTTCTGCTCCACTGCCTGCCCATGTTGATGGCAGGTTTCTCAGTTAGACACTCTCACTTCCAGCATGGGTTTTCATAGGAAAACTCGCACTGAACTCCTTCTGGCAGGCTTTCCCAAACTGGAGGAGAAGCTTTGCTAACTAGAACCTTCGGGAACAGCGAGCTGGATATTGGTTGTTGTTGATATGGTCAAAGCTCTCTCATTTGGGACTCTTGATCTTATCATCATGGGTTTTCCCCTTGATATATAGACCTTCCTCCCTCTTTTGTGGATCCCTGACTCCCTCTCCCTACTTATAAATTCACCCCCTTCCATTCCCAAATGGTTGGTCATTGATTGTTTCATCCCTATGCTAATATTATGCTTACATGCTTCCCATTCTAGCTTGGAGAAGGAGTGCTTGAAGAGTCTTTGCTTAGACTTGGAAATCCACCCAAAGGAAGGCCTCAACATCAAGGCATAGGTTGTATGCTTCCCTTTTCAGTTTCTTAATATATACATCTAATGTTCACTTTCCATAATTGTATAAATATTTATGTGATTAGCTTAATGTTCCTTGATCTGTTAAGTAGTTAATGCTTGATATATGTTATATATGCTCTCATGTCTTATATAGTACTTGGATCTTCCTTTCAGGTTTTTGGACGTGGAGAATGACTTAGGAGCGAGGCCTGGAGAAAAAATATTCAAATCCATCTCTGAATAATGAGCTATTAGCATCAGAACGAAGTAGGTTCCTCTTCCTTATTGCATTTGTCAAGCATAAGCTAGGAAAGTGAGTATTAGATTGTTTGGTTTGTTGCTAGACCCACTCATTGCACTAGAGGGATCACCTATGTCTACAAAGGGTATTTTCCTTCACAACACTACCCATGGAATTTGAAGCATGAAAAGAGGGCCAATGTTGTGAGATACACATCAGCTCTAGAATCAAGGGCCATGATGTTTGTTAGAGGAGGAACCTCCACCCCAAGAAGGAAGGCAAGTACTAAGACACTAGGGGTTCCTCTGACCCCTACGTAACCAACAAGAGCAATAGAAGCATATGAGCGAGTAATAAGGAAGTTTCAAAGAGAGTATATACCACCAAGAAAATGCATTGTAAGGCCAATACATCTCAAGAAGGAACCTAAGTACCCACTGGCGATGCCCTAGATCCTAAATTCAATGATTGTTGAAGGAAATATGTCTGGCACAATCAAACACTTAAAATTTTTGGATCATGGCATCATGAACACAGAGGAATTCCCAATGATTGCACAATAAATCTGCCTCAAGATTTTGGAGAGACTAGATGACCCAATTATCACAATGGAACCATACGATTGGGCACATAGACTACCAAAATCAAGTATTCTAAATTTGTTTGATATACCACATTTTGGAAGAAGCATATAAATTAAAGTTTGTGTTAAACACACATTGAGTTGCATGCATGGAGGATTCCTATGCCTAGATCTTCCACTATCCCTCAATCAAACATGATTAGCAAATTACAGGGCTACCTAAAGTAGGCAAATATCCATAATCGTATTTCACAAATAAACACAAAGAGAAAGCACTTGTTAAGGTAGTCAAAAAGAAGTATGGTACCTACAAGGGTAATCGATGATTTAATGTCCCTAGCATAAATAATTTTTCCATCATATTTTCCACACAGGTGATGGCATGCAAGTTATTGCATAAATGATAAGAGGATGAAGTCCCAAAAGGAGAAATCGTAATAATAGCCATGTGCATGGAAGGGGTCCAGATTAACTGGGCCATGTTTCTACTAAACTAGTTCTTGGCCAAATGTCAAGAAGTACAGGACAGTAATGAAAAGTTTCATTATTCATGGCTATTGTTACTGATAACACTCATTGCATGGAGAGAACCAAAGGAGATGTAGTTCCTCGACATAGAGAAGCAATCTATCATGGCAGCTAGATACGCCTCCTTGTGGAATAACACACATAAGAAACATGAAATACATAATAATGCCACCTTTTATGTGTATATGGAAATTATTTAGAATATAATAGATCATATTCCATGCATACCACCCCATATTATTGAAGTATATAACCTGGTAGTATGTTTTAAAGCAACTCCACACTACATGTGGATACAACCAAAGAAGGATCAGACATAGTAACAGTTGGAAAATAGCTACAGGCTAATAGAGGGAGACATTAAAAACTTATCAATGGATGGGAAATGGAATGGAGGGTTCCCAAGGTAGCAGAACCCCAAAATGTCATGTCGCATACTAAAGAAAGGAATGGTGCAATTGATGCACAAGGGGAGGATATCGTGTAGGTTGCAGAGAAGTAGAAGCATAAACATACTAGTGAAGAAGGTACCTATCACTCATGGCCAAAGCATAAGCCTACTAAAAAGGAAGACACATAAGACTTGTCCCTAATGGACAAGGATGTAAAAGTAATTAAGGAACAGATAAAGGACAACAATCTAGGAGATTTCATACAAGAAAAGTTGGAACAACTACAACAATTATTGAAGCCCAACAATCTGGGTTCAATGCAATCTGTGGGGACAGAGCAGGAAGCACTAAGGCACTCCTTAAGCATAATTGAAACACAATTAGAACCACCCTTAGCATCAGAACAACAATGTTTCCTTTAGATATCCCCAAGGGCGATGATATTTCCACATAAGTGACGCAAAAGAAAGCAGAGGAGCTCAGCCATATAGAACTAATTTTATTGTTGTTGATGTAGAGGAACCTATAATAAATAGAATATAGTATTGCCAAAGAATACAGCTCCATGTCATGGTAGAAACGATGGAACTAACACATTTTTCCACAACACATAATGCCCTAAAGACCGAAAAATTGTAATTGATGGTCGAGCAGGAGCAAGCGAAACAAAGATAACAAATACTCGGGAAAGTAATTAAGGATATCTATATTAATCTCCCCTAGGAACCCATGGATGCGAACACACCAATAGAGGATAATTTGACAAATATTGGACATTATATACAAGAATTGAAGGCCAAGGTTGTCGCAATGGAGTTGTAGACGAAACCCACCACCATATTAGAAGAATAGAAGCATCGCACCAAAGTCTAAACATTCACAATGACCCTTATGGAACTCAAAGGATTTGATGTAGAATGTTGTGCATTGAATTAAAAGGGACAATAGATATGGGCCACATCAGTGGCAAGGGAAAAACTCAATGATATATTACAAAAAATATAGACACTGTAACAAAGAGCTCAAAAGATCTAAGACCACTTTAACACTTTATAACCTGATGAGTGACTAGAAGCCATGAAAGAAAGGACACAGTTGACTAAACAACCGAATACTCTAAGAACCAAATAGCAATAGTTATTGACAAATTTGAGATATTATAGGAAGAAGCATTCACTATCACTGAGGAAATTGGGACTATGTGTCACA
This sequence comes from Pinus tabuliformis, assembly GCA_031772625.1. Taxonomy (NCBI): domain Eukaryota; kingdom Viridiplantae; phylum Streptophyta; class Pinopsida; order Pinales; family Pinaceae; genus Pinus; species Pinus tabuliformis. Next base: position 71,715,956 of record CM062809.1, read on the forward strand.
AAATCAAGCAAGCAATCCATGACAACATAGAAAATTAGGGACTCTTGTTGGCTTCTAAAATTGGTATGTTTCTTTCCCCTTATTTCTCTAGTTAAATATTTATTTTGCAACATTTTTAAGTCTAGTTTATAATAATCTCATAGATAGAATTTCTAGAAATGCGGTCAATAATATTCTAGTATTTTGTCTTGTTAATAAATTAAGTTGAGTACTTTAGATATCCTTTAAGTCTAAATCTGTGTTACTTTACGTACAAGAAAAATATCTTATGGATAGTTGTTGTTCCCTTGAGGAGATGAAAAAAGACAGAGTCTTAAGGATTATCACATTGATCTTGGTATGTTGGCCCGAGATTTATATTTATTTGGATAAGAACAATTACAGTAAATATATGATCCGATTTGTGATTTAAATAAGCGATCCTGAGAATCTTCTGATTCTCAGGATAGCTTTATCATCCCAATGTTAGAATGTGTTGTAATATATATTAAACTGTAGTAAGAAAGAGAGGAATGGTGATTTTTTATTATTCTCGGTTCACTGTAAAAGTGAACAGCAAAACTTCTCTAAAGATTTACAGACCGTTTTTGTACTTTACTTTAATGTCAATGAAAGTTTGAATGGTTCGACTTTAATCTTTTATATTGAATTTCCTTTAAGGTAGTTATCTTTGGGGACCTTGGGCCCGGTCGCTAGAAAGCTTGTTGTCTTCCCATGTACTATTATCTTTTGATTCTTATCATATGCACAATTGTTGTTTCTTGTATGAGTTCCTTAATTTACGATTCAGTTTCATAAGATTCTTACATTTACAATTTCTGTTGTGTGAATTCTTAAAACTTGCTATTTAGTTGTGTGAAGATTTACATTTCAATTACCATACTTGTTATGAGTTTCTAGTTCTAATTATCCAGTTGTGCACAATTCCAGAATTTCCTTATGATAGAGTGAATTTCCAATTCCTTTTCTTATTACAGCAACTATGGGTGATTAGTGATTGAGTGCGGATTCCTTTCAAAAAGTGTTATACATACTGAAGTTTCACATTATAGTTGGATAAATTGTTTAATATAATTTAATTTTTGTTTTGAAGTAGTTAAATAGTTCCATGATTTTTGCAGAGTAGCTCACTTTTGTTTAATTGGAATTAATGCCTTTTGAAAGTATTCTTTATCGCTTTTGCTTTACAATAGTTTCTCATACACTCTTCTAATTTAAAGCATTATCCCTGCATAGATCATGCCAACAACCTTGTAATAGAAAGATGAACTCCACATTGATATATTAATGGATAAAGGATTGAGTTGATTCCTTAGGAACAACTTAGCACCCGACATTTTTGCGTCGTTGCTGGGGAGCTCGTCAAAGGAGTGATAGATCATGTCTCTTAAGGGTTAGGTATTGAAGACAGAAAGTAAGAACCTACGCATGCACCAAGTAAAGAGCTTGTGTTAATGCCCACCTTTGGTTGATACATTTGAATTATGTAGGTGTGTGTGACTAAGAAGAAGAATAGGAACCAGGTAGTGATAGAACATAAACCTCTACCAAAAACCACAAAAACCCAAGGTCCGATGAGCCTTCAAAGATCGACCTCCATAGACGAAATCATTCGAAGATCTGAATCTCAAGCGTCAGTAGGCCCTCGAACAACATCTGGAAAGGGCTCTACTATTGCCCCTCGAGTATCAGAATCATCAACTGCAACTCACACTGAGATTCATAGCCAGATGGAAGGATTGGAACAAAACTTTCAAGGTACACCTATTAAGTATTAAAATCCTCCTAATGAGAGTAATTATTGTAATTTGAAAGAAGGGGAGGGAGAAACGAGTGGAATAGAATCTAGACCTGTTGAGATAGGCCTGCACATTTCAGAACTTGGACCCCTTACAACTCTAGTTGAAGAAAAGATATCTGAAGTCCCTGATCTAAGTAGTGCAGTAAAGCCCCCTCGAGGGTTGAACTTAGTAAATCCCCTTGCTCAAATAATACCTCTTGATCACAAAATCCCTGAGAACTATTGGCAATTTTTTTACCAAATGGAAAACTCGATTCCTCCAAACCAAGGACCTCCAACTCAGACCTCGACCATAGAATATCTTATAGTCGATCCATTGGCTAATGCTCCTATGAAATCCATCCCATTACAAATTATCCCAACCTTTCATGGGATGACTCCAAAAGACCCTAATGCACTTTTATTCGAGTTTGATGTTCTGTGTAGAGGGTATGATTATACAACTGATCCCCAGAAGCTAAAAATATTGCCTTCCACTTTGAAGGGAGGAGCTCTCCGTTGGTTCATGGGATTGGGGGGAGGAACTATATATTCTTAGGATGCAATGAAAAATGTCTTTCTTACCAAATATCAGGATTATTGTCAATCTAGGGATTTAAAAGATGAAAAATTTTAAATGACTACAAAATATGGTGAAACCTTAGAGGAATATGTTGAGAGATTTCAGTACAACCTACAAAGATCACCTTACACCACTTTACCAAAGGAAGTGTTGAAAACTACTTTAATTAAAGGCATGAAAGATGAATGGATAGAGACACTTAATTTGATGGGGCAAGGAGATATTTCCCAAGAGGAATATGATAATATTGTCAAACTGTGTATCAGGTGTCCATGAGGAACTATGTAGACCAAATATGGGATTAGAGATTCTCTTACTCGAACCAACAAAATTCCAGGAGGAGGTGTAACTCAAACATAAATTGGTAATCTTTTAGAAGATTTTAAAACTGACATTTTGGGCACATTGACTACACAGTTGGACTTTTTGCAAGCCAAGCATAAATAAGATGAAGCAGAACAAGCCTTAACCATATTTTGTCCACTAGATACGATTAAAACATGTGTTATTTGCACTATAGATCATTCAACAGATCGATGTCTGTCACTCCCAGGATTGAAGGTTGTGTTCAAAGAAGCAGAGGAAGATCCAGAACCAACATATCTCATGGCACGGTGACGACAATGGCAGGCCCGTCCTCCAGGTATGATGTAAGTTCCATCTTTGTTTTACTCGGGATAATATGTTCAACAACAAATTCCTGGATCTACATGGCAGGTACAACCATCCTTTAACTCCACTTGGCAATCCTAGCCTTATCCCACACCGCCTTGACCAAATCAACCATTTTCTCGACATGTATGGCATAATCAACAATATTCCACTCCATCTTGGAAGAATGTAGTCAATAACCCCTATCCTTCACAATGGAATAATCCATCCATGCAAAACTCAATGTGGCCTCAAAACTCGCAACGCCCAACAAGACCAATCAACCCGCCCGTCGAGACTCTTCCCCAGTCTCAACCATCATTACAAGCTCCATTTCAATTACCCTCAAACCCCCAACCCCCAATACGACCACAATTTCCAGCTCAACCGAATCCTAATCCGAATAACAGACCTGTTCAATATGTACAAATCGTCGAAAATTCAGATTATGAAGTAAATCCTCTAGAATGCAACGAACTATGGCTAAGATCTAGACGAGTTGTCTTCCCTGAGAATGACAAAGTTAATTAGGAACCAGAAGACAACAAAACACATATAGAGGAGAAACTTCTAGAAAAAACCTCCAAATGTAATTATTTCCAAAATAGAACTAGTTGATGTTGTTATCAATCAACAGAGTTCTGATAAAACCACAATTATTTCTCCTCCATTCCTCGAAAGAATTACAATAATTAAACCGACTATTTATCCTGATTTTGATCTTATAGGGGAATTGAAAATTTTATGTATAAAAATTATGCTCCTTCAGGCTATACGAGACGTTCTGATTTATGCTAAAATAATCCAATAATTATGTTGTAAAAACCCTGGAAGGAAACCTAAATACCCACCAACAGTTCATGTTGTAGGAACATTATCTGATCTCATTTTAGGAAAATAGGTACCTGTCAAGTACGATGACCTAGGCAATCCAGTAATTACTGTCCAAATTCAGGGTTGCACCTTTCCAAATACCCTGGTAGATTTAGGAGCAGCCATCAATATTTTAACTCATGAAACCTGCAATATTTTGGGTATTACAGCTTTAAATCCAACTTAAACCTTATTGGAGTTAGCTGATAGATTAGTAGTCATGCCTGAAGGTACTCTAGAAGACATTATTGTCTCTGTGGACTCCTAGGAATACCTGGTAGATTTTTTGGTTATTAGTCCAAGAAATAGACTGGACGGGCACCCTCTGATATTAGGGAGGCCATGGTTGGCAACAACAGATGCGTATATAGGATGTAGAATAGGAAATATGACAATTACCAAAGGAAATGCCAGCAAAAATCTTATCCTATACCCACCTGTTAAACCCAGCCCGCCTATTGCATTAGGGGAATTTTGAGGTCCAAAATGGGCCTTCTAAGGAAATTGCAAAATAATAGTGTAAATAATAAAATAATATTAGATTACATCATCAAATTTTAGAGGGAAAAATAAATAAAAACTATATTTTCAACTTATCTCCCTATGGGTTTGCTCAAATTTCGAGCGGCAACACTCGTTGGATGCAAAATTTGATTCCTCATCCAAGGAGTACCCATGTTGCATACTTTTGATGGACCCTACTAAACGAAAAATGACAAATACATGAAAAAAGTTATTGCAATTTATGAGCACTAGTATTGCAGCAAGGATGCTGCAACTCTTGGGGCTACCGACTTTACTTCATCAACCCTAGGTTCGTACAAAATTGAATGTTAAAGTGTTGTATACACAAATAGATGTAATTGGTCTACTCTTTGTCATTGTTGAGCTAGGGCGATAGACCACTAGGGTTTCTCAAACCAGCCTTCTATTGACTAGAAGAAATATGATTAGCAACTGGAGAGGGGAAATTTACCCTAATTGGGAGAAGAGAAATGTTGCCTATTGTAAGAATGAAAGACTGAAAAAAAATGCTTACAAAATAACATGAAATCCTCTATCTACTTGCTAACATACCTTGCTACAAAAGAACCCTACTTTAACACATATGAGGTTTTAACTAATCTAAGCATGAAATCCAATATGGAGAGTACTAATTGTTGTGTGCATGAATAAATATAAAAGAAAGCCTTTTCTTTATCTTTTTGCTTGAAAAATGTAAATGATAATCTCTTTTTTTTCTTTGGCAGGGGAGACAGGTGTGGAGGAAGAGGATTACAATGGTTTTGATGGCTTGAAGGGCAAGTAGGGGCCTAATCCTAGCTTCAATGATGATTTTTCTCAATTCGGTCTCAAAACAAGTTGCTATAGGTTTTCCTACAAGATCTCTACAGGATGTACTAGTTCTCCTACAAGATCCCCTGTTTTACTATAGGAACAGGCTAAAAGCTTAGGAAGTGGTCTAGAAGGTGGAATGGAGCTTGTAAAAGGTGGATAATGAGGGAATAAGGCATGGAAGTGGTAGGCACTACCCAGAACTCAAGCAAAAGCTTTAAGATGGTTTGATTTGCTCAATGGAAATGGCAAGTTTTCCTCATAAAACAAGAATTCGAATTGAGACCTTAGTGACTTTCAGCAATCATGGGTAGATATGGCTTAGATGAGGCTGATGAGATGAGGTCTCCCTACAATGTAGAAACTCCTACAACAACACACATCATTGTTGGCATTTATTCATAAATTCATCTAAAAACAAGAAGGGTTTATTCAAAATAGAAGAAAACAGAGTTGTCACCATTTATTTGCTAAGTTCATGTATGGAAGTGCTTGAAACCAATACAAAAGTGATATGAAATCAGTACAAAACCTAAGAGATTAGAAATGCCAATTGCAGCTTATCCTATGAAACTGAAAGATAATGACCTAATTAGCAGGAAACCCTAGATTACGCAAAAAGCAAGAATTCTGTTTTTTTGGGTTGTATGGGAAGTGTTCCTCAAGCCATGATCCCTGAAAGGGAGAAATGAGGTGAAAACCACTTGCTGTCAGCCTTTCTGGAATATCTTCTTGTCACTATGATGCTACTGTTAGAACTATCCACAAATGGAAGCAAACTAATTAACCCTACCAATATTTGCAAATTAACAACACCAAAATCAATTCAGCAACTAACTATGAGCATAATCTAAGCATACATATACAACAAGAGGAACCTTTGTTGCTAGGGTTGGGCCCTAACCCAAGAGCTTCAACCCTCTGAGTCAACTCAGTGCTGGATCAAGGGAATGCTTCTCATTTTCATTAAAATATCATAAATACACAAGAGTGCTTGGTTACAATGCTTCAACTTGAAAATGTTGCTTAGCTATATTTCACAAAAAATCCCAATCCTAATGAGGCTCTAGGCCTCTTGATTTATACAACTGAAGTACCAACAACTTCCTTAAATTTAGGGAGGCTTGGCTCCCAATATCGAGATCAGCTGGTCTTCAACTGTCACTGGCTTGGCTGCCAATGAACTTCATGACTCGGTTGCTTGCAACTCTGAGCTGATGAGATTTGATTGAGAAATCTTCGAGTGAGGGGGGAGTTAAGGAGGGAGATCCTATCTCCTAGAATCCCTCTTGCTTGTCTCATTCAAGTTCCTGCACTTTAATTAGCCAAACTTTGCTCCAAAACCTGCAACCATGCACATTAGACCACTATACATGACATCTCATCTTTACTCTCCTCATTAAGCAAAATATAATTAAAACATGTAAAGAATTATGAGAAAAGTTGATTTTAGTAAGTTGGAAGTGCATTAAGGTCCATATAATTTACCCATTTATGAGCCTCATCATCACCCCCCTACTGAAAATGTTGCTCATCCTCTAAGGAACTCAATCTATGTCCATGTCTTTCATTGCTTTGGTGGCCTCCCTAACATTCCAAGCTTCTACTGTAGTCTCCTCCTCTTGTGGATAAAACCCTGCATTCCGCTCTATATATTCCCACTACTTTCTTTCCTCTTCTTCCTTTCTCCCCTCTAACATACCAAAAAGAAATGGTGGGCTGAGTTTCAATCCAATCTAGTTGAATTTGAGTCTCTATAATGTTTGCTTATACATTGGGACTCTTTCTAGTGCATCCCTAATTCTATCAGGAGAATGATATTCTTTGATCTTTAGATTGTAGGTTAAGGTGTTCCATCTCCTTTGGTAGATTTGTTGGCTCTCATCTCCTAGCAATCTCGCATGTATTCAAAATGAGTGATTTCTTGTTCTTGTAGAGCATGGTATCATGGTGCAAGCTTGGGATCATTTGCAATGAGGTTGTGAGTGTTGATGACAACCATTGAGTTAGGTTGTTCTACTCTGATGAAAAGGGGTTCTGCTTCTTCTCTTGCCAATACCCTTTTCATTTTTGTAGCTCTGGCTTCCTCATGACTCATCCAAGATGCCAAGACCATTAGTTGTAAGTCCCCTAGCTTTGGATTGGGGTCCCACACATTTAAATATGTTAGAGCTAAATTGTGTAGGTAGAATTCAGATATATTTGCTCTATCCTCCAGGGTGCTTTGGTCATAGAGGTCAATGAATTGCCTGTAGTCTTGGAAAGGCATAGTTCCTCTTTGTGCTAGGGTTTTTATCTAAAATTGCAGCCATTTTTCTTTGAGGTATAAGGCATATGATTTTGCTGGCATCCTGCATTGAATTTCCTCCATGGATAAACTTGCCATAGTTGCCAATTGGCCTTCCTTTTCCTGTAGTTGCTTTCTTAGCCATGTGTTCTCAGCCTCTAATTGAGATTTCATCATTTTTTCCCTGTCTCTTATGCTACTTAATTCTCTGCCCATTTCTTGCAGCTTCTCTTCCATGTGGCCTACATCCTCCACCCCTTTTGATTTAGCAATTTGCATCCATCAATGTGTCCTTGCTCTCTCTTTTTCAAGTTCAAAGAATAGAGGAATGGCAAATTTTTGTGGTATCACCCTACCTCCTTCAATGAATCTATAGTAGGAGCTAAGGTTTGGCTGTGGGCTAGGCTCCTTCAACTCCTGGGCCTCTTCCTCTATTTTTTCTTGAGTAATTTCTGCCTCTTTTCCTTCCCTTTGCCCTTGCAGCCTTTCTTGATCTTTTTTCTGTGTTTCCTGCAGCTTTGATAGGGTTTCCTGTAGGACCATTTTTGCTTCTTGTAGTTCTTTCTGTGTTTCCTGTAGGATACCTTTCCCTTTTTGTGAAGGGGTCAAAGGTTGTTTAACTTGTTTTTTTGAGGCCAACCTGGTGACAGGTCTCCTAACATAGGTGATTGGTGACTTAAGAGAAGCTTGTTTTGATGTTTCTTTGTTAGGCCCCTATACTACTAGTGTAACCCCTTATTGTTATTAGTACAACCCCCTTATTATATTGTTGTACCCATGTAGTCCCCATATTGTTACTATTGTGCCCCATAGAAGCCCACTATTGTTATTATTGTGCCCTTACATTATTATTGTTATGTCGGCTTTGATTATATTATGACCCCTTAGACTCCTATATATAGAAAGGAGGTCTTTTCATTTGTATCATCTAAGAATTGTTCATTTGTGTAATGTAAAGGAGGTTGCCCCCTTGAAGAGGCTTATTTCTAAGGTGTTGATCTATCTTTTCTATCTTTTTGTGAGCTGGTTTCATAACATTTGGTATGAGAGCTTTGGATTCTAGGGTTTCGCTGCTCCAAATAGGTCATCGTGGCATTTGCGCTATAACTTTTTTTCTGCGACGTTTCAAATGCTAAAACCAAAACCCATTTGGGTTGAAATCGTTCTAAACCTCGGGTCCGAATTTCAGAGCTTTTTGCGCTATATTTGCAGAGATATGCTCTGAGGAAGTTGGCCTTTTTGCAAACTCCCGAATTACATTCCAAACAGGTGACCTGGGGAAAATAGTCATAACTTTTGTTTTGAGCATCAGATTGAAATTTCATCAACATTTACAGAACGAGGATGGACTGTAGTTTCTTGTATACATTTTTCAGATCCAAAGGTCAAAAAAGTGACACGTGGCACGTCGTACAAGTTCGCTCTACTGAACTAGTCTATAATCAGGTCACCGTGGGAGATTTGGCATAACTCTTCCTTGGAGAATCTCATTTGGATTAGACTGGTGGCATTGGAAAGAGGAAGTAGAGGGCTACTACAGGTCGTATTTTCAAAACTGGAAGATCTAAAATTACAGAGTTACAGTCGTTTCAAGATCGAGCTCCTAAAATCAAGAAAAAGCGAGATGAGGAAGTTTGATGGCAAGGATCCGGTAAATTGGATACTACAGATGGAGAAATATTTTGATATACATGGTGTACCACTGTTACAAAAGGTATGTATTGCATCTAATTATTTAGAACCGAATCAATTTTTATGGTATAAAGGGCTTTGTTCTTGTAAACTACTTGTCACGTGGTCAATTTTCACAGAGGAAATGATAACACATTATGAGGATACAAAGAGAAACACCTTCTTTAGCCAATTGATAAATCTCAAACAAAAGTGTTCAATGGAAGAGCACATTGAGGACTTTCAAAAATTGAATATAAGGGAAAATGATATTCCAGAGAAGTAGAGGATTGATGTCTCCATAGGGACTTTAAAGGATAACATTCAACATGAGGTTCATCTTTGGGAACCTGATTCATTGGAGAAGGCATTCAAGTTGGCAAGAAAAGTGGAAAGCAAAATTATGGAAACAATGAATTCTACCCCTCACAACTATAAACATGGAAGTGTTGTTTCTCCTAGCCTTCCACAACCTACAAGGGTGACACCACGACAATTGGAAGAAAAAAGAGAAAAAGGGCTTTGTTACAATTGTGATAGCAAATACATTAAAGGTCATAAGTGTGCTGAGAAGAAATTATTTTACATAGATTATGAAGAGGAGGAAGAAAAGGATCAAGAAACATCAAAAGAAGAGGATATACACCAGGAACCAACCCCAAAGAAAGAAGAAATGAATCCGACCATATTCTGTAAAGCATTGGCAAGAATTACCACTCCTCAAACTCTCAAGATAGAAGGACATATTAAGAAGAAAAAGGTTCAAGAAGTGAAAGATCACATCGAGAAAGAAGAAATGGATCCAACCATATCTTGTAATGCATTGGTCGGAATTACCACTCCTCAAACTATCAAGATAGAAGGACATATCAAGAAGAAAAATGCTCAAGAAGTGAAAGATCACATCGAGCATCAAGAAATGAATCCGACCATATCTTGTAAAGCATTGGAATAAATTACCACTCTTCAAACTCTAAAGATAGACGGACATATCAAGAAGAAAAAGGTTTAAGCAATGAAAGATCACATCGAGCATCAACAACAAGTTCTCCAACTTTTAAAGGATAAAGCCACTTTGGTGCATAATCAAATGAAAAAACTGGTAGATCAACATCGCAGTGAAAAATGTTTTGATATAGGTGATTGGGTATTTTTATGGCTACATCTCAAGCAAGCTATTTATGAGAAGGAAATGTTGGCAATACTGCATGCACTTAAGAAATGGCGACCTTACCCAATGGGAAGACATTTCAAGGTAAAAATGGATCATGATAGTCTTAAATACTTTTTAGAACAAATATTATCTTTAGAAGAACATAAAAAATGGGTCACAAATATGTTGGGTTATGACTTTCACATCATCTATAGAAAGGGAAGCAAAATTTTGCTACAGATGCACTCTCAAGAAAGGATGAGGATGTGGAAGCATTGTTTTTTGCTATTTCTATTATCCAACTAGATTGGATAAACGAAGTAAGGGATGAATGGAAGAAGGATGAAGAAGTATGGCCACTCATTCAAAAGTTGCAGAAGATCCCAATTCAAACAATATTTCCAGAACTTGAAGAGGAAGGAAAAATCATATTGGAACCTGGAGCAGTCACAGAAACAAGAACTGAACAGCTACGAAATCGATCAATTTCAGAGTATCTCATCAAGTAGAAGAACTTACCCGCTGAAGATTCCACATGGGAGGACAAGAATTTTATACAGAAGCATCAAGAACTACTCAACCGTTGAGGACAACACTTTTTGAAGGAGAGGGGCATGTTAGGCCCCTATACTACTAGTGTAACCCCTTATTGTTATTAGTACAACCCCCTTATTTTATTTTTGTACCCATGTAGTCCCCATATTGTTACTATTGTGCCCCATAGAAACCCACTATTGTTATTATTGTGCCCTTACATTATTATTGTTATGTCGGATCTGATTATATTATGACCCATTAGACTCCTATATATAGAAAGGAGGTCTTTTCATTTGTATCATCTAAGAATTGTTCATTTGTGTAATGTAAAGGAGGTTTCCCCCTCGAAGAGGCTTATTTCTAAGGCATTGATCTATGTATTCTATCTTTTTGTGAGCTAGTTTCATAACATTCTTCTTCTTCCTTCTTCTCTAGAGGGACTACTTTCTATTGCTCTTTTGGTGAGTCCTCTATGATAATTGGAATCTTGGTAGGGGTTTGAGGTCTCCCTTGTTTAATCTAGGTGCTCTTCCTTGTTCTGAAGTAAAGGGGAGTTTTCCTCTGTCTTTTCCCCTTTGATTTGATAGGTGTACTTAGGGCAGTTAGAGCAACTACTGCCTCCTTCTCTGTAGGCTCCAGAGACACCCTTGGTGATTCTTCTTCTTCCCTGCTCTGTTTTTCATAATTTTGTTCATCCTTTTGTACTTCATCCTCTTTTTCATCCTCTCTTTCTTCTTCTTTTTCATCCTCTTTTTCATCCTCTCTTTCTTCTTCTTTTTCATCCTCTTTTTCATCCTCTCTTTCTTCTTCTTTTTCATCTTCTTTTTCTTCTTCTTTTTCATCCTCTTTTCTTATTTTTTTCATCCTCTCTTTCTTCTTCTTCCTCACTAGGAGTAGGGCTTCTATCATACTCAATGGATCGAATTGCACCTTCTTCCTACATGTCTGCAAATGTTGAGCATGCAATAGGGATTCTTAAATTATTCAGAGCATCTTCCAGGATAAGCTTTATCAACCCATGATGTGCTAGTTGTTGATGTTTCCCTTCTTATACCTTGATGCTCATGTTTATTATTGATTGTAACAGAAAAAAAGGTACACTAAGTCTGCTATGAGGAGGTGTCTCCCTTCCAAATCTTAGCTCATGGAGGAGTCTAAAGTGGTACCCATACACTACACTGTATCTACCTTCACAAGAAATATACTTGATTATGTGGTAACTTACTTCATTCCAAGGATATGGAATTCTTTCCCTTCTAACCCCATTTTTGTATTCAATTGGTTCTTCTCCCTCCAAGAAAAAACCCTTCTTTGCAAGGTTGTTGTTAGTCTTGTCCTCTTTTCTCCACTGTAACCCTAGGGGGGGTGTAGTTATCCTACTAATACTCTCTGGGGTAATTGCTACTGATAAACCCTTCACTACAGCAGTGGCACTAGCTCTGGTGAGAGTTATAAGTGACATTGCAAATTCTCTAGCCACATCATCATCGTATCCCATCAGTAGCTCAAAGAACCCCATCCATTGATGCCTTGTAAAGATTTCTACCACAGGAGGATGCTGGTGTATTCTGGTTGTGCTTGTGAGCCCTCTTTTTTGAAACCACCTATCATATTTTTCTGGCAATTTTTGTCTAAATGAGGTTTGGGTGGCTATAGTTTAAGAAATTTTTTAGGTGATGAGGTTTCGGAGTTTATCCTTGATTGACTCTCACATAAATCTATCTACCTTTATGTGTGCTGCTTAAAAGAAATGAGGATTTCTTCCTTTTTTCTACAAATGAGAAACACAGAAGGTATGGCACCTACCTCTCTTTTCTATGCTCTGGTGATAAGAGCTCTTGAATTGATGACCCTCGGTGTCCACTTACAACTCTGTGTGATAATTCCCCCTATATCCTATAGCTTTCATGTAGTTTACTGTAGGTGCTCTTGTTTATTGTAGGTGCTCACTGTTTCCTGTAGGTGCTCACTGTAGGGAGGCCGAGAGTAACTTCTTCCTTTGTTGACTCCTCGAGGTTACCTCCGCCTTCATATTTTCAAAATAACCAATACTTCGCATGGGAGTCAGTGATTATTTCTATTTGTGGATGATTTCATTAGGTGATCTACTGGCCGGTCGAGTATGAATACCTCCTTTTGGACCGTTGGCCCCACTACAAGTTCATCATACCACCTTACCTCGTAATAATCTCCCACTTTTATTCTTCGTAACTTAACCACTTTTTTCAATTCATTCCCCCTTTTTTTTATGTGACCTTGCCACGTGTGCAGTTGACTAACCCTTTTTCTCCTCGTTATCTGACTGAGGGTGGCCAAGTTAACTGGACACCTTCGTTTATAAAATCAACTTCCCGCATATTACTACAGTTTAATCATATTCATACCTATCATGGAGTATTGGTGAGATGACATACCTGTTGGTCCTTTGCCTTGCTGATGCGTGTTGGAGAGTGGTGTAAATTTTTTGTTCTTGACCTAGTTGTATATTCTCAAATGTTTTCTTTTCTTATTTTCTTGATGGTTTATTCCTTTGATGATGTACAGGTGTTGGATTTTGTTGCTGCTGGGCTTCTTGTTTTTGCTAAACTCTGGAGGAGCTTCCTTATTCCTGTAGTTATTGTGCTAAAGGTGGGTTGGACTTGCTATGCCCTTTTTTGTGGAATAGGCTGCTACAGGATGTCCTGTAGCTGTGTTTTTTCTTGAACTTCCGTATCTTTTCTTTGTTATGAAGTTGAAAGGGTATTGGAATGAGTGGAAGATGTGTTTATGGAGTGGCAGGTGAGGTAGGTTGTTGTTGGCATGCCCCTTTTTGATGTTCTTTTTCTTCTCCCTTTTTTTTATATTTTCTAACTTGATTTTTTTCTGATGGACACAGGGGTGACATGGTCATGAAGGGTGTTAGTTGAGGTGTGGTGAGGTCAATGGCTATTTTCATATTCCAAAACATGCATGTGTCACCATTTTTCCACCGAACTGCCCTTCTTGTGTTTTTTTTAGACCTCTTGTAATACCTATAAGAAACTCTTGTAGTAATTACAGGGAATCCTGTAGAAAACACAGAATTGCTTGGAATTGGAATCTGGAGTTGAGTATGGATGGAAGAACATGGGGATTATGGAGGAGATGAAATGGATGAAGGAAAACATAGTTTGTTGTAGGGCCTGTTGTCCTCTGTATCCTGTGCTCATCATCTTCTTGCAAACCTGCAAAAACAGAATTGTTATTTTTGTATGTTTTTTTTCTCTTTTTTTTTTTTGAAAGACAACTAGGCTGCCTCAAAGGAGGTTTTCATCCTTGTTGCCTACCCTGGGTGCCTCAAAAGAGGTTTTCACCCAGATATATTTTATTTTATTTTTTCAATACTCTTGGGTTGCCTCAAGAGGTTTTCAACCCAAAAGTTGGACTCAGGTGCCTCATGGAGGTTTTCACCTGGGTCTTTTTTTTTAATAGCCTGGTGAGGTGGAAGTCAATACTTCTTAAATAACCACCACTTCCTTGTTGATGCTACTGATGAATTCCTGCTTTGATAAGGGCTTTTTGTAGACTTTTAACCTGTACCCATTGACAAGCAAAGGGATACCTTCTGCATCGATGGTTCTTATTTGAACAACGCCATTATCATGGCACTTTTCTATCACATAGGGTCCCAACCATCTGGTCATTAACTTGCCTTTGAAATATTTGTACCAGGAGTCATACAATAGGGCCCAGTCACCTTTTTGAAACAGTTTGTCCTTTGATATTTCCGTCATGCCAGATTTTCCTTTGTACTTGAGTCACTTTTGTGTGCAAGAGGGCTTGCATCCTAAATTCATCTAACCCATTCAGCTGGATCAATATTTCTTGTTGTGCCCTTGTGACATCTAGATCAAGTTGTGTTGCCATCCTTAAGGTGTTGTATTCAAATTAAATCAACAACAGGGCTTTCTTCCCATAGGCCAGGTCATAAGGAGTGAAGCCAGTGGTGGTCTTCCAAGTAGTATTGTAGGCCCACACGGCCTCCACCAATCTGTCTGCCCAATCCTTTCTGTTGTTGCTAATTACTTTGGTCAGAATGCTTTCCAATGCTCGATTGGTGACTTCCACTTGCCCATTATCTTGTGGGTGGTAAGGAGTGGACTTTATGTGCTTGATCTTATGCTGGCTTAACATATTTTCAATCATGTGGGATGTAAATTGACTGCCTTGATTAGTGACCAACTCTCTAGGGTATCCAAACTTATAAAACACATTCTCCCTCAAGAATTCAGCCACTTTTTCTTCGTGGATACCTTAATAGCTTTGGTTTCAGCCCACTTTGTTAAGTAGTCAGTGCGCACAAAGATGTACTTCTTCTATCTGGATGGAGAGTCAATGGGCCCAATGAAATCCATGCCCTACTTGTCAAATGGCTCGAAAGTCACTTGAGTTTGTTGAGGCATTGCATCCCTAGGGGTAGGTTTCCCCATCCTTTGGCACCGATCACACTGACTGGTATACATTTTTACATCTTGGTGGACAGTGAGCCAGTAATAGCTAGCTTGCAATACCTTGAATGCTATTATTTTGGCTACCAAATGACCTCCACAAGGCCCATCATGACAGGTCATAAGGATGTCAAAAACCTCCTCCTCCCTGACACATCTTCTCATAATTTGATATAGACCCATCTTGAAGAGATTGCCCCCAATCTAAGTGAATGGGGCACTTTTTCTTATGATTCTGCTCTTTTCCTTGGAGGACAAATTTGGAGGGAACTGTGCAGATACCAAGTAGTTTTCTATGTTCATCTAACTTAAATGGAGATAGAACTTAAATGGCAAATAAATGTTCATCTGGTAGTTGATCATCAACCATTCCTTCCCCACATGCAGGCAAAGTCAATCTGGATAAAAAAATCTGCAACTACATTCTCTTTGCCAAGCTTATGAATAATAGTTAGATCAAATTGTTGCAATAAAAGTAACCATTTAATAATCTGGGCATTTACATCAAGTTTGTTCATCAAATATTTAATTGCAGCATGGTCGGTATGTACAAATGTCTGGTAACTAGTAATGTAATGCCTAAATTTATTCAATGAATGGACAATAGCTAGGAGCTCTTTTTCAGTTACTGTGTAGTTTAACTTGGCTTTCAACAGATTCTTGTTGATGAAGTAAATGGCATAAGGTAGCTTGTCATATATCTAGCCTAGAGATGCTCCTATAGCTTTGTGAGAGGCATCGGCATGAATGTGAAAAGGAAGAGCCCAATTTGGGCCTCAGAGAATAGGTGTGGTAGTCAATTTGTCCTTTAGGGTTTCTAGGGCCCCTTGGAAACTTTCTAACCATAAAGATTTGGAGTCTTTGGCCAACAATCCAAATAAGGGAGAGGCTACCTTGCTGAAATCTTTTATAAACCTCCTATAATATTTGGATAACCCTAAGAAACTTTTGACATCTCTGCTTCTCTGGAGTAGGGACCCTTTTTATGATGGTTATCTTATTTGGGTCTATGTGCAGTCCTTCCTGGGATATTGAGTGACCTAGAATAATCCCTACAGTCATTAAGAATTCACATTTTTTGGGACTAAGGGATAAGTTCATTTCAATGCATTTGTTTAACACCTTTCCCATGTTAGAGAGAGCCTCCTGGAAATCACACACATAGGGGGTGAAATCATCCATATAAATTTCTACTACATCATGGACTAGCTCTGCAAAGATGCGGAGGATTGATCTCTGGAAAGTGGCAGGGGAATTCCATAAACCAAAAGGAAGGACCCTATAAGAAAAAGTACCCCAAGGATAGGTGAAGGTGGTTTTATCCTAGTCCTCTAGGCTGATATGGATTTGATTGTAACCATTGAATCCATCCAGGAAAGAGAAGAACTTCTTTCCTGCCAGACCATCTAATACTTGGTCAATGAAAGGTAGAGGGAAATGGTCCTTCTTTGTGGATTTGTTTAGCTCTTGGTAATCCACACAGATCCTCCACTTTCCATTTTTCTTTGGAACCAACACCAGAGGAGACACCCACTCACTATCCGAGATAGGGTAAATGAATCCTGCATCCAACAACTTCTGCAGTTCCTCTTTGACTATATCCTTGAGGGCTGGATTCATTCTCCTTTGGGGTTGGCAGACTGGCTTGCAACCTTCCTTGATGTAAATGTGGTGAGTACACACCGAAGGGTGCACTCCCTTCATTTCTTTGTAATTCCAAGCAAAGGCATCCAAATTCTCTCTTAGCATGTTACATAACTCCTCTTCTTGGTGTACAGAGAGAGAGGGGTTGATTTTCAATGCTCTTTCAGGGCCAAATTATATTGTCTTGACATGAGTAGGGTTTGATTCAGTTGAGAATAGATAAATCCGATGGTTTTCCTTAGCTTTCTTCACTACTTCCTCTAGAGACACGGTGTTGGGAGTTTGATTTTGGAGGATGTGTTCAATCAAGTCATCTTCATTATGTTGTCCTCCACCCATGGTAGTTTCTAGGGTATAGATTTGGGAGGAGTATACTTCATCTTCTTCCTCATCTTCTAGCCATAAAGGTAATTCATGCTCTAGGGATGGTTGAGCAGGAGGGTACAAGACCAATTGTTTGGACAAATGCCCATTTTTTGTGGTCATATTTCTAGCCTTGCATCTTATGTAGGCATCGGCAGTGGCTAACCAAGGCCTCCCAAGGATGAGAGGATAACCATTGAATTTGGTCTTAGGCTGGAGAACTAAGAAGTCGGCAGGGTATTCCCAGGAATCAATGGAGACCATCACATCCTCAACAATTCCCTCGGGAACTACTGTGGATCGGTCTACAAGCTCCAAGTTTGTCATGGTCTTCCTTAGTGATCCCTAGAGATTTGACTTGAGCATAGTGTCCTTAGTCATCACATTGATGGTAGCCCCAAGATCAGTCAAGGTATGGGGAACAATGGTGCCATCAATGTGTACATCTACTACAGGACTCCCCAAATCTAGATACTTTGGGAAAATTACCCACCCCAGCATTAAGTGGAACAGTTGTCCAATGACATTAATGATAGGGGTGTCTTTCTTTCGCCTTCCTGGATGTTTGAAACACTTCTCTTTGATCATATTGTTGTAGATGGAGACTTATTTGATATCTTGGAGAAGCGGGATTTTGACACACAGATTTTTCAACTCACCTAGAAGTTCAGTCTCTTCTTGGGTGTGTTGAACTGGATGGGTTAACCTTTCAAGAAAGGGGGTGGATTCATTGTAGGTACACTTTCCTCTCCTTCCTCCTCATGCTCCCTAGGTGGAGATGGAGGTTGGTTATCCAGGAGCACTCTCCCAGACCTAAGGTTAATTTCATGAATTTCCACAGCATAGGAAAGTTAGGATGTTTCTCCACTGTAGACTTGTTGTGCCTATCTGTTATTCAGGTTCAGGTTTGGTTGGGTAGGCATTTGAGGTTGTTTAGGTGGAGCAAGGTGTAGGAGTTGTGGTTGAGATGGAGGTGAAGGCAATAGAGCTGGAGCTTGGTTGTATGGGGCCTCCAACCCTAGTGTGGTGCATTCCATTGTGGTTGTGGAGGAGTATATGGTTGAAATGGTTGGTTGGTCGATTGGAAATGGTATTGAGGTGCAAAAGACTAGGGAGAAGGTGTAGAACAGGAAGGATGAGCAGGGGGCACCAAGGGGGAATGGATGTGTTTTGATTAGGGTTTTAATATGAATAGGATGACCCTTGCATGCCCTATTGGTATGGTTGAAGTCCATGAGGCCTCCTTTGATTTATGTAGCAGAGTTGTTCAGCCATTCCTTTGATTCCTTGATACACAAATTTTGATCCAGGCAGAGAAGGGCACTTGTCTGTGGAGTGTTTTTCCTCACAGGCGAGCAGATTTCTATAAGGTTCAATCGACATTCATTCCTAGGGTGCCTCCTTGTGCATTTAGGGAAGAAGATGGCTAATGCTCTCTATGCTTCCTCTTGTTTCCTTTTGATTTTCATAGTATCCATTTGCAAAGAAAGGGTTTGCAGCTTTTCACTCTTAAAGTCTTCCAACATGTTCCCAATTTCACTTTTTATGGATGTATTGGAAGAGGATGAACTGGCCACCGCTTGACTAGCCCTATCCTTCTTTCTAGCTTCCCTAGAATGATTCTTGAAAACTGACTTGATGTCATCATAGGGTAACTGGTAGATGTCCCTTCCTAACAACAGCTTTAGAGTTTCTAGGAGATCTTCCTTGATCCCCCTGAGAAGGAGTAACTTAAGTGATTTAGGATCAAGGGTGTACCTGGCCCTTTTGTAGCTGAGTTTGAATCTTTCCTCATAATCCTTTAAGGATTCATCATGTCCCAAGGTCATTCTAAAAATTTCCTCTTTGGTATATTTGGACCTACAGTAGTCCCTATACTTGTTATTGAAAGCTTGTTGCATCTAAGCCCAAGTGGTGATACTATCCCCACGTAAACCCATGAACCAGCTGGGGCTGCATCCTTGAGAGTGGATGGAAATAATTTCAACTTCTGATCATCCGAGGTGTAATCATAAGTTCTGCATATGAGAGCAAATTCAAACAAAAAAGTATCTGGATCTTCTCAGTTCAGGCCATGGAAGTGAGGAAGAGTAGAGGGGCTTATGTTTTTCATCTTGGCATCCCCATTAGTTTCTCTTATGGGAAAATCGTCCTCAACTCTTTCCCTGTCTCCCTTTCATTTCTATTTTCATCCATTGTGTCAGTTGGTGGAATTATTTCTTCTTCTTCCCCTATAGGCTCTTCAAAAATCTTTGGTTGTTAGCCTAAGGGGTCCTTTAGCTCACAACCACCCAAGAAGAGGGAGGTTGGATGTTTGAAGTGGTGGGGGTATTTGGCAGAAATTTTCCTAAGTTATCCCTATTCCTACGAGGCATGAAAGGAGTGTTTTTTTTATAGAGTTTTAAACTGCTTGCAGAATTGAAATAAAACATAACTAAATTGCAACTATTTACTGAATGGAACTAATTGCATAATGAAAGAGATAAGAAAAGGAAGAAAGAAATCAGAAATCACATCTACTCAGACACCTCCCCAACAACGACACCAAAAAGTGATGAGCACCAGTGTTGCAGCAAGGATGCTGTAAAGCCTGGGGCTATCGACTTTACTTCATCAACCTAGGGTTCGTACAAAGTTGGACGTGACAGTGTTGTATACACAAATAGATGTAATTGGTTTACTCTTTGTCACTTCTGAGCTGGGGCGATAGACCACTAGGGTTTCTCAAATCAACCTTCTAATGACTAGAAGAAGTCTTATTACCAACTGGAGAGGGGAAATTTACCCTAATTGGGAGAAAACAAATACTACCTATTGCAAGAATGAAAGACTGAAAAAAAATTCTTGCAAAATAACATGAAATCCTCTATCTACTTGCTAACATACCTTGCTGCAAAAGAACCCTACTTTAATACATGTGAGGTTTAACTAATCTAAGCATGAAATGTGATCTAGAGAGTACTAATTTTTTTCTGCATGAATAAATATAAAAGAACTCCTTTTCTTTATCTTTTTGCTTGAAAAATGTAAATGCTAATCTCTCTTTGTTCTTTGGCAGGGGAGACAAGTGTGGAGGAAGAGGAGTACAATGGTTATGATGGCTTGGCGGGAAATTAGGGGCCTAATCCTAGCTTCAGTGATGATTTTTCTCAATTCAGGCTCAAAACAGGCTGCTATAGGTTTTCCTACAGGATGTACTAGTTCTCCTATAGGATCCCTTGTTTTACTACAAGAACAGACCGAAAGATTAGGGAGTGGTCTAGAAGGTGGAATGGAGCTTGGAAAAGGTGGATAAGGGGGGAATAAGGCATGGAAGTGGTAGGCACTACTCAAAACTCAAGCAAAATCTTTAAGATGGTTGGATTTGCTCAATGGAAATGGCAAGTTTTCCTCATAAAACAAGAATTTGAATTAAGACCTTAGTGACTTTTGGCAATCATGGGTGGATACAGCTTGGATGAGGTTGATGAGATGAGGTCTCCTTGCAATGTAGAAACTCCTGCAATAACACACATCATTATTGGCATTTATTCATAAATTCATCTAAAAACAAGAAGGGTTTATTCAAAATAGAAGAAAATAGAGTTGTCGCCATTTATTTGCTAAGTTCATGCATGGAAGTGCTTGAAACCATTACAAAAGTGATATGAAATTAGTGCAAAACCTAAGAGATTAGAAATGCCAATTGCAGCTTATCCTATGAAACTGGAAGATAATGACCTAATTAGTGGGAAACCCTAGATTACGCAAAAAGCAAGAATTCTAATTTTTTTTGGGTTGTATGGGAAGTGTTCCTCAAGCCATGATCCCTGAAAGGGAGAAATGAGATGAAACCACTTGCTGTCAGCCTTTCTAGAATATGTTCTTGTCACTATGACGCTACTGTTAGAACTATCCACAAATGGAAGCAAACTAATTAACCCTACCAATATTTGCAAATTAACAACACCAAAGTCAAGTCAGCAACTAACTATGAGCATAAGTTAAGCATACATGTACAACAAGAGGAACCTCTACTCCTAGGGTTGGGCCCGAACCCAAGAGCTTCAGCCCTCTGAGACAAGGGAATGCTTCTCATTTTCATTAAAATATTAGAAATACACAAGAGTACTTGGTTACAATGCTTCAACTCAAAAATTCTACTTAGCTATCTTACACAAAAAAAATCCCAATCCTGATGAGGCTCTAGGCCTCTTGATTTATACAACTGAAGTTACCAACAACTTCGTTAAATTTAGGGAGGCTTGGCTCCCAATCTCGAGATCAACTGGTCTTCAACTGTCATTGGCTTGGCTACCAATGAACCTCATGACTCGGCTACTTGCAACTCAGAGCTGATGAGATTTGATTTAGGAATCTTCGAGTGAGTGAGGAGTTAAGGAGGGAGATCCTATCTCGTGGAGTCCCTCTTGCTTGTCTCATTCGAGTTCGTGCACTTTAATTAGCCAAACTTTGCTCCAAAACTTGCAATCAATGCACATTAGACCACTAGACATCACATCACATATTTACTCTCATTAAGAAAAATATAATTAAAACATGTAAAGAATTATGAGAAATTTTGATTTTAGTAAGGTGGAGGTGCATTAAGGTCCATATAATTTACCCATTGATGAGCCTCATCAACAATCACGTTTTTTCATGTATTTTTCATTTTTCATGTAGCAGGGTCCATCAAAAGCATGCAACATGGGTACTCCTTGGATGAGGAATTAAATTTTGCATCCAACGAGAACTCCTGCTCAAAATTTGAGTAAAACCTTAGGGAGATAAGTTGAAAATATGAGTTGAAAAAGTAGTTTTATTATTTTTTATTTTTTTATCTTTTTACTTTTTTACTGCAAAAATGGTGAATCATCCCCCATGGTTGACATCATCATCTTGAATCCTATGGGTTCTTATAAAGTTTATTTTGGTTGTACATTTTTCTTAGGAGGCCCATTTTAGACCTCAAAATTCCCCTAATGAATGTTATCAACCACGCCCACCGAGATACCAAGAAGAAAATTTGTGCTCCCCTCTTACATTAGACGAATCCCTCGAACTCAAAAACCAGACAGAAGACAACGCAATTAACAGTTTCATTAACACATCGTCTACCATAGGGAACCCAACATGTCAAATGTTGAAAGCTATACTTGATAATGAAGTCGGGGGAGACCCATTAGAAATTCCAAACAATGATCATATACCCACGGTTGTCGTTCATAATAGCGTACCAATTGAAATTGAACCAGGTAAAACCCTCAACATTAATGCCAATCTAGACAACCAGCAACGAGAAAAATTAATCCAGATTCTCCGTAGATATAAATAGGCTTTTGCCTGGGAATATTCGGATATGAAGGGCATCGACCCACAACTATGTACTCATCACATTTATATAGAGAAGGATGCTTGTGCTATTCAGCAGCCCCAGAGAAGGTTAAATCCACATCTCAGGGATATAGTCAAATAGGAATTACAGAAATTGTTGGATGTTAATTTTATATACCCTATTTCAGACAGCTAATGGGTTTCTCCCTTAGTGGTCGTCCCTAAAAAGAATGGGAAATGGAGGATTTGTGTAGACTATAGAGAACTCAATAAGGCCACTCAAAAAGACCATTTCCCCCTCCCATTTGTAGACCAAGTCCTTGACACTCTCGTTGGAAAGAAGTTTTTCTCCTTCCTAGATGGGTTTAGTAGGTATAATCAAATCTAAATCGCCCCGAAAGATCAAGATAGACCACGTTTACCTACCCATGGGGAACATTTGCATATAGAGTTATACCTTTTGGTTTGTGTAATGCTCCAGCCAATTTTCAAAGAGCGATATTGAGTATTTTCTCTAATCTGATTAATGAAGGACTTGAGTTCTATATATGGACGACTTTACCCCATACGGTGACGAATTTGAGCAAGCTTTAAAGAATTTAGAAAAAGTGCTTGAAAGACGTATTGCTACTAGATTACGTCTTAGTCATGAAAAATGACATATGATGATGACTGAAGGTGTAGTTTTAGGACATTATATCTTTGCTAGAGGTATTCAAGTAGATCTGGTGAAGATCGAGGTAATTCTTAATCTACCCACACCCCGTACACCAACAGAGGTACTGATCCAGATTTAAACAGGAACACAACAAATTACAGAGATAGCCATAAACACAGAGATGCAATGGAAATAATACTTCATTTCATTAATGTAAAATACTGAAATATGCTTACAAACAGAAATGGAAATAAACCAGCTAGGGCGATGGTAGCTTATCTCTGAGAAGAGATGTGGTGGCTACATGCCTCTAAACTGTGTTACAATGAGGCTCAAAGGCCTATTTATTGTTTAGAAACAATGGAAAACCCTAAACATCCAAAAACCTAACCCTAGAAGATGAAACGCCAAACTGTGCGCCTCGTTTGGGTAAATTGGTACATCAACTTCCCAGGATCGTAACTTTGGCATACGATCTCTGTTTAACATGCACAATAGCTCGTTAGAAAGATCTATATGAGGACTATAACTTTGGGAAGAGAAACATTGGTTAATGACCCATGTTCCTCCCGATTTTCCCAAAAAACGTCATTTAGAGCCTCAAAATAGCTCTGGAAGTTCAAGACCCAAAAACTACTAAAAATAGTAAATTGTGCTCAATTAAGGAAACTGAAAAACTGAAAGAGACAGTTGTGGGCATCTAAGTGGGATAGGTGGGTGGCCACCAACATCCACCTAGATCATTCCTCCCCCTTAGGAAGCAATGGTCCCCATTGCGTTGAGTTCCTCCATCTGCTGAACTTGGTCCCTGATGAGTTGTTCTACAATCTCGGATGTGTCAAGTAATGGTGGGAAGCATGGTCGAGGGCAGTACACATTGAACACTTGGTGCGGGTGAAGGAATGAGGTAATGTTGTGCTCCAAAGCTTTGTTTCCCATAGCCTTGGTAATGGTGTAAGGACCATGTTGGCGTGGTCGGAGCTTCTGATGGGCTCTTGTAAGGCGTTCTTTCTGCAGATGCAACCAGACTTTGTTGCCCACCTGAAGCTTGTGTTGCCCACCTGAAGCTTGTGTGGTACCCCTGTGGGTGAGGAGAAGTTGTTCATGTGTTCTTTCATGACTGTATCCCTCTACTGCTACGTGGAGGAACCCTTCACGGGGGTCATGGATGTGGCGACGATCTTCCCCTTACTTTGGATCGAACCAGACAGAAAATGAATTTCCTAGTCTGGGAGATGAGTTTGCTGCATTTCTTAGCAGTGATCAAAGAGGTGGTCGTAGGTGGGACTACCTCCGATATCCTGTATAATGAATTACCCAAAGAAATAATGACAGCGCGAGGCCTTGGCTCATACACAGCATGTCGTCTCCACAAGTATGGTTGACCTAATAATACATCACAAACATCCAAAGGTGTAACATCACACAATACCTCATCTATGAAGGGTTTGATGTTGTAGGGAAGGCAGCACTACTGGCGGACTCAGAGATCTTGTCCTTGGTGAAGCCATCAAATACTATATGGTTGCGGGTGTGGTGTAGTCGGTAGGCCCAACCTCTTCACGACCTCTGCTGAAATGAGGTTCTTTTGGCTGCCACTGTCGACAATGAATTTCAGCGGCGAACCATTCACCCACATCTGTGAGTGGAAAAGATGCTCCCCCTCCTCTAGATCTTCGGGCTCATCCTTCTGGACCTTGGCGGTGGCAACAGTGGCGCTAGGCTCTGCATCAATGATTTGCTTCCCTTTGCCATTCCCCTTGTCGGGTTTTAACTCAAGGTCAGAACATGCATCTGATTCTAAAGCCTTCAACTCGGCCACCAGCGACTACTTGGTCCAACACTCACTTGTGTTACGAGTGGGGCTCTTATGGAACTCACACCACTTTCCTATGTCTTTCTTCAACTTCGTGGTGTTGTTCTTTTCTTGTGCTTCGACGAGTTGTCTTGGATCACCCCACCTTGGCTTTGTCCTTTGGTCTTCGGATTCGCAGATCCAAAGTCTCGCTTCTTCTGTTTAAACTTCTGCTCAATTTTGACAGCGTATCGGTACGCCGTGCCAAGCGAGGAGATGTTCAGGAACTCCATCTCTTCCTAGATGTATCTATGTAGGTAGTCGTGGTATTTGAGTACCAAATGCAGCTCAGAATCCTTGATACCCAACTGTGTGCGAAGGGTATGAAAAATGTTTGTGAACTCCGGCACATCTTGGTCCCTTCCTTGTCGCAGCGTGGTCCACTTTATGTATTTGTCCTCATAGATTTTGATAGGGTAGTACTGCTCCTTGATGGCATCCTGGAATGAATTCCAAGTGGGTGCAGCTGAAAATAGTGAGCCTGTACTTTCATCCTTCTGCTCGCAGTAGGTTTCCCACCAGTCCTTGACGTGGGGGGCTGCTTTGAGAAGAGCGAAAATAATCTTTTCCCAACTGGAAAAATCATGAACAGAAAAATATCCCTCTAGCAGATTTAACCATTTATCAATGGCATCTGCGTCTATTTAACCCTCGAATATGGGGATTTCAAAATTAACTTGTGGCTTAAACAGTGTGGCATTTCCAGAGTAGCTGTTGGAAGCCGATGCGTCCCCTGGGCAGCCGCTGAAGGATCTGGGCAAAGTTGTCCATCATTGTGTTCCTTTATCACTCGAGGGCTTCTTCGAGCAAGCTTTTGATAGGATCTCCTGCCCCCTCGTCTTTATTTTCATCTACCATGGGAGGCCGTCGAGATTTTCGAGGCTGGTCTTGCAAAGGTTCGACTTGTTCAAGCCCTAACTCCTTATATCCTAACCTCGTTGGGGACATGCAAAGAAAAACAGAGAAAAAGTAGACCACTCTGATACCACTGATCCGGATTTAAACAAGAACGCAACAAATTACAGAGATAACCATAAACACAAAGATGCAGTGGAAATAATACTTCATTTCATTAATGTAAAATACTGAAATATGCTTACAAACAGAAATGGAAATAAACCAGCTAGGGTGATGGTAGCTTATCTCTGAGAAGAGATGTGGCGGCTACATGCCTCTGAACTATGTTACAATGAGGATCGAAGGCCTATTTATTGCCTAGAAACAATGGAAAACCCTAAACATCCAAAAACCTAACCCTAGAAGATGAAACGCCAAACTGTGGGCCTCGTTTGGGTAAATTGGTACAACTTCCCGTGGTCATAACTTTGGCATATGATCTTCGTTTGACATGCACAATAGCTCGTTAGAAAGATCTATCTGAGGACTATAACTTTGGAAATAGAAACATCTGTCCATGACTCACATTACTCGCGATCTTCCCAAAAAACGTCGTTTAGGGCCTCAAAACGGCTCTGGAAGTTCAGGACCCGAAAAACTGCTAAAAATAGTAAATTGTGCTACAATTAAGGAAACTGAATAACTGAAAGAGACAGTTGTGGGGGTCCAAGTGGGATAGGTGGGTGGCCACCAAAATCCACTTGGATTAGGTATGTAGTTTCATTGGATATGCTGGATATTATCGTCGATTTATAGAACATTTCTAAAAAATAGTTGCACCATTGTATGCTTTAACCGATAACGTTAAGCTTGAATGGACTGACAAATGTGATGTTGCTTTTGCAGATCTTAAAAAGTTGGTATCAACAACTCCAGTATTAAGAGGGCCGAATTGGGATTTACCCTTCCATATCTCATCAGACGCATCAAATACAACGATAGGTGTTGTCCTTGGACAAGAAGAAGACAAGAAACCATATGCCATTTACTATATTAGCAAAAACCTTAAACTAGCCGAATTAAACTACACATTGATGAAAAAAGAAAATAGTTGTTGTATATGCTATTAATAAATTTATTCATTATATAACATGATACTCAGTTTTTTTGTACATTGATCATTCTACTATTCGATATTTAGCTAATAAATCGATTACTAATGGTCGGGTGACTCGATGGTTGTTATTATTGTAGGAGTTCGATATTACCATCAAAGATCGACCAGGAAACGAAAATTTGGTCGCATATTTCTTGTCTCGAGTGCCTAAGATAATTGACCCATCACTGATGCATGATCAATTCCCGGACGAATATCTATTTTTTGTGACAGTCAGGACACCTTAGTATGCAAATGTGGCGAATTATCTGGAAGCAAGAAAATTGTCAGCATATTTATCACCACGAGAAAGGAAATTGATTGTTCAGCGTAGCGATCGGTTTTCCTGTATAGATGGGTATATCTTCCATATAGGCTTCGATATTAAAATTAGTAGATGCATTAGAAAGATGAAATTTGTGATATTTTGAAAGCTTACCATGATGAACCCTGCGGTGAGTATTTTTCTGATCGTCGAACTGGACACAAGGTACTTCAGATAAGTTATTACTAGCACACGATATTCAAAGATGCCAAAAAGTATGTCCAGCTTGCAACAGCTGCCAAAGAATGGGTCGTCCAGGTTAAGATAAAGAAATGCCCCTGCTGCCGCAACTGGTAATAGAGCCCTTTGAGAGATGGGCATTAGACTTTGTAGGTCCTTTCAATCCACCATTGAACCAAAAAAATGTACTTCTTAGTTTGCACAGACTATGTAACTAAGTGGGTGGAAGTAGTAGCCCTTCCAAAAGATACAGAAGAAGCAGTTATTAGCTTCTTATTTGAACTATTCATGCGATATGGTTTACAAAGAAAATTCATAACAGATGGGGGATCACAATTTACAGCTCACAATATTTCAGCCACCCTTCAGAATTATCATGTCAAACATAGAGTTACTTCTCCATACCACCCCCAGGCAAACAGCCAAGTGGAAAGCACTAATAAAGTCCTGGAGTCAATTTTAACAAAAACAGTATCCGTGAATCATCAGAATTGGGCAACTAAACTCCCAGAAGCCCTATGGGCCTACTGAACGACATGCGTAATAGGCCTAGTCACTCTCCATATCATCTTGTTTTTGGCAAAGAACCCATTTTTCCAATTGAATTTGAAATAAAAACTCTTAAAACCGCAAAAGAAGTCGGATTGGACTTCACAGAAGCGCAGAAGCAACACCTGCAGTAGCTTAATGAACTGAACAAGATAGGCCTATTGGCTCTGCAACGTACAACTGTTATCCAACAGCAGAGGGCCAAGTGGCATGATTGCCTCATTAAAAAGAAGTTGTTTCATAAAGGCATTGCTATATGACTCCATATTTCAGGATTTCCTAGGAAAACTTCAGATGAGATGGCTTAGACCTTATGAAATCGTCGAAGTTCATGATAATGGCACAATGACCCCGACCACCATTGATGGGTCTGAAACCTCTTTTCTCACAAATGGACATCGGCAATGTCTTTATTGCCAACCACTTACAAAGGAGTCTTTCTAACATGAGATAAGTAATGATTCTAATTTTCATGTTGTAGCCAACTGGGCAGGTAACCCGGCTTCTACATCTCCTTGAAAGTTTAAAAGAAAATCCTTACAGATTCTATATAATGTATATAATTTTGTGTGAAATTTTCTTAGTATTTTTATTTAAACTTTTTGAATATAACTAAGGGAGAGGATATTGTTGATTTTAGTTATAACTGTCAATTTCTTTTGTACAATTTGTTGTTCCATTAGAGCACAATTACTGCCTTGTTTATCATAATTTTCGTCCCCTTGGTCACAACTAATGTTTCCTTTTAGCATAGCTCGTTGTTCCTTTAATCACGGGTTGTTGTTTCCTTCATCACAATTGTTGTTTCCTTGTTGCATAGCTCATTGTTTCCTTTAATTGCAATTGTTTTTTCCTTTGTTACAACTGTTGTTCCTTTGCAGAACCATCTTGGTGTTCCTTTCGTTACGATTGTCATTCCCTTGGTAACGATTCTTGTTTCAGTTCCAACTTATCATCGTAATAATGTTGTTTCTTTTTATAACGGTCATTGTTTTTATCACAGTTGTTGTTTCCCTTTTTCACGACCACTATTACCTTCTACATCAGTTGTCGTTCCCTTTGGGTACGACTGTTGTTCCTTTATCTTGCAACTATTGTTCCCTTGTAACTATGAGATTTTCTTTGTGATTTCGAAGTATTCTTTCACTGTTATGGGATAAATACTATGTTACTCCAAATATTACCTTGTAAAGAGAATCTTACTTGATTTGGAAAACCTTATCAAAATCTAATTTCTAGCCGTCCTGATATCACAAGTAACATAATTTGTTCATATTATATCATTTTTACTACCACCAAAGTAGTTTTTTTTCTCCATATGGACTAGTGATCTCCTTCAAACATAAAACTTGTGGGGAAGCAATTCACAAATTAAAATGGAAAAATTATCATAATGCTTCTTATGCCATCCCTAACTCTTAAGGAGTTGATGAGCCACACCATTTTACCAATTGTTCATGATCTACGAAAAATAAATACATGAAAATAAAAGAAAGTAAGAGTATATTTTCTCTCAGAAGAATAGGAGGTCTCATCACAAGCCAGCCTGCAATTATCATAAGACTTAACACAATGACATTACTATTCTGGTCACCAAGCCAGGGTAATGGCTGCTGACATTTTAGTGAGAGTACAAGAGGCCTCATCATGAGCTGACTTGTTCACTGTGTTAAGATCTGGTGAATGGCATTATCACTACGTGGTCACCACACCAAAACAATGGTCTTTGGAGAAAACTCATGAATTTTTAGTTAATGGGACACTGGCATAGCAAAAGGGTTAAAGGGAAACCCTGTCGAGGCTATGGATGTCTCCTGGCAGCAAAGGCTTTGCCTGTGGTATTGAAGTATAATTGGAATCACCAATCAATACTTTGTGAATTTGACTTCCCTATTTCATAAATAACAAAGGAATCACCAAACCCGACTTGGAAATATATTATAATAACTAAGGTGGAAATTTAAGATATTGCGAACAAAACTTTATCTCTAACATATCATGAACATATATATTATTATTTTTATAAAGCGACCTTGTCAAATCTATTTTACTCTCTTCAATAGGTAATCTTTTGGCGTACATTGTTTTTACCCATAATCTTCATACTTTGAAACCTGCAAAGATATGCATGTGTCACCTTATCCCATGTCTTATTACTCTATCACATAAACTTAGATGATTTGACCATTCCCTATTATGCACAATAAATGCATTAATATGTCAATGATTTACCAAATCACCAACAGTCGTGGTCAACCTTTCTTGTCATTGGGGGGAAGTAAATATCCACATGCATGGTATGACGTCGACATGCTTAACAAGGATGACTAATCATTATACCAATTCTATTTGAATATGTTAAATTGAGAATAATAAGTTGCATATTATCATTTTTTTTTGCAAATTGTTGGCTTAAGATTTGTATACAACTTCTGATTATTTTCTTGAGAAACAGTGAGCATGGGCGGTAAATCAATTCTGAGTGAGCCACCTCAACTCAGGGTTTTTGAGTAGGTATGGAGAATCTTGGAACAGGTAGGATGGATTGAGTACTTCTTGAGGCTACAAGGATCCAACGATGCAGTTGCCCTGGAATTCTTACAGAACCTGCACAACGGAGTAACAACAGTCAAGGGTAGAAAAATATTAGTAAATCAGACAGTTCTAGCAGAAGTCACAAGCCTCACCATGGAAGGAGAGAAGTGGTTAGATAAGAATATTGGGTTGCATGGTGCCAAGTTGATGTTCAAAGACCCTAGTGAAGCACTGGTTTGAAAAGGCAAAGGCTATCACTTGGCGTCCTTTCCAGAACCTTTGCAAGAGCTAGCAGAGATAGTACAAAGATACATTACTTGTGATGGTCGGTATGATGTGGTAAGGCCATGACATTTGAAATTGTTGGTTGCATTGAGACAGAAGGTAACTATAAATCTTCCTTTATTTTTGAATTATCTTCTACATGAGATAGTTGATAGAATTGGCAAAGCCAAGGATCCAAATTCAGTAATCAGTAATCATTGTCTTATCAAGCTAATAGTCAGTAGGGAACTAAATCAAGCACAGATAACTTAGGATCATTTTGTCGGAAATACTGAGTCAAAATTCCAAACTGAGACACCTACTATAGAACCTGAGCAATCATAAACAGAGAGGGTTATGCAAGAACAAGCATAGACCTCAAGTTCACAGACATTGACTGGAGCTTAAAAAAGGATAGCATCTCTCTTGGTATCCTTCCCTGTTAAAAGAAGAAGATCAGTTAGACTGGCTAAAATGAGAAACCCCTCAGACCCCAGTGACCAACTACTAGAAGATATACTTCAGAAATCCCCTGAACATCAAGAGACACATCAGGTTAACTCACCCCAAATTCGTGAACAAGAGATAGCTCAAGTGCTAAAAAACACAGGACCCTTTTTAACAATGAGGAAGACACAGGTTGTTCAGAATTCCCATCTACGAACCCCAACACCCGATTTCTCGGCCTCTCCCCTCAATTCCATTGTTACTATGATACTACAGTCCTTATAGGACCCGGAACCCTACTTCTCAGGAACAGTTGGGAGAATCGGTTGACATTGTTATGGAACGAGGTTCACCCTCTGAAGAAGCAGTTTCATCACCATGTGAGCCATGTGACAACCATACTAATACATTCCAATATGATAAGGGCCCTGTAGGCCTTGGACTTTTTCCTGAAGTCGAGGAAACTGCAAATAAGGAACCTAAAATTACCATTACCATTCCTTCCACCTCAACTAGACAAATTGAAAAACATACTGAAAGAACGAAAAAGAAAACCAATCACGAAATAAGGCTGTTGAATTAAGAAAATCAGAGGTTACGAAGGAAGTTGAAATAACTTGAAGATTGGTTGAAGAATAGCAGAAGGCATCACATGAGAAAGCAGAGAATTCGAATAGCCAAAACCCAAACTGGAAGCTTTTTCACTTCCATTGAAACCCAAACATAAGGGACCCCCACTATTTTTGTAGAAACCCCGACTGACTTGGACCCTAATATCATGACAACTGAGGCATCCAGCCAAACAAAATTGTTGATTTCTATCAATAGGGCCATTCAGACGGAAAGTGTGCCTCCATATACCCCTTTGATCATGGACACCACTATTCAAGTATTGAATAGGAGACTGAAGGAACAACAACAGACTTTAAGTCGGTACCGAGGTGAAGTAGTGCCCTAGAAAGAACCAACGGATTTATTGCAGAAATATAAAGCATTATCCATCACTGAAGATGAGACATATGCTAAGCTCAGAGTGGAAAAGAAAAAGACAGAATTGGTATAGGGTCAACTTCAAAAAGCCTTAGAACAAATCAAAGAGGTTTGTTCCATTTACTCTGATACTTTGTCTTGCAAATGCCCGACAAAGAATTATGCGTCGTTCTTACTTTAACGATACCTATTACTTAAAATCAAAGTCGTTCAGTCAAGACAACCTACTGAGTTTACTATTGTTTCTGATTTCATTAAATCTTTTCAACAACAAGACGATTATGTCAAATACTTTTTGTGTGAGTTGTACATGCATAACTTTTTCTTGGAGGAGCAAAGGGATGAAAATCCTAGCCCTTTTATTAGAGATGTGCAATTTCAAGCCTTCCTTTCTTTTGCTAAAAATCAAGTCAAGTGGTCCAAAGCTCATGACATATACCAAAAAAGGGAAAATGGCCTTGACCTCTAGGTCATGGGAGAACCAAAAAGTCCCCTGCGTACTCTTATTAAACACAAGAAATTTATGGAACAGTAAGGTGTCATTCCTGCTCTTGCACTTGTGCATAATGATGTTCTTTAGACTGGTTTAGAATTCTTTGAGGAAATTAGGGAAGAAGCCATCTTTACAGGCAAGCAAAGATGTAATATGTCTTCCACTAAGGTGAAAAACAAAGAACCATCCAATTATCGAAACTTTCGGGCAGCAGCCAACAGAGTGAGAGATTATGCTCGTTTGGTCATGTCTGAAGGACCTAATTGGATTGGTTGCAGGTATAGATGTCCTATCATCTAATACCCTCCAGATGTCTACAAGACTTAATATGAGATCTCTGAAAAGGATAAAACTATAGCTTTCAAAGAGATTCAAAAGTGAAACGGGTTTCGATATTATGGTGAAAGATCCTATCCAACTTATTCCTTAACACTTTTACATGTCAATTATCTTATTGCATGAGGACATGCAACAAGGTAAGCTGGGGAGTGATGTTGGGTTATGAAATTGGTATGTTTATTTCCCCTTATTTCTCTAGTTAAATATTTATTTTGCAAGGTTTTTAAGTCTATTTTATAATAATCTCATAGATAGAAGTTCTAGAAATGCAATTAATAATATTCTAGTATTTTGTCTTGTTAATAAGTTAAGTTGAGTACTTTAGATATCCTTTAGTTCTAAATCTGTGTTACTTTATGTACAGGAAAAAGATCTTATGGATAGTTGTTGTTCCCTTGAGGAGATGAAGAAAGACCGAGTCTTAAGGATTATCGCATTAATCTTGGCATGCTGGCTCGAGATTTATATTTATTTGCATAAGAACAGTTACAGGAAATATATGATCTAATTTTGTGATTTAAATAAGAAATCCTGAGAATCTTCTGATTCTTAGGATAGCTTTATCATTCCAATGTTAGAATGCACTGTAGTATATATTAAATTGTAGTAAGAAAGAGAGGAATGGTGATTTTTTATTATTCTTGGTGAACTGTAAAAGTGAACATTAGAACTGCTCTGAATATTTACAGACCGTTTTTGTACTTTACTTTGATGTCAATGAAAGTTTGAATGGTTCGAATTTAATCTTTTATATTGAATTTCCTTTAAGGCAGTTATCTTCAGGGACCTTGGGCCCAGTCGCTAGAAAGATTGTTGTCTTCCCGTGTACTATTATCTTTTTATTCTTATCATATGCACAATTGTTGTTTCTTGTATGAGTTCCTTAATTTACGATTCAATTTCGTAAGATTCTTAGATTTGCAATTTTTTTTTTGTGAATTCTTAAAACTTGTTATTTAGCTGTGTGAAGATTTACATTTCAATTACCATACTTGTTATGAGTTTCTAGAACTAATTATCTAGTTGTGCACAACTCCAGAATTTCCTTATGATAGAGTGAATTTCCAATTCCTTGTCTTATTATCAGCAACTATGGGTGATTAGTGATTAAGTGCGGATTCCTTTCGAAAAGCGTTATACATATTGAAGTTTCACATTATAGTCAGATAATTGGTTTAATAGAAGTTAATGTTTGTTTTTGAAGTAGTTAAACAGTTCCATGATTTCTGCAAAGTGGTTCACTTCTGTTTAATTGAACTTAATGCCTTTTGAAAGTATTTCTTTATAGCTTTTTCTTTACGATAGTTTCTCGTACACTCCTGTAATTTAAAGTACTATCCCTGCATAGATAGTGTCGACAACCTTGTAATAGAAAGACAAACTCCAAGTTGATAGATTAATGGATAAAGGATTGAGATGATTCCTTAGGAACAACTTAGCACCTAGCAACTCCTATGATAATTAACCTAATAGCTCTGATCCACGGATGCATCAAGGACATTCAGACAAAGGTCAAGGTAGTAAATAAAAAATCAGAGGCACTCATTGCAAAGAAAAAGAATCAGTGCCCTCAGTTGCTCGACAAATGGACTTAGTGGCTCAGGATGAGCCACAAGTGAGCATTGGGGGCCTGTTGGAGCGAAAGTTTTGAGGCAAGATTTTGAGGATTCCAAGCAGAGGAGAACCACACATATGGATTTCGTGTAATAAATTCAGCTAAGGATTAATGCTCAAAATGTGTAAAGGAAGGAAATACTTTAGTATGGTTTTGGGGGTTTTTACTCATAGTATTAGAAATTGCCCATGGTAAAAGTAGGTTGTTGGTCGGCCTTGTGCCCAATGTAAAGTTATAAATAAGGCATCAATGTTTTGTTATAGAGTGTGCCTAGATATGTTATGTTTAGGACGAGTATTCTTGGAAGATTTTATATTGTAATTTGATGTTTTAGGTTGGTGAGCTGCGACACTATGATGTAATGGAGATTTTTCTAAAGTAATAGAAATGGTTGTTTGGATAATTGTCTATTGTGTGCAATTTCTATTTGATTAATCTGGTTTATTTGTTATGATGTGAAAATAATTGATTTATTGCACAAATTATGGATATACTTAAAAAAATGTGTTGTGTTAAGAATAATAGCATAGACCTTCTTGGGTCTTGAAAATGTCATTCATTTCCATTACACTTTCACTATTATGTCCACTATATCACCTCCATTTCACTACTATGTCACCACATTCATCCCACTTTCATTATCATTGGGCCACATTTATGTTTTTCCAATCTTTATTAATTCTAAGCCTTTTAAGTGAATTTGTGGTTAAAAATTAGAAA
Source organism: Pinus tabuliformis (assembly GCA_031772625.1). NCBI lineage: Eukaryota > Viridiplantae > Streptophyta > Pinopsida > Pinales > Pinaceae > Pinus > Pinus tabuliformis. The sequence goes on from CM062809.1 coordinate 71,751,578, forward strand.
ATAATGTGCATATGCTTATACCTAACAAATGGGTTGAGATTGTTGACATGTGTAGGTTGAAAGGAGGCTTCTAGAAGACCCTTCTGTGACACTCTAAGGCCAAATTCGAATTTGAGTGGAAAGAATCATGGGATCATGAGGATATGTGTCACATCTCCTAATTATATTGTAACTCTAAGAAGACATGTGTCTTATCAGTTCCTACTTTGATTAGGACTCTAGAGGTAGAGGGAGAGATTCATGGACTCTCATTAATGAGATGGCTTCTCATCTTTTTGTATAAATAGGAGATCTCTCTCCTTCATTTGTTAGTCTTTTAGCTTGTGAGTTCTTAAGTCTCAGTTTAGAGTTCTTTAGCTTGGAGTTTGTAGTTCTTCCTTGATGGCTTTTGAAAGCTTTGGATAGCTTTGTTGTACTTTGTGATTTTGAAGAATTTGAATAAAGCTTTGATGTTCTCAACATGGAAGGAGATGTGAAATAGATGTCATGGAGCACATTAGAATGTAAGGTAGAGTAAATTTCATTTTGTAATTTTGCTTTGATTTCATTATGTCATTTGATTGCTTTCAAGTTTGATAGATTAGATTTTCCATTCATGCAATTTTAATTCATGTAAGTATGTTCAACCGGTTGATCGTAGATTAGTTTTCTTCTTTACATGTTTTTGCATCAAATAGTAACATGGGATTTGCCTCTCTGCTGACTTTGTTTTTCTTTTCTTTTCAATTTCAGTTATGCTTTGATTTCAGTTTTATTTACTTGCTTTGTTAGTTAGTTTAGATATCAGATTGCTCATGTCATTTTTAGTTACTTCCTATAGTCAGAGCGAGTCGAATGGTGAGGGATTGAAGTATGAATGCGTAGTTTGATATTAGTTTATTTTTCTGCAAGTTAGATATTGAATTGCTCATGTCATTTTCAGTTACTTCCTATAGCCAGAGCGAGTCGAATGGTGAGGGATTGAAGTATGAATGTGTAGTTTGATATTAGTTTATTTTTCTGCAAGTTAGTTATTGAATTGCTCATGTCATTTTCAGTTATCTCCTATAGCGAGAGCGAGTCAAATGGTGAGGGATTGAAGTATGAATGCGTAGTTTTATATTAGTTTATTTTTCTGCAAGATAGTTATTGAATTGCTCATGTCATTTTCAGTTACCTCCTATAGCCAGAGCGAGTCGAATGGTGAGGGATTGAAGTATGAATGTGTAGTTTAATATTAGTTTTATTTTCGGTTGGATCGGGAGCTTTCTGATAACCCTATCACGCGCGCAGGCCTGCCGCCATTAGACTTCTAGTTCGCGCTCCTCTCCGCCCAAATGGCCTCTCCGGAGGCTTCACTGGAGGAGGTCACTTAGTAGCTGGCTTTTTCAACTCTTGTTAACTCCTTGCCGCCTCAACGAACTCGACCTGCCATTTCCAAATTCGTTAAAAAAATAGAAGGATTACAAGAGGTTTCCCTTCCTCCTGCTCTGCCTAGAATGGCTGCTCTTGCTTTGGCCAAAAAGGGTTTGATAGGGCAATTCACTGGTCTTTGGCCCTCACCTAAAACTGTTCAGAGGTGGGTGGAAAGAAACTGGACGGACAAAATTCAGGGGAAAATTGCTATTAGATTATGTGGGAAGGGTTACTTCACCTTCCACTTTGAGACGAAGAATGACAAGGATCTGATTTTTCGCAATGGGCCATACTTTATGGACTCCAGAGGTCTATACTTAAATAAGTGGACGCCAGACTTCGATCCAGAGCTTGATATCCCTAATGCAATCCCTGTTTGGGTGCGCCTCCCCCATCTCCCATTACACTGCTGGGGAGATGAATCTGTGCGAGCCATAGGAAATGCAATCAGAAAATATATTGATAGAAGCGAGCCAAGAAACAACATGCAGGCATGTGCCCGTATCTGCGTCGAGGTCGACCTGGGAAAAGGACTTCCAGAAGCCATCAAGATCAAAGTTGATGAATGGTCGCACATACAACAGCTTGATTACGAGCAGATCCCCTTCAAGTGCAAGGTATGTCACGAGTATGGTCACTTTGCTAATCGCTGTACTAAGATCATTAATGTGGATAATAATTCTCAAGAACAGCAATGGGAAGTAGTTAAAAGAAAAAAATCAGCCCCTAGCTCCTCTTTACCTAATGAACCCAGCCCCTCCTCTCTTAAAACCTCTGCCCCAATCCCATCTCCTCCGCCTTCCCCTCCCCATCATTCGCCTTCCCCTCCTCATCAATCTCAATCCCCTGGTGGAAAATCCCTTCAATCTCCTCCATCCTCCAACCCCTTCCATGTTCTGTCCCTCCCTGAAGATGACCCTACTCCTTCAAACCCTCCTGATCAACCCTCTTCCCCTCACTCTATGACAGCCCTTCCTCCCCTCTTAATTGAGCCCATTCCCCCTAGAATCACCCGAAGTAACTCCAAAGATCAGGGATCTTCCCTTGATGGCCAAAAGAAGTCGAGGAGAAAGACATCAAAACAGCATAGGGATGAAAACGCCCAGAAAGATATAGCCCTTGGTCTGCAGAATCCAATAGAGTCTTATGTTCAGGGTACAAAAGATCAAGAAGTAGTAAGCAGAGACAAGGGAGGCAGAGCACCTCCTTGAACCACAGGTCTGAAATGATTAAAATTCTTTCTTGGAATAGCAGGGGACTTGGGCACCCCTCTAAAATCAATGCTCTAAAAGATCTCATAGTGCAAGAGAAACCATCCATCGTCCTACTTCAGGAAACAAAACAAAGAGAATCAGAAATCAACAAGATCATTGGAAAGTATAAAGATTACAAAGGAAGCATATGCGAAGCTAGAGGAGCTTCGGGAGGAATTACCACCATCTGGAATCAAAATGATTGGCGCAGTGAAGCTGAGACAATCGACCAGCATTGGATAAAAACTGTTCTGCAAAATAATATTAGCAACCAACAGATAATCATCTTCAATGTATATGTACCCAACCATTACAGGGATAAAGAAACCTGTTGGGAAACTCTTAGCAACCACATTTTGGAAGAAGATAATAGCAACATCATAGTAGGCGGTGACTTCAACTTAATTTTGCATGCTAATGAAAAGCGAGGAGGGAACTTTCAGCCAGATCCTTTCAGGAGCCAAATGGAAAACATAATGCACACTGGTGATTTAATAGATATAGCTCCAAAAAATCACAAGTTTACATGGAGCAATCGAAGGCTGGGCGGCCACAATATCATGGAGAGATTGGATCGATTCTTGGTCAATATCTCCTTCCTGTCAACCTTCTCATCAGTAAACTCTGTTGTTTTACCCTTTGCTGTATCAGACCACTATCTGATCACTCTCGCATTGGATAATCACTGCGCCCTTGGTCCGCTTCCTTTTAAATTCAATCATATATGGAGCGATCAGCAAGATGCCCGAAATATCATCCAGCAAACCTGGGGACAGCATATTGAAGGTTCCCCAGGCTACATATGGGAGAACAAATTAAAGAATGTGCAAAAAGCGCTTAGACATTGGGCCAAATCGCACTATAAGGAGCCTGAAAAAGAAAAACATGAGCTAAAACTACAAATTGCTGAACTTCAATGTACAATAGAGCAAAAGGAATACTGTCATAACGAAAAAATCCAAGAAGAAGAGTTGTACAACAAATTGAGCAAAATTAAAAGGCAGGAGGAAGAAAAGTGGCGCATCAAATCAAGGCAAATATGGCTAGAAAGTGGAGACAAGAACACCTCCTTCTTTCACAAACAAGCCACTGCAAGACAAGTCAGAAACACAATAACTACCATCATGGACAGCGCAGGGAATCAACATGTGGAGCAAACAGATATCAAAGAAGCAGCCACAGAACATTTTAAGGATCTTTTAACTGAAGTACAGGAGGAAGAATCCTATGATGACTTGCTACAGCATTTGCATCCCAAAGTCACAGAGGATCTGAACAAAAACCTGACAGCAGAAATAAAAGAGGAAGAAATAGTTGAAGCAATCTGGAGTCTCCAGCCAAACAAGGCACCTGGGCCGGATGGATTCCCAATCTGTTTTTACAGGGACTACTGGGAATTGATAAAGAAGGACCTCATCAAATACATCAAGTGGATCCAAAAAAAAGGCAAAATTGGTGGATATACAAATTCTACCCATTTGGCTCTTATTCCTAAGGAGAATCGCCCATCCAATTTCTCTCGTTTCAGACCTATATCTTTGTGCAATTCATCTTACAAAATTTTCACTAAAATCATAGCCTCTCGGCTCAAACCCCTTCTCCCGATGCTTATCTCAGAAAACCAAGGAGGCTTTATGGCTAATAGACAAATTGCAGATTCTATTCTTTTAGTTCAAGAGGCCATACACTCAAGCCATGCAAGGAACGAGAAAGGCTTCATCCTAAAACTAGATTTGGCCAATGCCTTTGACAGGGTAAGGCATTCTTTTTTATTTTTTGTTCTTCAAAAGATGGGCTTCTCACCTCTCCTCATCAATGTCATAAGAGCCTGCATCTCTGGACCTTGGATCGCTCCCCTCATCAACGGAAGACCCGGACCCTCCTTCCAATCCTCAAGAGGATTAAGACAAGGCTGCCCCTTATCCCCTTATCTCTTTATCCTTATGGCAGAATCATTCAGCAGTGCCCTTGATCAAAAGAGGCAATCAGGACTCATTACAGGCATCAAGTTTGAAGAAGGCATCAAAAATATAAACCACTCCCAATTTGCCGATGACACCCTTCTGTTAGGGGGGGCGACCACCATTATTGCAAGAAGATTCAAGTCCCTGCTCGACAAATTTATGAGATACTCCGGAGGCCAAATAAATCATCTTAAAAGTTGTATTTATGGATGGAATGCTTCATCCCAAACAATACATAGTATTGCCAACATTTTTGGTGTTCCCTGCAAGTTAAATTGGGACTGTTTCAACTACTTGGGAATGCCAGTAACCATAGGGAAAGCAAAGACTGAAGTCTGGGACTTAACACTTGACAAAATGAAAAGGAAAGTACAAATATGGGGAACCTTGTGGCTCAACCCAGCTGGACGACAGGTTCTTTTAAAATCAGGTCTCTCCTCCCTTCCCTTATATCAATTCTCTCTGGGCCAAGCTCCAGCATCATTCCACCGAAAAATGGACAACATCCTCAGATTTTTTCTATGGCAAGGGGGCAAGAATGAAAAGAAAAAGTACAACCTAGTAAATTGGAAACAGGTCATCCAAAGTCCAGAGAATGGAGGTCTCGGCATTAGGTCCCCATCTCTTATGAACTTAGCATTTGGTGGGAAACTGATTTGGAGACTTCTGGACAGTCAAACTGCATGGTGGAAAAAAGTCCTAGAAACAAAATATCTAAATCAGTCAAGACTGCATATTCTTACATCAGAGATACCCAATAGACACTGTACAAAGATATGGAAACTGTGTAAAAAATCCATTGCTTTCATGGCGCCAAATGTTTCTAAAGTGCCAAAATGAGGTGAAACGGTGAACCTTGGCTCGGACAAAATCATGGGGAACCCTCCCATAAACAGTCTTCCAGGTATGGGACCTATTATTCATTATCTACAAAGTAAAGGCATATATAACCTGAGTCAAATCTCACAATGGAATGTATCATCTAATACCTGGGTTCGATGGGAATTTCCTCCTATACCCCACCATCTCAAAGAAAGCTTTGATTCCCTTTGCAATTATCTGCACAGTATTGCACCCACCATTAAAGGTGAAAAAGATGAGTTTCGTTGGGACCCTTCGGGAGCAAATTATTCCATCAAAGCAGGATACAGCTATCTGAATAACATGGAACATCCCACTGCTGTTTGGGCTCACTGGAAGATCTTAAAAAGAGCTGAAGTAATCCCAAAAATCAAATTTTTCATGTGGACACTTCTGCATGGTAAGCTTCTAACTGCAGAGAACCTCAGGAAAAGAGGTATCGCCGGACCTTCTAGGTGTCCCAACTGTCAAGCGACGGAGGAATCCATACAGCACTTATTTATTTCTTGTCCCTTTGCAGCCTCATGCTGGAACATCATCGTTCCCTCTGCTCCCCCAATTTGGAATCCCCAGCACTCTATTGATGAAGCCTTAAACAACTGGAGGAGAAATTATCCTTGGCAATCAACGAAGCAAAACCCAGCTAAAAGAGTTTGGAACGCCACTCCTTTTGCTCTTTTGTGGCGCATATGGATCGCTCGAAATAACAGGATCTTCCGAGACAAAACAACAACCATCAGGCACATTCTCATCAAAGTCTCAAGCCTTGCTTCGGAAACTATAGCCTCTAAAATAACAAAGAAAATCGATCCAGTCAGCCTATGGGCAGAGGAGCGAAATTTTATTGGGAACCTTATAGACAGAACCAGCAGCATGTCAACAACAAAGATCAGTAAGTTCAGAAGCAAAGTCGACAATCCTGAATGGAAAATCCGCCTCACAAAAGATGAATTTAGCAAATGGCTCCTTTCAAAGAAATCTCATTCTTTATTCTTTGACGGAGCATCTAAATCTAACCCGGGGGCAGCCGGCGCAGGGGGCATCATATTCGATCCTACAGGAGCACCTGTGTCTTCCTTTGAATGGGGTCTGGGTAATCTAACCAACAACAGAGCTGAAGCTCTGGGTCTTTACCAAGGACTTTTACAGCTTCAGAAACACGGGATCAGCAAAGCCCTCATTTTTGGCGACTCGGCCATAATAATCAGCTTAATGAATAGCAAAAGACAAGCTTCCAATATTTTTCTCCATCAAATCATCAGTCGGTGCAAAAATCTGTTGTCACGGGACTGGGAGTACCATTTCTTCCATGTCCTGCGCTCCAACAACCAAGAAGCGGATAAGAGAGCTAGTCAGGCCTGCTCTCGGGAAAAAGGGAACCTCCGATGCAATCGCGCAAGTCTGCACCAATTCATCCCCTGATTCTCATGATTGGCCCAAATCCCCTGACTCACATGTTTGCCCCATTTCACCTTCCTCCAATGAACTGCGCCTCTGCCACCAAGGACTCTAATCAAATCCATCACATATTCGATTCCTCCTGCAGCAAATCTCTGTCTACGCAGTCGAATCTCACTCATGAAGACTTTGAAACAGCAAATCGGATTTCAAATAGCAGAACACGTGATTGCCCCTGCCCCCTCCTTGTGATTCGGTCCTCTGTGCGGGTCTGTTTTTCCGCTATTTATTACAGCGTTCTCCCCCCACATTTTCACAGTGCGCCTCCCCTCCACTCTCATGCCCTTGCCTCCTTCTTTGTGGTTCAGCCGAGCCCCGATCTTTTTCTCAGGTTTCCCTTGGTCTGCTTCCCTCTCTCTGATTCAGCCTTCCAAGCTCCTTGTCCTTTTTTTCCTCCTGCTATTCTCTGCTGCGGCTTTTTCGTTTCAGTTTTTGCGCCTGATCCTCAGGCTGTTAGCCCTCTCATCCATCTTACAGCAGTAAGAGAGTGCCTCCTCCCCAAGTCGCTTCAAGCGAGTGTTGAAGCTTTCCACATGGACCGAAGCGAAGACTGCTTACATTGCAGGGACCTCCAAGCCGAGATCGAGCAAGTCAGAACTCACCAACGCCTGTTAGATGAAAAAATCGATGCTGCCACAAGGATTCTCACAGCTAAATACGAAGCTGATCTTAATCTGTTTCTTCATCGTGTTTCTTCTCTGCAGGAGCAATTCAACGCCCTCTCCAACACCTGTGCTCATATTCAAGAGTCAGTTGAGATCCTCAAGTTCATGGTGGACAAGATCAACAGCGCAAATGGACCAAGCACCAGCTCCTCCAGCGCCAGAGTTGCAGCAGTAGACAGCCATCCTGAGGCCTCCAACGCCCGTCATATCAGCCATATCACTATTGATTAGATGTACTGTAAAACCAGCTTGTTGTTGTCTCAGTTCATAAGAATCTATACCTGCTCTAGGAACTTACAAGCGAACAGTAAAGGCATTTTTGTGTATTGCCACAATGAAATACAGTCACAAGCTTCTACTGTGACTTCATCTTTTGTAAACTCGGAGCTAAGTCTCCTCTAACTTTTTCGAATATAACAAACAACCGATTTTGTTAAAAAAATATATATTAGTTTTATTTTCTGCAAATTAGATATCATATTGCTCAAGTTGTTTATGATTACCTCCGATAGCCAGAGCGAGTCGAATGGTGAGGGGTCAGAATATGAGTTGATGTAATGTGATTTTAGTTTACTTTCCTTGCAATTTTTGATTTGTTTGAGTGCAATAGCTTAACTTTTATTTTCAAACAAGCAGCAGAGACAGTGATTTCATAATCAATATTTCATCTTTTGTTTGATTGAAGTAGCTGCATATTTACACTTTTGTCTAAGTACTAATTCCATCAATAACATGTTTTGAGATCTTTTGAAGTGCTAAGTTTTGGAAGTTAGCATTAGGGACATAGACCTTGTCTTGAAATCTCTATCCATACTTGTCCTTTAAAAGTATTCTTAAGACCTTAGAATAGGATTTCCATTTGCATTAGACACTTTAGGAAACCAACAAGAACAAAACCCCAAAAACAACATAACCTATAAAACAACGAAGTAAGAAAAAGGTTAACTAAGCACATATGGTGCATCACACTTCATCAGTTTACGATACCCGGATTGATAATTTATGTAGAGCAATTTAAGACGTTAAATTGACTAGACATTTTTGGTGCCGTTTCCGGGGAAGTGTAATTAGGAGACCTTATTTCTTACATCTAAAAAAATTTTAACAATTCTTGAGTATGCTCTCCTCCTGCACTTTGTGTGATCTGGAGGATCAGAAAAAGGATTGTTATGAAAAAGAAAAATTAATAATTCTTGAGTATGCTCTCCTCCTGCGCTTTGTGTGATCTAGAGGATTAGAAAAAGAATTGTTATGTAAAAAAAAAAAAAGAGAGAAGAAGAAAAGAGACAAAATAAACTTCATCATTTCAATTGATTCAAAAAAAAAAAAATGAAACCCAACTGCTTTGATAGGTTCAAATTGTCCAAAATTTATTGGTTATGGTTTGTAGTGGTCCTCAAAACACTGTATCCTGTTTTAATAAGGTTTTGCAACTTAGTTGCGGAAAGTGCCCTGATTCCGCAGCTAGTTGAGAATTTCACAACTGTTTCAAGGTTTAGCAGGTTACAAGCATCCAATAAAAAAACCAACCACATGGGAATCTCCAGAATTGTCCCGACATGGATCCTATCCTTGTCACCCAGCTCAGACTGATAAAAAATGAGCTTAAAACCTCAGCCAAAGCCCTATTTTTCGCATGTTTTACTTGAAGTCTTTGCTGCCTGAAATTGAAAATCATTAATCCTTATTATAAAATTTTACAATTTCAGGAAAAAAAAAAAAAAAAAAAAAGAAAAATAAAAAAAAAAAAAAAATAAATCTATGGCTATCTTGAATCCTAGCTTTCACTGTGGCTTCAACAAGAAAATCTACCTCCCTGTTCAAGCTTTGGCCTAAAACAAACTTGCAACATAAATAAAATAAAATAAAAATGCACTGTATATGCGAAAAAACCAAGGGTTCGAATGTTAAACGATTAAGTAACAATAAGAAGGTGAATGCAAATTTGTAGAATCCATGTTAACTCCATCAAGGGGCCTTGGCATTTCTTTTTAGAGGCTGAAATTTATTTCAGGGGGATTGAGCTCCTTGTTTGAGGACGAATCGTGCATTTTTGGAGGTTGATTCTTGTAGGAGGCATTCATCATTTAGTGGCAAATCTCTGGAGTTGATTTCACCTTTGGATAGCTACATTATCGGTCAGAAACAGAGGGTTGAATTCTTGAAGGTAGCTTCTGGTGATCCATTAAATTATTGAGGGCCGAGTAGTAATTTTTCTCCTAGGGCGAGAGCATGTAAGCTGATTACATTTACTGATAGAATGACATTTCTAAATATTGACTAAACATGAGGATAATAGATCAATGATTGGCTCATTCTTCTGTTTTCAGATAACAACCCTGTGACTATTAGTCACCCCAATTCTTCAACTCTGTCATTGCGCCTGTATAATACACATTACAAAAGAAAAAAAATGCATAATAGCTGAAAAACCTCAAATTTCAAACGCACGATTTGACCAAACGGAGACGAATCTGGAAAAAAAAACAAACAAACAAACAAAAACAAAAACAAAAACAAAACAAAACAAAAAAAATCAAAACAAAACAAAAAAAACAAAAACAAACATGGTTTTTTTTCCAGCGGGGTCAATTAGATAACCCAGAAACCGTTTTAAGAAATTCGTGGTGGTCTGGGAGAAATCCTCGGTTCTTTGGAGCGCATTTTTGCCTGCCGCGAGAGAAAAAACGGAATTTCAATTGATGAACTGATAGTTTAATGTTTGATTCGGTTATCTGGGGTAGGCAATTCCAATTTGGGTATCAACTGTGCAGTGGCATTCAACTCTTGGTTACACGCCTCCATCCTTAATGAAATCATACTTCATCACACGCCTGTTAACAATAGTTCCAATTTAAGATGGCTCTCCATTACGTGAACTGGTTAGATACGGCTCTTCACAGCTGATTGATAGACATGGCATGGAGAAGCATTCAATCTTGATTTTAATGTATAACATCTTCTCTCCTGACTCGTACTTTAGTTATGGCTGATAATATGTATTCAAAAAAATAAAATAAAAAAATCACATAACTCTTCTCTTTATTTCCATGTTCCAAAATTTTAGATTTAGTGTGATCTTATGGGAGTTGGCTATTTTACATATGCTACGGAGTGGAATGAATCCCATGAAGGTAAGTTGGTGTTGTTATTTTTCAGAAGTGTCATCTAATATTCCTGGGAACTGTCTTAAACATGAGTTATGGCTCAATATATGCATACCTAGATTCAAAACAACGTAATGTTGCAGCATGAAGCTACACAAATAGTCCAGTCCTTGCTCAGGCCAGACAACGATGTTATTATCAAGCATGACCTTGGTATCCTTGATTATTTATCAGAATTTATCTGTTGTTTGTATGGGAAGCCTAGGGCTTATTGTGTAGTAACACTTGCATTTTTAGTTATGAGAAGGGATCAATATCATTTTGGTTGGTTTTGTTTCAAATAAAAATCTCCTTTTTAAAGATGAATCACTTACTTTTAACGTTGCAAAAACTCCACAGGAAAGTGCGGAATAGATAAAAAGCTATGCACAACACAAGTATCCAAAATATGCATAAAACTTATGGTTGACTGTTTCAGCCACTTTCCACAGCTGGTTCAACTTTCCGCAGCTGTTTTGTTAAACTCTAGGTTGCAGGTGTCATCAAGCAAAACAAGCCACATGGGTCGTTGGGGGAATGTCAGTACATGGATGGTGTCCTATTCATTTGATCCAATTCAATGAAAAAGACCTCGATCAAAAGGAAGTCAAGTTGAGTGTTATCACTAAGTCGCCACACTGAGTCGCTGCATGTCAAGAAAAAAAAAATTTTGAATCAATGAAATGAATAAGTTATTTGCTCACTTTTCTGAAGGTATTGATTAATTTTGGACTGATGATGAAAGATGAATGGCTAACTTTGTATTCAAGATTTTTAGCTACAGAACCGTGCACATTCCGCAGCTAAAGTCCAATTCCGCAGCTGAAAAAAAAATAATAATAATAAATAAATAATAAATAAAAATAATAAATAAATAAAAATAATAATAATAAAAAAATTAAAAATAAAAAATCATTGTTCAAATCAGCCTAACTTTCTCATCCAAAATCATATTTTGATGATTCAAGTACCGTTGGAAAGATCTCAACAAGATCTACACAATGAGAAATCCATCATTAGAGTTTGAAATGGAAAATAATGAAATAAATTACCAAAAGAAAGCAACATTCAACTTGGGGCACCAATTCCAAAGCAGGTATAAATTCTTTTGATTTTTCCTTTGAGAACTTGTTTCATTAATACAAATTCTTTGTTTTGTGTGTAAATATCATAACTAGAGAGATTGATCACCTCTCTCCTTTGATAATCTTACATTCCATTGCAGAAGAAGTATTAGTTTTTTTTTAGATTCCAGGAGGAAGGACAAACGACTACAAGAGAATGGTGTCTCTCTAAGAGGCCAATTTGTTTCATAAAAGGATGATCAGCAACAAAGAGGAAATATGTTGATGCAAAATCAGATCCAAAGACTTGAAAAACTTTCAGATACTATTGTCTCCATCACATCCATCCATCACATCCATACTTCATAATAAACCATTCACCTCATTTCACTCCATATTTTCCATTTACATTCACATACACTTTCCATCTCTTTTTCTCCATTCATAATCCACAAATAAAAGCAAGAGGCTCATTCACATGCTTATTGCCCATTACCATTTCTGCTCTCCACTGCCATCTTCCATTTTCATCTTCCATTTCTTGTCATTTTCATTTTCGCAAATAAGCCCTGCTTCAATGCAAATTATTGAGTCCATAGTCCTTTGAGTCTAAGTTCTTTGTAAAAACACCTTGAGGCTTGCATGCCTTAATGGCAAGTCCTCATGCTGACAAACAATGGGAATACATTAATGTCCCTTGTTCGTCAGATCTTCTAGGTGACTCGACTTCGGCAAATTCATTCGTACCTAACAAGATGTGTTTGGGCATCTTGACTTTCATTGTCATCAATGGTGAGAGTTCTCGTGTTGACTAGTGGCATCCATTAATGGCCACTAAGCCAACAATTTCCTACTATGTTTGACATCATAACATATTTTCACATAGTAGGAATTGTGCCAATGAGTTTTGAAGACATGAAGACTATTATTTTCAGCATTTTGGAGCAGATTCAGCAAGTTTTAGTAGAAGCAATAAAAAGTCATCGTATCTTTCTATCCATAACTCCTCTTGTTCAGCCACTTCAAGAAGAATATGATCAGAATTTTTCAGCCACCACATATACAACTCATCCATTCCAAAGGGTAAGTGAAGGTACGTCATTTTCTAACTTTTGACCATAGAATTCCATAAAAAGCTAGAATGGTAATTGTTGGAAAAACATTTCTCTTCTTCATTTCATAAAATTGTCAATACCATCAGTTGGGGGGGGAATACATTCATATTTTTCCATGTCCATATCATATTCGGGAGCCCACATACTTCCAACATATATTAACTATTACATTGTTATTATGAGCATACAATGGCTTTTCAAAAGGTGCTCAAAGGATAAATTGGATATAAACAAAATCATGGTTGTCATACAAGAACCAGCCATCGTGCAATCCAATAAAGATATACTTTGCAACAAAAATCAAAATACCATTATGCAAAGTTCAAAGATCAAAATAGAATGCAAAAAAAAAAATTGGTTGTAACACAAGAACCAACCATGTTGCAATTCAAGTAAAACACTTTGCAAAAATATGAAGTTATCAAATGATATCATGCAAAGTTAAGCCAAAGCTCAAGGATCCAAAGAGTTAATGTAATATATATTGCATGATGACATGCAATAGCTTCAGTTGGGGGGTATGTTGGGTCTTGAAAATGCCATTCATTTCCATTACACTTTCACTATTATGTCCACTATATCACCTCCATTTCACCTCCATTTCACTACTATGTCACCATATTCATCCCACTTTCATTATCATTGGGCCACATTTATGTTTTTCCAATCTTTATTAATTCTAAGCCTTTTAAGTGAATTTGTGGTTAAAAATTAGAAAATAATGTGCATATGCTTATACCTAACAAATGGGTTGAGATTGTTGACATGTGTAGGTTGAAAGGAGGCTTCTAGAAGACCCTTATGTGGCACTCTAAGGCCAAATTCGAATTTGAGTGGAAAGAATCATGGGATCATGAGGATATGTGTCACATCTCCTAATTATATTGTAACTCTAAGAAGACATGTGTCTTATCAGTTCTTATTTTGATTAGGACTCTAGAGGTAGAGGGAGAGATTCATGGACTCTCATTAATGAGATGGCTTCTCATCTTTTTGTATAAATAGGAGATCTCTCTCCTTCATTTGTTAGTCTTTTAGCTTGTGAGTTCTTAAGTCTCAGTTTAGAGTTCTTTAGCTTGGAGTTTGTAGTTCTTCCTTGATGGCTTTTGAAAGCTTTGGAGAGCTTTGTTGTATTTTGTGATTTTGAAGAATTTGAATAAAGCTTTGATGTTCTCAACATGGAAGGAGATGTGAAATAGATGTTATGGAGCACATTAGAATGTAAGGTAGAGTAGATTTCATTTTGTAATTTTGCTTTGATTTCATTATGTCATTTGATTGCTTTCAAGTTTGATAGATTAGATTTTCCATTCATGCAATTTTAATTCATGTAAGTGTGTTCAACCGGTTGATCGTAGATTAGTTTTCTTCTTTACATGTTTTTGCATCAAATAGTAACATGAGATTTGCCTCTCTGCTGACTTTGTTTTTTTTTGCTTTTCAATTTCAGTTATGCTTTGATTTCAGTTTTATTTACTTGCTTTATTAGTTAGTTTAGATATCAGATTACTCATGTCATTTTCAGTTACTTCCTATAGCTAGAGCGAGTCGAATGGTGAGGGATTGAAGTATGAATGCGTAGTTTGATATTAGTTTATTTTTCTGCAAGTTAGGTATTGAATTGCTCATGTCATTTTCAGTTACCTCCTATAGCCAGAGCGAGTCGAATGGTGAGGGATTGAAGTATGAATGCGTAGTTTGATATTAGTTTATTTTTCTGCAAGTTAGTTATTGAATTGCTCATGTCATTTTCAGTTACCTCCTATAGCCAGAGCAAGTCAAATGGTGAAGGATTGAAGTATGAATGCGCAGTTTGATATTAGTTTATTTTTCTGCAAGATAGTTATTGAATTGCTCATGTCATTTTCAGTTACCTCCTATAGCCAGAGCGAGTCGAATGGTGAGGGATTGAAGTATGAATGTGTAGTTTAATATTAGTTTTATTTTCTGCAAATTAGATATCAGATTGCTCAAGTTGTTTATGATTACCTCCGATAGCTAGAGCGAGTCGAATGGTGAGGGGTCAGAATATGAGTTGATGTAATGTGATTTTAGTTTACTTTCCTTGCAATTTTTGATTTGTTTGAGTGCAATAGCTTAACTTTTATTTTCAGACAAGCAGCAGAGACAGTGATTTCATGATCAGTATTTCATCTTTTGTTTGATTGAAGTAGCTGCATATTTACACTTTTGTCTAAGTACTAATTCCATTAATAACATGTTTTGAGATCTTTTGAAGTGCTAAATTTTGGAAGTTACCATTAGGGACATAGACCTTGTCTTGAAATATCTATCCATACTTGTCCTTTAAAAGTATTCTTAAGACCTTAGAATAGGATTTCCATTTGCATTAGACACTTTAGGAAACCAACAAGAACAAAACCCCAAAAACAACATAAACTATAAAACAACGAAGTAAGAAAAAGGTTAACTAAGCACATATGGTGCACCACACTTCATCAGTTTACGATACCTGGATTGATAATTTATGTAGAGCAATTTAAGACGTTAAATTGACTAGACAGACCTCATGTCCCCTTCACCACTGCAAAATTGTCTTGGTTCCTGCAGTACCTCTAGGTGAGACTTCACTTTCTCATGGGTGATGTTGAGAAGGCTGGTGTCTAAGGGGTTTTGTTAGTTGTTTCACTTAAACCCGTGTTTTCCCTCTGCGTGCCAACAATCAGCAAGTTATTATAATTATATACTCTTTAGAGACTAAAGAAACAAAAAGAGAAAGAATCTACACACAAAGGAAAGTTGCCTAAAGAATATACCTTTATTGATGAAGAAGATGAATACACGACTAAAGAACAGGAAATAAGAGAAATCATATAAAAAAATCAATCTTCAAAGCAGGTTGAAACAACTTATGTGCCCTCATCAAAGGAATTTATATCTCCTCAAGAAAAACCCCTTGAAAAGAAAGAGAGGAGAATTAATAAGTTGAAGAAGATTGTGCAAGAAATGTAAATATTAGAGAGATAGTTGAAATCACAAAATGATTTTCTCACCAACCACGACCTCACATGGATAAAATAAAATCAAAGGATTTAGGAGGAAACTAAGACGTTGCAAGAATAAAATAACATGATCTCTAAACATGCCTACAAGTAGTATGAAAGGAAAAGGGAACTTAAAGTTGAAAACAGAAATTTGAAATTGAAACTACTCATGAAGAGGCCCAAATCAGAGGGACAATCATCACGAGCTCCTAAAGACAATGTGGACCTTATGTTACAGAAAGAAAAAATAATGCCATGCAGATAATGGAAGTTTTGGGAATAAACAAGACATACATCACCTTTAGTCTAGGGGAATGCCATTCCTCTCTTTGATTAAGAATTTTTTATGGTTTTATGACTTATTTAGCCTTACAAACACCTCTCTTTGTCTTTATGACAATATTTTCCCATATTTTGCCAATATAGTCACTTTCCTAAGGTATTTTATTGAATTTTTACTTTTAAAATTTCATGTGATTAATCGCATTGTAAAAGAAAATTACATATTTTAGTACATTTCGTAAATCTTCCTTTGTTATTATATTTGCAAGAGCTCTGGGTGAAATCTAAAACATGGGTTTTGATCTTGGATGTTCTGATATGGTGATTTTCCTACTCGCCCATTTTGAAATAGCTCTAACACACCCAACCAATGTGCAATCAAAAAGGGTACTCCAATAAGAAAAACACAACATGAATTGCTAAATTCACCTAGATATTATTTTTAGAGATTGAATCCACAATTTGAGCACCCAAAAAGGTAAATTGGATCATATTTCAACTCCAGAATAGGCTATAATTAATAAAGAATAGGATTTTAGGGCATTTTGTTAAGTTTTTTCCTATAAAGGCAAGCAAACTTTTGCCAAGACATGTTATTGTTTTTTAGACTTTCAACTTCAACTTGAGAGCTCATAAATTGTTTCTAGAATTGTTTTTAGTCATTTTAATGAATTCATGGAGTACCTTTGAGTTTTCAATCACTTATTCAAGTTAAGTGTGCTTGTTGAGCTATGAAAGGGCCCCCACCACTCAAGGTAGTATATTATTTCATTGTTCTGTGTTAATATGGTATATATATACTTTTTTATGTTGTTTATTAACATATTTCTCTTATTTATATGCTCAGATTACATTTTGTACATTCAGATGCAAAGATGTTCATAAAACTAGTTTTGTAGTTATTATGTAGATATGCTTACAAGCTAATTTTAAATCCTTTGTTTATAAGCATTCTTTTTAGTTATACCATGGTTATATCATCTATTTTTAATGCTTTCAATGTTGTTTTAATTTAGTTACATCAATTGATTCTTAGCATGAACTCACTAGACATCATAAGTCACATATTACCACATAGCACTATACTACATTGGTATATCATAGTAGCTACACTCATTCAACACTATGTCACTATAATATGCATTTTGTATATATTTGAGTGTGTTTATTAGTTTTATTTATCATAGAATAATTTTTGTTTGAAATAAAAATCTAATTGGCAAAGTTGACCAAGACACCAGGAGTGCCATTCACCGTATTTTTTCGAGAAAAAGGATCAAACTTCTTGATAACTTTTCCACCTAGTTTTGAGCTAATAAACACCATAGCTCCTTGTTCTTAACTCACTGCTTTCCTTATATTATATTAATTGTTCAAGAACATATTGGTTAAAAGGATGAGTAGAAGACTATGAGTGACCGCCCATTTTCACTCTCACAAAAGGGAAAGGCCATAGTGCATTCTCAACCTCTTAATTAGTATTGGATCAAAATCTATTAGGTTGACAAAAACGCTACCTAAGTGTTCGGTTTCCTTTAGTGGCAAGAAAGGCCCTAGTGCATTCATCAATCCTTTGAATTAAAAACCCATTTGACTATTTTCATTTCCAAGCATTTGAGTGTAAACGTGGTATCTTGAACATAATTGCATAGAGAACTTTGACTTGTGTGAGAAGTCTCAGTATATGCCTAGTCCGAAGTCTTCATAAACCAAGTAAGTGCATTTTACATTTCAAGCATGTGTGATTGTATTAGAATTTTGATTCATGCTAACTTGACTTAGCCTTTAGTTTTTACTATTAATTCAATCTAAAAGTGACAACCAATCTATTCTAACTCATTACATATTGTAGTCTGCTTCCAATTTTATGAACACTAGATTGATATGAATATTGTGTCCTAGTTTAGGTCTCTAAATTAGTTTAACAATCATATGTAATATCTAATCTCAATTCTTGCTTTAAATCATAGGTTTCTACCATGTTATTAGAAGCAATGCCTAAAGCCCAAGAAAATGACAATTCTAATGTTCTTTAGATCTCATAATAGTGCCCCACCTTGTAAAAGATCATTAACATATTAAGAGGCTTTAAATAAATTGTAAGACATTTCTAAGGAGAAATATAGAAGAAAGAAAGAGGAAGCTCAAAGGGTTGCTACTGAGAGACAATCCCTTCAAAAGAAAACAAAGGAAGAAGAAACATAGAGACTAGAAACATTGGATAATCCCAAAGTGGAAGTGAGATTGAAGAAAGAAGAAACATGGAGAAAAAGTTACAATTAAATAAAAATCAACAAAGAAAAAAAAAGGTTGATACTAAAGTTAGTTGAATTTTTCAATAAAGAGAGCAAAATAAAAAAGGAAAGAAAAAGTAGAAGCAAAGGCCAAGAAAAGAGAAGTAGGAGAGAATAAATCCAAAGTTGATGTAGAGGCTGAGAAGTTGAAAGTTGAAGTTAAACTAGAAAAAATAAAGCTACAAGAGTTAGCTAGAAAAGAAGTTGAAGTAAATGCCAACAAGAAAAAGAGAATATAAGAAAAGTTGGGGAAGAAAAATAAAAAAGATACTAAAGTAAAAAAAGTTGTGACAAAAAGGGGATGAGCTAGCACAACCAACCAAGGACAATGAAGGAAACATGCAACAATAAGATTATTTATTGATGGAAGAATCCTTCACCACCCAAACCTTTACAAGTGCCTTTGATCTAAGCCCAGTTATAGGAGGTGATGCCCCTATTCTAACTCCAATAGATGAAATTGCCAATCTATAAAATATATTATTTTAGTAAACAGATGAAACAAGTGGTAAGGCTAAAGTATAAGAGAAGAAGAGTAAGCTTGGATTTTGAACCTATACTCACCACCAAGTCTATGGTGATGGATACAATAATGTTTGTTGTCTTCCTCTACAACTATTGGTTTAGAAATTTCATAAGCCAATGTTCATAATGAAGAAGGAAATGAAAGAATATGAAAAAAATACCTTGTTGAAAGACCAAGTTAATTACTTGAAATCTAACAAGTCATATTTCATATTTTATCAGCTATGCTTCAAATTGTAGAATGAATCAAATATTGTACAAAGAAAAATCTATGGTAGATCACAATAGGTGTAGGCCCATGGTTAAGATATAGTTGATGTCATGACCCACACTCAAGCATGGGAACTTTCCTATTGGAAAGCTCAATTACAATTTGACAAAGTAAGAGACTGGAAACCCTACTTAAAGGAAATGTGTACAAAAATGCTTGTCTTCACCCTAGAACCCTTGAAGGATACATTTTGACATGAGATATTGGAAATAGGAAACTCACATTGCTTTCAAGAGAATTACACATGAGGTAATATATTTTTCTTTATTATGGAAAGTTACAGAAAATATGGCAAATAATTGTTATTTTCCATGTTTTGGACCCAAAGGCCATGTATTTCCATAGGTGTTGGTATATAAGGACTTAAGTAATTATATAAATGCAAGTAGAAACTAAGTAAACTCTCTATTGAAATTAATGAAGCAACCATCCAAAATTTTATTAAGGTTCCTACCAAAGACATAACATTAATCATAACTTTACTACCTAAGATGGAGAAATTTAGGCAGATTATTGCTTCTTATAAAGCCCCTTTCAAAAACATGTTTCCCCCAAGGAGATGCATTGAATCAAACCTTTGAAACATGGATTATTTATTTCAAGAGATGAAGAAAAGGAGGAGATGAAGATTGATTAAGCCAAGTGTGACAATATCTAAAGAAGGGGATTTAAATGGCCAAGAAAGACATCAAAATAGATAGAAGGTTTGAATCCCCAATTAGGGGAAAATAACAATTCAACTGGTGAGGAAGCCAAGAGGCAAGAAATGGAAATGAGCAATTAGCTAGATTTACCGAGGTGAAGTATTTCTCCCCATGTGTCTTTTCCTATACATGAGATGACTTTGATTGCACAAGGGCATTTTACTTTTGCACTTTTGTAAGCTATTTCAAAAAATCTGAATGATAAGCCACTAGTGGGCAAGATATTTCGGAGATGGACATTACTCCTATAACTTATGATGTGTAGAACTTTTTCTTACTAGTACATTAAAATTTGGAATGTTTTAAGCATATGCCTTTACATTCTGGACTTTTGTTATGTAGCAACTTGTCTTTTTATGTTTATCTCAAAAATTGTTTGTTTATGGAAATAAAAAACAATTACTGATTTGACAATAAATATGACACCAAAATGAAAACTCTAGCTCAAAAATCCCATATTTTTGGTCAAAACACCAAAATCAACCTCTGAATCATACTATTGGTAGCACCATTTTTAAGGTTAAAATTAACACCTTTTACAAACATGGCCTTAACAACCTTGTGATGTCACTAACAAAAATATAAAATTTACTCCCAAATTGAAAAGTGCCTCTAGCAAAGACACTATTTATTCTTTTTTGAGGTCAAAATTACAACTTATTTGAAAAGATGGCTTTAACAACATGTACCATAGCAACACAAAAACTTAAAATCAACCACAATAATGAAAGGTGCCACTCCCAATTAGTCAATATCCTTACAACCAAGATCTTAAAATCAACCTTGAGTTGAAAAGAGGTGTTATTTCTAGCACCCCCCTCTTTTTTCAAGTGTAAAATTACGACATTTTTAAACCCGAGTGTAGAAACCCTGACCTATTGTAAACAAAATCATAAAAAAGAAAAAGCATGCTCTTTTAAAATAAATAATTAACCATTATTAAAATATATTTGAAACTATGAAGAAAAATAAATAAATAAATAAAAAGAGGAAAATAGAGAAAAAATAAACATTCCCTAGTCTGTTAAAAAAATAAATTAGTGCTAAAAAAACAAATACACACACACACACACAAATAGGAGAGAGAAAAATAGTGCTCTCCTCACCTCTGCAGTCCTAACTTGCCATTTTGAATCTCTTTATGGTTGTAGCTACTAGAATGAGAGCCTCCCCCCACCCCCAATGTTAAAGCCTTCTAATTGTTGGTATCTTATCTTAATAACTCCTTGAAACCTTAATCATCCAAATTCATGAAAAAACTCAATGAGATCCCAAAAGTCTTCACTCATCCCTTGCAATTAAGTAACACAACCACAAAACTCATTGAGAGGGGTTTTATTGTCTAGTTTATTGGTCTATGGCCATCCCCAAAAGAGTCGAATACCTTTAATCAAGGTCCATCTCGTCGTCCCCTTCTGTGGGAGAGGGTTTTTTGTTTTTGCATTTGAGAAGAAAGAATATAGAGAATTAACCTTATATAGTGGCATTTATTTTATTAGATTCCACATCATGTATCTAAATTGTTGGACATCAAACTTCAATCCTAAAAATGACATCCCAATTATTCTCTCAATTTAGGTGTATTTGTTGCACTCGCCCTTTCAATAATTGGGAAGATTTGAAACACTTTGGGGAAATATATTGATCACACTAAGCCATGAGATGGAATATATGCTTTTACATGTATCTGCATCAAATTGTATTTGGAAAAGGGCCTTCTAGAAGTAGTTTAGATTGCCCTAGAAAATTGGACCCATATCTAGCCAGTGGATTATGAGTAGCTCCCCTTTAAATGTAGCGGGTGCCATGAATATGAGAATTTTGCCAAAATTTTACCCAAGGTAATCCCTGATTAATAATTCATTGATAATGATAAGCATTGGCAACAACCCAAGAAGAAGTGATCCATGAAAAAAACAAGAGCCCCTCCCAAACCTGAGAATGGTCATTTTCAAGCCAACTTACCAAGTTCATCTTGATCTAGAGCTTCCTTATATCCTTCAAATTAAGGGAAGGGAAAGAAAGGATATGAGCATAGCCCCAATGAAAATATGCATGAAGTCTTAGTGTATATGGAAGACACATAAATCTAGAAAACGATGAGGATCCTAAAACACCCTCTGATAGATCAAAAGGAAACAAAATAAGGAAAAATGAAAAGAGCTCACTAATGAGGAGAAATAAATTGGGAAGCAAGCCACTATCAAAGGAATGTATGAGAAACTACCACAAATTAATGAAAAGTAGAGTGGTTTAAATCCTTGTGTGCAAGGAACCCACAAATCTGGTAGTAAATGATGAAGGTGATCACCTAGAATTGTGGGGGATTGGGTAGCACAAGAAAGATAGAATTAGTCAGGGAATTGATTATATTTGAAAATCACTAAGTTCTCCTACTCCAAGAGACAAAATTGAAGAATATCGAGATCCCTCGGGAATGTGAAAAATTATAGTGCAATAATAAAGACATGGTGGTTAGTTCAAAGGGTGTATCAAGAGGACTTAACACCCTATGGAATCTTGTGATATTTCAGCCATACCAAAGATCATTGACATGTTATTGGCTTCAGGATAGTCTCATGCACTAACACTATAGGGAGATATTTAATATATTCAATGTATACACACCACCTTTTTATCAGGAAAAAATATTGCTAAAACACTCTAATAGATCTTTGCAATTTTGTCAATGGATCAAGAACTATCATTATAGGAGATTTTAACACCACCTTTAATCTAAGAGAGGTATGTATAGTAATATTGTTAAGGATCCCTATAGAGAAATGATGGAGGATCTTATTTTCACTCTATATCTAGTGGTTGCCATACTGGCCAAAGGTAAACATACCTGGTCAAAATGAAGGCTTTTCTCTAAGCATATATTTTCATGGTTAGATAGGTTTCTTGTGCACATATCGAGTCCTCAAGAGAAACTTTAACTTGTCATGCCATATCATTCCTCTAGTTGGATCTAATAATATCCTCTCTCTCCCTCTTGGATTATATTTATTATGGCCTCGTCCCTTTCCATTTTAATCCCCTTTGGATCTAAATGCATCCTTTTTCAAGATAGTGTCTCAATCCTAGACCCAATTAGTGGGTGGCTCCCTAGTCCATATATGGGGAGAAATCTTAAAGCAACAAACTTTGCATTAAAGGATTGGGCTAAACATCAATACTAGCCACCCAACTAAGAGTTGCAATCAAGGAAAAATTATAACTGCTCCAGAGGAAATTAGAGAAAGAGAAAGTTTCTCATGAATTGCTTCTAGAGGAAAATGAAACCTTTAATAAATATCAAATAGCTCAAAGAACAACAGAAGAAAATTGGATACCAAAATCAAGAAGTTTGTGGTTGCAAGAAGGAGATAGAAGTGCCAAAATTTTCCATTGACCAAATTTTGCTTCTAGAAAAAGGGCCTTCCTAAGGCATTTTAGATTACCCTAAAGAGTTGGACCCATATTTAGTGAATGGATTGTTAATAGCTCTCATTTAAATGTAAGGGGTGCCAATAATATGAGAATTTTTCAAAAAGGTTCCCCAAAGTAATTCCTAATCAAGGAGTCATTAATAGTTATGAGTAGTGGCAACAATCCAAGAAGAAGCACCCTATGAACAAATAAGGAACCCTCCCCAACCTGAGAATGGTGATGTTGAAGCAAACCGACCAAGTTCATCTAGATTTGGACCTTCCTTGGATCCTTCAAATTAGGGGAAAAAAGAATGGATAGTAGCACAACTCCAATGAAAATATGTATGAAGTCTTGGTGCATTTGGAATACATGCAAACTATGGAAAATGATGAGGATCCTAAAGCACTCTCCGGTGGAATTCAAGGAGTGCCTCCTCTAGAATATGTCCCTAAAGCCTTCCCTCCACTAGATAACAATGTCTAGTAGTGGTGATCCCACTTTTATAAGGTTTGGGGCATTAGATTGGAAATATTATGAAAAAAATAGAAAAGGAGATAGCCTAGGGTAAGCCATCTTAAAGAACTAGAAGGAAACGAAATAAAGGCAAATGAGAATAGCTCACTAACAAGGAGAATGAACTTGGGAAACAAGCAACTATCAAAGGAATGTACAAGAAAGGACTACAACTTAAAAGAAACTATACTGGTCCAAATACTCTTGTGGGAAGCACCCTCAAATCCTATAATAAATTATGAAGGTGATCTCCTAGAATTGTGGGGGATTCAGTAGCACAAGCAAGATAGAATTAATTAGGGAATCGATAAAATATGAAAAGCCCCAAGTTCTCCTAATCCAAGAGACAAAATTGAAGGATATTGAGATCCTTCAAGACTATGACAAATTATGACGTGATAGTAAAGGCATGGTTGTTAGTTCAAGGGGTGTATGAGGCAGACTTGGCACCCTCTGGATCTTGTGATCTTTCAGTTGCACTAAAGCTCATTTAGACAATATTAGCTTTTTATGAGTCTCATGAACTTACCCTCTATGGAGATATTTAATATAGTTAATGTACAAATATATTTTGTATATCAAGAAAAATCATCTTGTTAGAGCATTGATTGATCTTTGCAATTGTACCAATAGATCAAGAAGTATCATTGTATGGGATTTTAACACCATTGTCAATCTAAAAGAGAATAATGGTGGTAATATTGTTATGGGTTCTTATTAAAAAAGGATGTGTTAGTTATGTGTTATATTATTTGCATGACTTACGTGCACCATGAACAAAGGCGGGGTCTAGGGGGGGGGGGGGGGGGGGTGGGTGTTCTCTTGTCCCCTACATAGGATTCAAGGTAGCACCTCGAAAGCAATTTTTGGGGTGGTTTTTTGTGTCGATTTTTTGGCGTGTTTCACCCCATGGTTTTGCTAAAAGCGGTTTTGTGTTGCATTGTGGTTTTTCCCATGCTTTTGTAGTTTTGATTACATAACTACAGTTCGATTGGTGATTCATATTCTGTAAGATGTGTATTTTATTGTAATATATTCTACAAAAAATATAATGAAAAACAAAGCTTGTTAGTTTTCCCAGGGTTTGGGTTTCTAAGATAAAATCTATGTAAATTTATGTGTTTTCCATTGTATGTTTTCTATTTTATTAAGAATATGTTTGCAGTGATTAAGGTTAAAAATTACATTTGGTACCAAAGTAGTTTTGGATTCAATTGATGCCTTTGTGTCTAATGGGTTTGTCTTGGGCCTATGGTAGTCTTGTTATAATGGGTGATCTACAAGAGAGATTCTTGTAGTGAAAAGAAATGGCGAGAAGTTCAAAAACAAAGATCAAGAAATTCAATGGGAAATTTTTTGAGTTGTGGAAGCTCAAAATGGAAGACTTGTTGGTGGACAAAGATCAATGGATTGTTGTGGATCTAGGTATTGCACCAACGAGTATGTTAATAGAAGACTAGATGAAGTTGGACCATAAGGCAAATAGCATAATATGATTGTGTCTCTTAGATTTAGAATCACTAAATGTGTCAGAGGAAGCTAAAAGAAAGGCTTTGTGGGACAAGTTAGGGGATTTGTGTTAGTCTAAGTCTCTGGTGAAAAAATTGTTCCTATCAAAAAAATTGTATAACCTAAGGATGAAGGATGCATACTCAGTAACAGAGCATCTAAACACCATCAATGTTGTGTCCAGTCAATTTTTATCTATTGATATTAAGATTTTAGATGAGGATAAGTGCATTAGTTTATTACATTCTTTACCAAACTTATGGGGTAGTCTGGTTGTTGCCATAGGTATTAATGCAAATACCTTAAAATTTGATGAAATAGTTTCATCCTTGTTTTCAGAGGAGATGAGATGAAAAAACATGGAGATTTAGAATAGAGATGCCTCATCTATAGGAGGACACTCCCAAAACAAAATAAAAAATAAGTCATCAAGTGGGAGATCAAAATATCTAGGAAATTTTGTAAAGGTATGTTGAGAATGTGGAAAAGAAGGGCATTAAAAGGAAGATTGTAAAACTAAAATTGCAAAGAAAGGGAAGGGATCTGAATATGCTCCTTTTATAGAAGAAAAAACCTCCAAAAATGAAGGAGGGGATGAGTACTTGGATTCTTCAATTATTTAGGTACACCATGAGGCATGGCTAGTTGATTTTGGTGCATCTTTTTATATGACTCCTCACAAGTAGTTTTGAAAGATTTGATGGTGTTGATGTTTTCTTAGGAGACGTCTTGAGAGCCAAAATCATAGGGCGAGGAAAAGTAAAGTTGAAACTCATGGATGGAAGGATTAGGACATTCCCTGGTGTTCTGCATATTCCAGGATTAACTAGATTCTTTATTTCTATAAGCAATATGAGTGATGCAAATGTAGGAACAATGTTTGAAAAGGATACTTGCAAGATGGTTTGAGGAGCAACGGTATTACTTAAGAGAGTTTGGACTGAATGATCTGAACTTAAACAGGAATGCAACAAATCATAGATATAACCATAAATATAGAGAGGCAACATAAATAACACTTCATTTCATTAATATCAAATATTGAAATATGCTTACAAACAGAATGCAAATAAACTAGCTCGGGTGATGGTAGCTTATCTTTGAGAAGAGATGTGGCGGCTACATGCCTCTGAACTATGTTACAATGAGTCTTGAAGGCCTATTTATTATTTAGAAATAATGGAAAATCATAAACATACAAAAACCTAACCCTAGGAGATGAAGCGCCAAAACTATGGGCCCCGTTTGGGTAAATTGGTACATCAACTTCTCGGAGTTGTAACTTTGGCATACGATCTTTGTTTAACATGCACAATACCTTGTCAGAAATATCTATCTGAGGACTGTTATAGACATTTTTGTGCCCTACAACTCCAAGCATGAAATTTCCATAAGCCAAGGGCTCCTAAGTCCCTAAAAGTGTTGTTCTAACCCCTAAAGGAACAAGGTCAACAGATTACAGCTTCTCCCAGAAGTTCTCCACCAGAAACTGCTCAGAATAAGTCAAAACAGGATCATTTCAGCTGCTCCACTGGCTAGGTGCGTTGCATTGCACCTAAATACACTGTGAGGGTGCGTTGCATTTCAAAAGTCCCTTCTGTGGGGTACGATGGGCGAGAAATGACAAATGGCAGTGTCATTCCGCGAGGTGGAGAGACAATGGAAGCTTCCAGAATCTTCTCCTGTGACACTGCCTCACTGAATTCGACCAAGGATGAGTAAGAGGCCTTCAGTCTCCAAGTGGAAGCAAGAACTGACAGAGAGAAGACACTAATCAAATCACAAGCTGACTCATCCTCCTTACACATATCTATATATGGATCCCTCATCTCAGAGATCCAGAGGCTGGAATTTTGCATATTGTAAGGAATTGTCGTTGGTTTTTTGAGACAAACATCAGAATATTGGGTGATCTATGCTTTGTGTGAGGTGAAGAGGGGCTTCTTTGCTGGGAGTTTGATGCTGGGTCAGGAACCACCGGTTGTAACTCCTCCTGGATCTTTTCTTGTTTATCAATAAAAACTATTTGAGTTTTTCCTCCATGCTTTTGTATCATTGATGCTTGTTACATTTGTATGGTTAACTTAAATCTGATCCTAAGTTGTTTATGAATATAGATCCATGTCTTTGTATAGTGTTCTTCTTCTGTGATCTTACAGGTACTTTGTGAAGCTGGGCAAGTAAGGGAGCAGGTAGCTGGAGACTGTCAAAGAAGAGAGGGATTGGATCAAAGGATTAGCGCAAGACACAGGTTGGTTCTTTCTATTCCTCTCTATCTATAGTTCATAAAGGAAATACAAAAGTAGTTTTTCTCTGTTTGTTTCTAAGGCAGCTGTCACACCTTAGTGGGATAGAGCAGTTCTAAATAGACACTTTTCCCTGTAACAAGGACTACAACTTTTGAACACAAACATGAGTCAAAAACTCATGTTTGCCTAGTTTTCCCAAAAAAAGGTCGTTTAGGGCCTCAAACGACTCCGGAACTTCAGGACCCGAAAAATTGCCAAAAATAGTAAACTGTGCTACAATTAAGGAAACTAAAAATTGAAAGAGATATTGTTGGGGGTCCAAGTGGAATAGGCAGGTGGCCACCAATATCCACTTGGATCAGTCCTCCCCCCTTAGGAAGCAATGGTCCACATTGCGTTGACTGCCTCCATGAGATGGGGAAACTTCTGCTAAACTTGGTCCCTGGTGAGCCACTTGACTTGGTGCAAGAGTTGGCCATCTTTGACAACCTGATATAGTTGGATCTTGTGTTGGTGAGTGTTCTTGATCTATGTGTCCATGATCTGATCAATTGTGGCTTATTCCATGCAATCTAGGTTTAACTCTGTTGGTGTGAGCTGTTATGCAATGCTTGATGTGTTTAGTAGTATGATTGAAGGCAGACCACATTGAAAATTGGGTGCAGGCCAAGGAATGGGAGAATGATGAGCTCAAAATAATTATCTCCCACAACCTTGGTAATGGTGTAAGGCCCATATTAGAGTGGGCGAAGCTTGCGATGGGGTCTAGCAAGGTGCTCCTTCTGCAAATGTAGCCAAACTTTGCCGCACTCCTGGAACTTGTGTGGAACCCGACACTGATCACGGTGTTGCTTATACTTAGCATTATCTTTGTCCAATATATCATGGACTTGCTGGTGGATGTGTTGAATGCACTCAATGAAGTTGTTAGCCATGTCGGCTTCGAACTCGACGTGAGCCGAATCTACCTAAGTAGATGCATATGGTATGGCCACATCAATGGGAAATAATGGCTAAAATCCCAGCCCTACCTAAAAGGGGCTATGGCCCATTGAGCTGTGGAGAGCTATGTTGTAGTTGTGATGGACATAGGGGAGGATTTCATCCCATGTGCGTGGATGCTTCGAGTTGTACATGCATAAAATGTGTACGATCATCCTGTTGACGACCTCTGTTTGACCATCAGTTTGGGGATGGAAAGTCGTGGACTTAGTAAGTTTGGTATCCAACATTGACTAGAGACTTGACCAAAATGCACTTAGGAATCTGTTGTCCTGATCTGAGACAATGGACTGTGGGATCCCAAAGTGTACCCACACTCGCTCAAAGAAGAGCTTAGCAGTGGCCTCTGTTGTGATACTCTTCTTGCAGGCTGCCATAATGGCCATCTTAGAGAATCTATCGACAACCACGAAAACATAGTCGTTGTCATGCTTAGTAGAAGGAAGGTTCGACATTTAATCCATGGAGATAAATTCTCACGGTCTAATAGGAGTAGGCAGAGGAGTACATAGGCCTTGCTTCTCAATGGTTGGTTTGGTAATGTTACAGGAAGTGTAGGATTTAATATGCCTCCCAACATCCTCATGAAGGTTTGGCCAATAAAAATACTTCTGCAGTACTGCCATTGTTTTCTCTACTCTGAAATGTTCAACGACCTGACTGTAGTGTGCCTCCCAAATAATCTTGGCACACTCTCTTGAAGGAACACAGATGTGTCCCAGGTGGCATAACAGTGCATCCTGGAGGTGAAAATTTGGAATTTTCTTACCTTCCAGGAGTGTCTGGTATGTGCTGTTGAATTTTGGATTGCTCTTGTAAATATGTAGCCACCCCGAAGTCTCATGTCCATGGGAGTCGAGCATAGTGATTAGCGCCATGACTGGTGGTTGTCTAAGGCATTCTGCCACATTATTGGGTTTTCCCTTCTTGTACTTAATGTTCAGATGGAATTGTTGTAGGTATGTGGACCATTTCTGATGGAGATCATTCTGCAACTTCCCTTGTGTTTTTATGAACTAAAGGGTTCGATGGTCTGTGTGGATGATCATTTCCTTCCCCAAAATGTAATGCTTCCATTGACGGTAGGCCTACATAATGGAATATGTTTCTTTGTCATAGGTGGGATACTTTCGAACTGTGTTTGAAAGTGTCTCACTATGGTAAGCCACTGGATGCCCCTACTGAGTAAGAACTACACCAATATCATAGTCAGAGGCATCTGTCTCAATCTCAAATGGTTGTTGCAGGTATGGTAATGTGAGCACTGGTGCAGAGCAGAGGCACTGCTTCAACTCAGAAAATGTCGTTTGTTGGGTTTTAGACCAAAATAAATTTGTTTTCGCTCCACCCTTGGTAACTTGACTTAAAGGCCAAGTGATATGAGGGAACCCCAACATGAACCTGCGGTAGAAATTGGCAAGGCCCAGAAAGTTTTGAAGCTCTGTTAGAGTGGTTGGGGTTGGACAATCCTAAATGACTTGTATCTTGGTTGGGTCCACATGCACACCATATTCATCAATGATGTACCCTAGATATTGAACCTAGGTCATGCCAAAAGTTCATTTCTCCATATTGGCACACAACTTGTGTTGTCATAGGGTTTGGACGACCTGTCGAATATGGTGGAGCTGCTCTTCCCAAATATGGCTGAAGATCAACTAAATACACCACCATGAATGCATTGTTGAAGGGTCACAAGATGTCATCCATCAACCTCATGAAGGTTGTGGGGGAATTCGTCAACCCAAAAGGCATGACCAACCATTCGAAAAGGCCCTCCTTGGATTTAAAGGCGGTCTTCCACACATCAAAGGGTTTGATAGGCACCTAGTAGTAAACGGAATTCAAGTAACTCTTGCTAAAATACTTGCCCCTCTTGAGTTAGTCCAGAAGGTCATTAATCCATGGGATTGGGTACCTATTCAGAACAGTGATCTTGTTCAACGCCCGATGTCAATATAGAGTCTCTAGGTCCCATCCTTCTTCTGTACCAATACAATCGGGTTCCCACAGGGTGATGAGCTTGGCATGATGTGCCATTTTTGCAATAGCTCTTGAATTTGCCTCTTGATCTCATCATTCTCTAGAATAGAACGTCGATAGATCGGTCCATCGGGTAGGGGAGCACCCGGTGTCAGATCAATGGAGTGCTTGACCTGACAGTGTAGAGGTACCCTCATAGGCAAGGAGAAAATGTCCTTGTACTCCTCTGCAATATTGTTCATTTGCTATTGTTGTGCGGAGTAGCCATGTTTAGAAGTCGTGGCCATAATCTTCTTCTTGCCCTGAGGGCGAATCATAAGGAAAACAAATTTCCGAGTCTATGAAATGATCTTACTACATTGCTTTGCAGAGGTCAAAGAGATGGCAGTAGGCGGGGCTACCTCCGGTATCCTGTACAAATTATTGCCCAAAGTAGTAACCCCAAAGCAAGTTCTATACTCATATATGCATGCCACTTCCACAAGTATGGTTGTCCTAATAATACATCACAAACT
Source organism: Pinus tabuliformis (assembly GCA_031772625.1). Taxonomy (NCBI): domain Eukaryota; kingdom Viridiplantae; phylum Streptophyta; class Pinopsida; order Pinales; family Pinaceae; genus Pinus; species Pinus tabuliformis. Next base: position 71,782,765 of record CM062809.1, read on the forward strand.
TCAAGAGGAGCAACATCACATAGTACCTCATCTGTGAAGGGATTGATGTTGTAGGGAAGGCAACACTGTTGGCTGACATAGAGATCTCATCCTTGGTGGAGCCACCCGATGTTGTATGGTTGTGGATGTGTTGTAGTCGTAAATCCAACCACTTCATGACCTCTGCTGAAATGTGGTTCTTTGTCTCCCGTTGTCGACAATGAACTGCAGCAAAGAACCCTTAACCCACATTTGTGGGTGGAAGGGGTGTTCCCCCTCCTCTGGATCTTTGGGCTCGTTCTTCTAGATCTTGGTGGTGACCATGGTGGCATTGGGCTTCGCATCACTGATCTTCTTCTCTTTGTCATTCCCCTTGTCAGTTTTTGACTTAGAGTTAGAACATGCGTCTGATTCGGAAGCCTTCAGCTCGACCACCAGTGACTGCATGGCCCGACACTCACTTGTGTTGTGAGTAGAGCTCTTATGGAACTCACAACATTTTACCATGTCCTTCTTTGTCATTGGGGTATTTTTCTTTGCTTGTGGCTTTGGTGGGTTGTCTTGGGTCTCCCTGCCTTGGCTTTGTCCTTTGCTCTGCGATTTGGGGGCACCTTTCCCTTGCTTTAGATTCGCAGATCCAAAGTCTCGCTTCTTCTATTTAAACTTTTGCTCAATCTTGACAACGTATCGGTACGATGTGCTGAGCGAGGAGATGTCCAAGAACTCCATCTCGTCCTGGGTGTATTTGTGTAGACAATCATGATACCTGAGTACCAAAATTTGCTCAAAATCCTCGATACCTAACTTCATGCAAAGGGCATGAAAAACATTGGTAAACTCTAGCACGTCTTGGTTTCTTCCCTGACACAGTGTGGTCCACTTTATGTATTTATCCTCATAGCTCCCGACAGGGTAGTACTGCTCCTTGATGGTGTCCCGGAACGAATTCCAAGTGGGTGCGGCTAAAAAATAGTGAGGGTGTACTTTCGTCCTTATTCTCACATTAGGTTTCCCACTAGTCCTTGACGTGGGTGGCGGCTTTGAGAAGCGCAAAAGTAATCTTTTCTCGACTGGAAAAATCATGAACAAAAAAATATCTTTATAGTAGATTTAACCATTTATCTACAACGTTCGCATCTATTTGACCTTCAAATATGGGGATGTCAAAGTTAACTTGTAACATAAAGGGTGTGGCGCTTCTAGAGTGGCTACAAGAAGAAGATGTGTCGCCTTTGGGTAGGCGTTGAAGGATCTGGGCAAAGTTGTCCATCATCGCATTCATTTGTTGCTCGAGGGGTTCTTCGAGCAAGATTTTGAAAGGATCTCCTGCCCCCTCATCTTTCTTCTCTTCTACCATGGGAGGTAATCAGGATTTGTGAGGCTAGTCTTGCAAAGGTTCGACCAGTTCGAGCCCTAAATCCTTATATCCCGACCTCATTGGGGACATGCAAAGAAAAATAGAGAAAGAGCATACCGCTATGATACCACTGATCCGAACTTAAAGAGGAACGCAACAAATCAGAGATATAACCATAAATACATAAAGGCAACATAAATAACACTTCATTTCATTAATATCAAATACTGAAATATGCTTACAAAGAGAATGGAAGTAAACTAGCTCAAGCAATGGTAGCTTATCTCTGAGAAGAGATGTGGCGGCTACATGCCTTTGAATTGTATTACAATGAGACTCGAAGGCCTATTTATTATTGAGAAATAATGGAAAATCCTAAACATCCAAAACCCTAACCCTAGGAGATGAATCGCCAAAACAATGGCCCCCATTTGGGTAAATTGGTACATCAACTTCCCGAGGTCGTAACTTTGGCATACAATCTCTATTTGATGCGCACAATACCTCGTTAGAAAGATCTATCTAAGGATTGCAACTTTTAAATACAAACATGAGTCAAATTCTCATTTTTACCCATTTTTCCCAAAAAAACGTCGTTTAGGGCCTCAAAACAGCTCTAAAAGTTCAGGACCCGAAAAACTGCCAAAAATAGTAAATTGTACTACAATTAAGGAAATTGAAAAACTGAAAGAGACAATGTTGGGGATCCAAGTGGAATAGGCGGGTGGCCACCAATATCCACCTAGATCATTGAAACTATATATAAGTTGTTGGAAAGCACTTTTAGTGTTGGGTACAACATATCCCTTTTTTCAGAGAGTGGAGCACAAGAAGGAAAAACCCTTGAAGATTCAAGAGAAAAGAATGTTTTGTGACATCAAATATTGGGACATATTGGAGAGAATGGCATTCAAGTTTGACATGGTAATGGTATGATAGAAGGTATGTCTAATTACTCTATGGCTTCTAATTTCTGCGAAATTTTTCTATATGGGAAGTAAAATCGTGTGAGATTCTCCTCCAGTGTTAATAGGGTAGATGGAATACTACAACTAGTGCACAATGATGTGTTTGGAGTTGTGTCAGTTCCATCATTGGGTAAATTTGTGTACTATGTCTCATTTATAGATAATTTTTTTAGGAATAAATGGATATATTTCCTTAGGAAGAAATATGAAGTTTTTGATAGATTTAAACAATTTAAGGCCCTAGTGAAGAATGAGATAGTAAATAAAATAAAAGTGTTGAGGATGGATAATGGTGGAGAGTTCTACAGGAAGGAATTTGAAAGAGTTGTATAAAAAGTGTGGTATAGCATGGCAGAAGGTTATCCCATACGCGCCTCAATATAATGGAGTTGCAGAAAGGATGAATAGGATGTTGATGGAAAAAACGAGCATGCTCAGTAGTGTTGGCAAGAATTTTGGGTAGAGGCAATGGATATTGCATGTTATTAAATAGATCACCCTCATCAATGTTGGATGATAATACTCCACATGAGGTATGGACTGGTAAGAAACCATCTCCTACACATCTTAGTGTATCTGTATTTGATGCATATGTACATGTTCCAAAGGAAAACAATACTAAGTTGGATAGAAAATTTGAAAGTTGCATCTTTATTGGTTATAAAGATGGTTTAAAAGGTTACAAGCTTCAGAAACTAGAAACAAATAAGTTTGTGCACAATCGAGATGCGATATTTAGAGAAGTAAAATATGTTATCAAAATGGGCGTCCAACCAAGGAGAAAGAACCAAACAAGATAGAGTTTGAACTAGAGGATGATGACTCAAACTCTACAAAAGAATAGGAATCAAAAGAAGAAGAGCTACATACTCTAGTTTTGAGCAGATTGGTTTAGGAAAGAAGGCGGTCAGAAAGGTATACTCCACCTAATTTCCATTCAAATTTTGCTTTGTTTATTACTGATGATGATCCTAGAACTATAAGGGAGGAAGTGGAGTTAAAGGATGACAAACTTTGGAAAAAGATCGTGATTGAAGAAATGGTGACCTAAGACAAGAATTAAGATTGGTATCTAATGGAGTTATCGGCTGGAAGAAAGGCCATTGGCAACATATTGGTGCTTAAGTCAAAGTTGAATACAAAAGGAAAAGAGGAGAAATACAAAACTCAATTAGTAGTAAAAGGTTATTAGTAGGTATAGGGAATTACCTTTAGTCATATTTGTTCTCCCATTGCAAAGTTAACTTTTATTAGATTTTTTAATTATATTTTTGTGGCTTTTGGTTTTGAGGTAGAACAAATACATGTGAAGGCAACTTTCCTACATGGGGATCTGGAAGAAGAGATCTAGAAGAAGTAGCTAGAAGGATTTGTTGTGAAGTGTAAGAAAGAATCGGTATGTACTCTAAAAGATTTATTGTATGGGTTAAAGCAATCACAAAGGATGTGGTATCAAAAAAATTATGCATATATAGGGACTTGGCTTCATAAGGAGCAAAGCATATCATTGTGTGTATTTTTAATTTGTGTTCCATATGCCAGTGCAGTCAAAAGCTTAACGTAATGGTCTATACAAGATCAGACATTACACATGAGTGGGAGTACTAAGTAGGTATATGCCAAAACTAGGGAAGGAACATTGGATGATGGTAAAGACGGTTTTCAGGTCTCTTTGTGACACTACAAATTATGGATTATGAAACTAAGGAAGATCAGGACTAGGCAGAGTGTTGGACATACATGGGTTTGTTGATGGAGACTAGGCTAGAGATTTGGATCATTAAATATCTACAAGTGGGTATGTTTAACCTATTTGGAGGACTTATCAATAGGATGAACAAGAGACAGTCTTAGTGGCACTTTCAACTACAGAAGCTAAATACATGGTAGCCACTCATGCAAGCAAGGAAGCAAATTAGTTACAGAGATTGTGTTAAAGTATGGGTTTAGTAAAATAAGCTATAAATATAGATTGTGACAACCAAAGTGCAATTTTCTTGGCGAAGAATCATGTTTATCACTTAAGGACAATGCATATTAATGTTCAATATCACTTAGTGAGGGAGATGATCGAAGAAAAGAAGGTGTTGCTAGAAAAGGGGGACACTTTGAAGAATATTGCATATGCATTAAAAAAAGTGTAAGCACTAAAAATTTCTCTTGGTGTAAAGAAGTAATGGGCATTATTGCCCTAAACTGTTGACTATGAACTCATATGGCCCCTTCTATGCAAAGAAAATAACAAGTGGGAGAATGTTGGGTAAGTGTTATATTATTTGCACGATTTATATGCACCATCAACAAATGGGGGTCTAAGGGGGTATTGTTCATCCCCCCGTGGTTGGGGGTATGTAGGGGGCGAGAACCCCCTTGCACAGGGTTTGGGGTAGTTCCCGAAAATGTTTTCTTTGGGCAGTTATTTATATCTTTTTTTAACGTTTTTCGGCCGATGGTTTTGCTAAAAGCTGTTTTGTGGAAAATAGTGGTGTTTCCAATGGTTTTGTAGTTCCAGTTATAGAATTACAGTTTTATTGGCGATTGATATTCCGCAAGATGTATACTGTATTTTAATATATGCATAAAATCTAATGAAAAAAAAAAACTTGTTGGTTTTCCTGGGGTTTGGATTTCTAGGATAAAATCTTTGTGTAAGTTTGTTTGTTTTCTATTGTATCTTTTATATTTTATTAAGAATTAGTTTGCAACGATTAATTTTATAGGGTTAAAACTTATAGGATGGAGGACATTATTTCCATTCTAGATTTAGTGGTAATTGGTCTAGCCAGAGGTAGATATACCCGGTCAAACTAAAGACTCAGCCCTAGGCATATAGCTACATGGTTAGACAAGTTCCATGTTCATAACTTCTTCCTTAAGAGTAACTTTAACTTGTCATTTCATATCATTCCTTGGGTTGGATTTGATCATCACCACATTGCTCTCTTTCTATTTGATTCTATAGATTATGGTCCTAACCCTTTCCATTTTAATACGCTTTGGATCCCAGATGCATCATTTTTCAAGGCAGTGTCTCAAACTTGAAGACACTGAGTGAGTGGCTACCCAATCCATATATGGGAACAAAATAGCAAAGCAATCAACTCTACATTAAAGGATTTGGCCAAGCATCATTACCAACAACCCTACTAAGAGATCATTACAATCAAGAAGAAATAACAATTTCTCTAGTGGAAATTGGAGAAAGCACAAGTCTCTCAGGAACCACATCTAGAGGAAAATGAAATCTTTGATCGCTATTAGATAGCTCACATAACAATACAAGAAAAGTGGAGACCAAAATAAAGAAGATTGTAGTTGTAAGTAGGAGATAGAAATACCAAATTTTCCATCAACAATAAAAAGTAAGGCTTTGGCATAATAATGCAAAGGAAATTAAGTCAGCTAAGGTAAAGATAATGACCTCCTTTGACAAAATCTAAGAGGTAGCCTTCAAGCAATACACAAATTTATAGTTTGAAACATAAGTAGATGTTGGAGAGGACTCATGCCAATTGCTAGATCTTATTACTCACCATATAGGAATAGAATGAAAGTTTAGCCCAGAAAACTACAGAAGAATAGGTCTTGGTAGTCATCAACCATCATGACCTAGATAAGGTTCTTGGTCCAGGCGGATTTTTTAGCACAATTATATAAAATGTGTTGGCATATAAGTAAATTTAATCTTATTTTGTATGTTGCAATATGTTCAAAAGTCTTCAAGGATGTGATGAGGAACTAATTCAACTTTCCTAGTGCTGATCCTAAAAGAGGTCAACCCCTCCTTGTTTTCGAGTTTTATACCAATCTCATTATTCAATGTATCTTATAAAATCATTGTTCACATATTAAAATCTTTCTTTCCAATATCATATCAAATAATCAAGATGGTTATGTAGGAGGAAAACAAATAATGTATAATATTATTCTTATTTAAGAAGAAATTCATTCTACCAATTATAGGGGTAAAAGGGATGATAATTGAAATATATTTGGTTAATTCCTTTAACCAAGTAAGGCATGGCTTTCTCTTTCACATGTTTTGGAAGTTTGGATTAGACTCCAATTTCATTAGTTGGGTTGTCACTTGTATCGACATTCCTTAGATTTCCCCCATAAGTAAATGGTCGACCGATGACCCTCTTTCATGCATCTAAGATTGTAAGCTAGAGATGCATGTGATATTTGTTTCTATATATCACAATGGTTGATTCTTTGACCAAAAGGCTTGAGCATGAAAGGAGGACAAAAAATAGTCTTGACATGTCAATCATATAAGGGTTTAAAAAAATCAACCATTCTCAGTTTGCAGATTATACCCATTTTCTAGGTGGGGATTCATTGATAATTGGATCCATATGCAAGGTAATTCTAGATCTCTTCACTCACGTTTTAGGAATGATTAATAGCACTGAAAGCCACCTGAATGTTGGAACATCAACAAAGTAACGCTCACAAATTTAACTCTAGGTTTAAACAATGGGAGCTCATTGAATGAAGCTTGATGGGAACCTTATCTTGATATAAATTTGTACTCTCATCCCTCCCTATTTTTTAGTTCTCCGCCTTATTAGCCCCATTTGGCACAAAGCATTCTATTGGTCATGTGATCATATGGCTTTTGTGGCATGGGGGGGGGATCTAACAAAAAATGGTTCCACTAAAGGCCAAGGAGTTTTTTATAAAAGTTATTTACATCAACAAACTAGGTCAAATTTAACTTTAGACCCTAACTTATCCGTAAAACCACTGTAGCCGAAACACCTTAATAACCTAATATTAAAAAAAAAACCTTCCCTATTATTCAGACTTTTTAAATATTTTTATCAATAATATTACCAATATGTATTTGTACACATATCAGTATTACTAATTCACTTATTAATATATATATATATATATATACAAAAATTAAACTCAAGGCTATTAACCATATAATAATAATAAATAAAAATTCCTTTTAAATTAATATAAAATAAAAATTAAATATGTTGTTTTATTTTTAAACTTTGACTATTTTTTTCAAAAATTAAAAATTATAAACCATTAACCATTTAATAATAACAAATAAATATTCTATTTATATTAATTAAAAATTAAATATATCATTCTAACCTTTGGCTAATTTATAAATTCCATGTTTACCTCGTTATGTCTTTCTTTGACCATTTATATTAACCGTTTTTTTTTAGCTATAATTTTTTTTATCTCTCGTGACTGTTCATAATTTAATTTAATATTTCCATCCATATGACCATTTTTCCAGTCTTTGTGCTCTCATTACTTATAGGTTTGATCAACTCTCATGCTTACCATCTATTTTCTTTCTAGTCCCAAATGATGGGTGTAGTGTCCACTTGAAACATCGGGCAGGGAAAACTTCTAAATATTTCATATCTGAAAGATTCAGACAACCATTTTTACCTTGTTCGATATTGAGGATTTGTATCCCTCTCCGTCCATACCTGCATCCATGTATCCCTCCCCTGCTCCCTATCCCATGGGATGCCATCTCTTACTACCGACCTCCTTAGCAGACTCGCCATTTTCCCATTTCCACTCTCACGCCCTCATTGTATTACAACAACAGGCTGGTGGTTCTCCCTGTCATCGGCCTTTGGATCCATTTAACTCTTTACTATTGGCCCCCCCCCACTTATGTGGCATACCCCTTGAGTCCAACACCTAGCTATTCAACTTTTTAGTCATCCTTTTTTGTATCCAAGTTTGATCCTTTGACATGCCCCGTCAACAAGCACGAGCCCATCCAGGGGCTGCCTATTATTAGGAGTAAGCCTCTCGGGGACATACACATGTGCATCATTTTATTTACAAATCAATAGCCAGGTTTTAGGACCTCACCCCAGTACCCATCCAAGAGGAGTTAGCTCATGTGGAACAAGAAGAGCCCCCCAGACGGTAGTAGCTTTTAGATAGAGAAGTTCTGGAAGATTTGGTTGACTGGGTGCCAAATGTTGGGCATACCTAAGGCTGGTTTAATCAGTACATGTACACCATTGCTTTGTATTAGCATTTGAAGTTCCTCCTAGGTAGAATTTTTATGGATTTCTTCGAGCATCGAGCTAATGGAATGGTGCCAGATAGGATATTAATAATATTTTCCAAAAAAAATAAGTCGTCAAAAATATGTTCTTCACATTTCAAAACAATTCACAACGAATGATCATTTAACAATTTAAAATGTATTTTACGAGTAAAATTCCCTATGGAAAGCAAAATGCCCATCAAATTCCAACCATGCCTATCTCCATTCCCCAATTTCAGCCTAAAAGGACATAATAGTTGGATGCAAATGTCCCTATTATACTAATATCAAATAGAAAGGTTTCTACTATGTTAAAGAAATCCCAACCACATAAAATATATAGATAAACATTATGAAAGGAGTACTATAAAATAATGTTAATTATATTTGTTTTACCTCTTTTACTACAAAGGAATAATATAGAAACAAACATACTCACATTGAAAGCAATCAACCAACACCACCTCTTCATGAAATATACTCATTAACCCATAAAACAAAATATATTAAACCTTATATATTACCATTCGCTAATCCTTGCAACAATAAACAAACATCGTTGTCTATTGAGGCCACAAATTTGCTCGAAAATTTATTTTTCGCCATAATCCAGTGAATTTTTTTTTTAATCTCACTGGGTACGAGATGTTGGGCATACCTAAGGTTGATTTAATCAGTACATGTATGACATTGATTTGTATTGACATTTGAAGTTCCTCCTAGGTAGAATTTTAATGGATTTCTTCAAGCATCGAGCTAACATCCTACACTCTTCATAGCACCTTCAACATCACCTAAGGGACATAGATCAATGATTGGGCCACATTGAGCAGTGTCTACGCATATATCCCCCTAGCTAGTAGCACCCTTGGCAACACTGAAGACCCTCTTTAGGTTGCCACTACTAACTCTGATTCCTAAGCTTAGATCTTGTTATAGATCTGATCTAAAAATATATGATAATAGAAATAAACCCAAGAAATAACAAGATATGAATATAGATAAATGCTTCTCTTTATTAATCAAACCCTTAAGGTAGCAATACCATACATTCACTCCTTAAGGAAGGAGAACACTCCACAAGCCATATGCCTATTCATACAATATTCCTTGACATCTCTCAATGGGGAGTCTTTAGCCTCTATATAGGCCTCATACATACAATAACATGGGTCATTACCATGGCTCCCTCAATACCATCTATCTAATACCATGGGATTATTACATTATTGCTAACTACTTGTGGTCCCTTACATGATACGGGTTAACCACCTTATTTATTACTATGGCTCATCCCATATTACATTATTCCCTTGGGTACCTCCCTCTGTACTCCACACTATCCCCTCTAGGTATACTACATTCCACCCCCCTTAAACACGTTTCGTCCCCGAAACATAAGAAGAACACAAATAATAAGATATACTCAAAAGAGTAGTCCGCTAGTACTATGCACGAGCATTTAGCCATCCAAGAGAAAGGTGAACCCTCGATCTAGCTGGTGCCTCACTCCCTTGAGATGGAATTTGATCCTAGCATCTCTTCTGTGTTGATGTGTAGTAGGTGGATCGGTGCCTCTCTCTATCTGTCATGCGGGGGTTGTTGTCCTTGTGGCTAATTCATTGCCATCTTGTTGGTTGTTTTCTTGCGGGGTGATGTGGGTGGTGATACGCTGAAGTGTTAACCAACAGTGTATCTTTCTTTAATTCACCACCTAATGGAGGTTGATTGGTATCTGGTACATGTTGTGGTGCCTGGTGTTGTTTCTTATCTTCCAATATTACTTCAACCACCGAGTCCTCATCTGATGTATTAGTACCTGCAACATTTTCTGCTTTAGCCTCCTTGGATTCTCCCTGTTTTTCTGGTACCTGGTTCGATGTTTGTGTTTGGTTGTCGACCATTAAAGGCTCATCATCTGATGTGTTAATGTCATTAGAGCTTTGTGCTTCTGCCTCCATAGTCTCTGCTTGGGTCTTAATAGAAATATCCTGCAATGTAATTTTCTTCTTTTTATACCAGAGTTTCATGAATTTCTTCTGCACATTAATATTGATAGTACCCACAGATTCCATCCAAGGATATCCCAAAACAACATCCATGTTATCCATATCTGAAGTATAAAAATCACAATGCAACACATACTTATCCATAGAAAGCTTCAAATCTTTATAAACTTGAACATCCTCATTATCAACTTGTGTGTTTTCAATGTGTTTTGCTGGAACTTGTAATTTTTTTGCCAAATTAACATTGATAAAATTATGCTTGCAACTAGGATTTATAGACACAATGATATTCTCCTTCTGAATCAATCCATGAACCTGTAATAAGGATATACTAGCAGAAAATAACCCTTTAGGTTTCTCGGTTTCCTTCTTCCCTGTAAAAATAAAATCTTTGCTAGGTTTTGTGCCTGTGTGTCTGAGCTTAGTAAGATGACCCAAAAAATTAGATTCATGATCAAACGGTCACAAATGGATTTTTCGAACATCTGCCAAGTAATTGTCCTTGGATAGCATTTAGAATGCCCCTGCCACCATTGCCATATTTCTTGGCCCAAGTAAAGGTCTCCCACACGTAGTTTAGTTTCATCATCTATGATGTGATTCAGAGTGAAATATTGTTCCATTTGTGCTACCCATATTGCCGGATCAGAGCCATCAAATTTGTATATCTTCATCAAATTCTGATCTAGGCATTGGAATTTCAGATTCGCGCTTCAACTATCCTACCATCACAAAAATTTCTGAAAAATGAGCTGATTTTAAATCAGTGAGATCTCCCTCATCCGAACTCTAATTCGATTGTTTTTTTTTTTTTAATTGGGTATTTTTTTTTGAAAAGAACCCAGATCTGCAATTAGATTCTACAAATGTTGCCACAGAACGTACAGATCTGATCTGCAAACTCGCCACCCCGAAAAATATCTCCAACACAGCTGATTTTTAAATCAGTGATATCTCCCTCATCCGGACTCCTATTCAGCGATTTTTTTTTTCAAATTGGGTATTTTTTCACCAACAACCTAGATCTGCAATTATATTCTACAATTTTTTCAGCAAAATGTACAGATCTGATATGCAAACTCGCTGCCCCAAAAAGTTCCTAAAAAAAAAAAAAAAAATCTCTACTTTGCCCAAGAAAGTGCTCTGATACCACTTGTTATAGATCTGACCTAAAAATATATGAGAATACAAATATTCCCAAAAATAATAAGATAGAAATGCTTCTTTATTAATCAAACCCTTAAGGTAGGGCAACACCATACATTCACTCCTTAAGGAAGGAGAACACTCCACAAGCCATATACCTGTTCATACAATATTCCTTGACATATCTCAATGGGGAGTCTCTAGCCTCTATATAGGCCTCATACATACAATACCATGGGTCATTACCATGGTTCCCTCAATACCATCTATCTAATACCATGGGATTATTACATTATTGCTAACTACTTGTAGTTCCTTACATGATACGAGTCAACCACCTTATTTATTACTATGGTCCATCCCATTATTACATTATTCCCTTGGGTACCTCCCTCTGTAGCCCATACTATCCCCTAGGTATACTACAGTTCTATTTTGCATTGTGACTATTGAGTTCACTCTCTAGGCCAATCTGACCCATTTTTTAGTATATATATTTTCTATTTAGTCTTTTTTTAAGCATGATCTCTTATGCTTCTCTGTGAAGAGTGCACTTTTGACTATGGTCTAGTTTCCCTCGTGAAAGATCAACTTAGTGTTTCTAGCATATCCATGAAAATTCTAATTTTAAAAGGCAATACAGTGTTTACCCCACAAAAGGAAAAATCATTTTTTTACTATTTTTACAATTTTATGTCAAAAGCTTAAAAAACGATGTTTAGGGATCACGATATTCTGATTTGAGTGTTAATCTTGATGTTATATATTGCACTAGCACTAGTTGTCAAAGTCGCTAAATGAAACAAGTTGTGATGTTAAGCTTTAAATAAAAAAGTGGGTGCTACTAGCAACACCACTTTTTGATTTGAAGATCGATTCTAAGGATTTTGTTCATACAGGTTGTTAGGGCCATGGTTTTAAATGAGTTGCAATTTTCCTGAAAAAGAATGGGAGTGTTATCAGTAGGAATCATTTTCGTTTTGGTCAATTTAAAAGTTTTGTTTACAATATTTATATCATAAACACATGCTTTTGTGATTTTTAAACTTTCAAAAAATGGTTGCAACTAATAACACCACTTTTTGAAAGAGGGATAAAAACAACCACTAACTGCAAGCTCTAAAAAAGGAAAATTATTGAGAGTTCTCGTCAAGGTCATAATTGTCTTCCTTGATCGTAGCACTGTAATTAATTGTCATTTTCAAGCTTCTATGCTAAGAAACTGATTATTAAATTTATGCTTTTATTTCCTAGTGACTTTTGCTAGAGATATAACTTAGTGATAATTTTGGTGCTCCGTTTACCTCCTTGGTTTCAAGAATCCTATATATGTAAGATTGATGAAGAAAACTTTGCATTGGTTGGAAAGGGAAAGAAGGGAAAAGGGAAGAAATCTCAATCCAAACCAAAGTCCAGCCAAGGGGGAAAGAAGAAATATTTGTCCAAAATTAAATGCTTCCATTGTCATGAATTCAGGTGCTATGTCACGAAGTGTCCACACAAAAATACAAGAAGACCTTAGGAGGAGCAGCAGGTGAAACCTTGGCTTCACAATTCGAGCTTGATTTTACCCTTATGACATGCGTGGCTAGCACAATGATGGGGAGCATGTGGTACTTGGAATCAGGTGCTTCGTTCCACATTACAAGGTGTAGGGACTTTTTCAGTGACTCGGAGGAGAAATATTTCCATATGCACATTGAGTTGGGGAACGACAAAAGATATAGCATGACTGGGATTGGTACAATCACCATTTAGAGGGAGTCGGGATCCCCTCTCAAGCTCAAGGATATCATGTTCGTTCCGGGGCCTAAAGAAAAATCTCCTCTTTTTTGTAGTTTTGGAAGACCATGGTTATCTTGTGATATTTGGCAAAGGAAAGGAATTCCTGAGACACATAGCCACAGGACAGGTGAAGCATATCAAGGTTTGTGTGAAGAACCTATATAATCTAGATGTGGAAGAATGTGTTGCATTAAGCACCAAGGCAGAGAAAGTGCAAGGTTGCGATATCGGTGAACTTTGGCCCATAAGACTTGGCCATTTGCATCATGGCGCCTTGAATATTATGAAACAAATAACCAATGGCCTCCCCAAAGGTTCACTTGAGCAGCAGGATGTATGCAAAGGATGTACCTTGGGGAAGTACGCAAAATCCACATTCCATGATCGGGACAATAAAGCATGTGCAGCGTTGGAAAGGATCCACTCTGATGTATGTGGACCTTTCTCAACAGCCTCCACTGCCAGGCACAAATATTTTGTCATTTTTATTGATGACTTATCACGGAAGTGTTGGATCTTCTTCATGCAGAAGAAAGATGAGACAGTCTCCAAGTTCGTAGAATTCAAGGCACTGGTTGAGAAAGAAACAGACAAGAAGGTGAAGGCTCTAAAGAGCGATAATGGAAGTGAGTACGTATCGAATGAATTTAAAAATTTATGTGTGAAAGAAGGAATTTGACAAGAGTTGACAGCACCCCACAACCCAAAACAGAATGGGGTGACAAAGAGAAAGAACCATAGCATTGTGGCAGTAGCGAGGGCAATGTTGCATGACCAAGGCCTACCTTTGCATTTGTGGGTTGAAGCATGCAACACAACAATATATTTGCATAACCAGAGTCCTCATCGGATTCTTGGCATGATTACACCAGAGGATCCTTTCTCAGGGAGAAAGTCGGATGGGTCGCACTTCATGATTTTTGGAGCCTCTGTTCACTGCCATGTATCTGAAGAATCAAGGAAGAAGATTTAGCCGACAACAAAATTGGGGGTATTTGTGGGTTACACATAAACTCCCCACAACAGTCATGTTTACTTTCCATCCCTCAGAATGACAGTTGTGCAAAGGGATGTAAAGTTCGATGAGGACAAAGCGATGAGGTACTCTCTTGAGAGGGAGCTTCAGATCCCACCAGAAGAGGGGCTTTTAGCTCCAAAGGAGGAGTCTCAGGAAGTTGTGAAGCAGCCACAAATTGAGGAACAGAGAGTGGAGACATCCACTCAAGCATAACCAGCCAAAGAAGGCAAGAAAAGAACCAGGGAAGCTGAGAGACTTGTGCAAAATTCGAGGGAGAATTTGGGTGCTCCTTCAAATCAGCGCAGGTAGAGAAGGTCACTTTATCAATACACTGGCTACATGGCTCTAATAACTGAGCTTATAGAGACTGATCCATTCTCTTTCAAGGAAGCAATAGAGAAACATGTATGGGTTGATGTAATGGTGGAGGAATACGAATCCATTGTAAATAACAGTGTTTGGGAAGTGGTCCCAAGACCAGCAGATAAATCAGTAGTGGGCTTGAGATGGATCTTCAAGGTGAATTAAGCAGCAAATAGAATCATAGAGAATTATAAGTCCAGATTTGTGGCCAAAGGGTACTCTCAAGTTGAGGGAATTGACTATCAGGAGACCTTTGCTCATGTACAAAGGTACTCATCCATTAGATTAATTCTTGCAATGGTTGCGCAGATGGGGTGGATGATCCACTATATGGATGTAAAAACAACATTCTCAATGGGGTTATTGAGAAGGAGGTGTACATCGAGCAACCAGAAGGTTTTGAGACATTTGATCGAGATATTCATGTGTGCAGACTAAGGCAAGGATTATACAGTCTCAAACAAGCACCTTGTGCTTGGTACACCAAGATCGATAGTTATCTCACTGGTTTGGGCTTCACCAAAAGTGAAGCGAATGAAAACCTCTATCACATCTTGGTAGAAGGTAAATTGCTTATTATTGTCTTATATGTTGATGATTTGATTTTAACTAGTGATGAGCAGCTGATCAAATCTTGTAAGGAGGACCTTGCAAGGGAATTTGAAATGAAGGACATGGGTCTCATGCACTACTTCCTCAGGTTGGAAGTATGGCAAGGTGAGAGGTAATTGCTTCTCTCTCAAGGCAAGTATGCAAATGAGATACTATGGAGATTCTTCATGGAGAGTTGCAAACCCATGGAGACACCTTTTTCAGACTGAAAGAGTACGTCAAGTGGAATTTTCAGTGTTGGGTCCGGAGTTGTTTCCTGGTACAAAAGGAAGCAAAGATCTGTGGCACCCAACTCGGCAGAAGCAAAATGCATGGCTGCAAATCAAGCAACATGTGAGGTGATTTGGATGAGAAAGATACTTGTGGGACTGTTTGGTCAGATGATGGATACATTTGTGATCTACTGTGATAATCAAAGTTGCATTAAGCTCACTGAGAATCATGTATTTCATGATTGATCCAAGCATATAGATATCTGGTATCACCATTTACGGGATTGTGTGGAGAGGGAGATAATGTTGTTATAATACATTTCGACAGAGGAACAAGATGTTGAGATCTTGACAAAGGGCTTGTCAAGAGGGAATTTTGAGTTCCACAGGTGCAGGATAGGGGTGGTTGATAATCCCTTTCTTGCTGAGATGGAGTGTTGAAAAATGTAGCAAGAAAGTCTCAATTTGATTTTGCCTTGATTAAATTAAGAAAATTCAAATTTCCACATCAACACACAACTTCGATGCAGTTAACTTGTGTGACATGGCTTGTGTCACCCAATTTACTCAGTAAATTCGAGTTAGAGGAGTCAAAGTTCAGTTAAGCATGTGTGATTGCTAATTTGTAGCAATCAAGGTCAGTTATTTAAAGTTGTTTTCAGTTAAACTAGTTCTAAATGTTGGAGGAACTAGTGGAAGATCAATTGTGCGGTGGGACTTCAGTCTAACTCAATGATCATCCAGTTAACTAATCAATCAACCCAAAATAGCTAGTGCATGCAGAGAATTCGAGTTCCCAATTGTGGTGAAGATTCCAAGGAAGTGTACAATTAATTATATACTAGATTGAGTGTATAATTCATTGTTTGGTCATGTGATCAACCCTAAGGAATTGCGCAAGAATTTTGGAGGAAATTCCTAAATAATAGGGGCATAATTTCTCAAGGAATTGTACAAGGAAATAAGGGCTCAAGCAGAGGTAGAAATTGACTAAGTCTAGTTCAGTGCTTCTCGGAGAGCAGAGAGATAGGTTATTCACTTGCAGGTTGTGTTCAGTTGAGCAAAGCAATTGTAAGACATCTCTATTCATCAAATTAATGCAATCAAGCATTGGGTTTTTTACAAGATTGCTTTCTCTAGGAAAAATATTGTGTGCATGTGTGTTATTTCTTATTGCATGTATGAAATTTTTGTTCTAAATTGTGAATTAACTTTTGCAAAGTAGTAGAGTAGGTTTGTGTCTTGTGATTTTGAGTAAAACTTCATGAGAAGTTACAAATCTACACCATAATTTTTACAAATACATCCATTCTAAGATCTTCCTGTCTTAATCCTTGAGACAATTTAAATGTAGAGGATAGAGAACCATTTACTAGGATTGAGAAAAAAATGGGAGGAAATAAGGGATAAAATCCAAGGGATCCATTACCAAGAAAACCCAAAAGCATCCAACACCTGTAATAGATAGTCCCAGCTGAGTCTATCATAAGATTTTGACATATCTAACTTAATCAACATACCTGGTTTTTTTAGTGTTTTCAAAGAAAGGATGATTTCCTCAACTGCAAAGATACCATTAGAAATTTATCACCCTTCCACAAAGCCAATCTGCTCTAGTGAAATAAGCATAGAGAGGAGAGGTTTCAAATGCTCAACAATAACAATGGATATGTGAAGTTGGGTTACACAATTGGCCCTTTTTTAGAAAAAAACATTTTTAGAAGTTTTTCAATTTTCGATGAGCAATTTTTTTTTTTTTTTTAGAATTTCATTTTATAGTAAAAGGAAAACTTGTCAGAAATTTTATTGGCTTTCTATTTCTTATTTTTTAGAATTTTTTATTCACAATCTGATATGTCAACTTAGCAATTGTTTGACTCTGTGTTCTTTATAAATCAAGGGATCGATAAAAAGTCATGTTTTTTTGCCTTAATGTATTTCTTGTTAACCTTGTGTTTTTGAAAAAAATTATGCTACAACAATCTAGACAAACTCTACTTCAGCATGGCTATATTTACGAAGCCAACATAAACCTATTATAATTACTAGAATTTTTTGAATTGAACCAATATGAAAAAATTGCAGATTTTGAAGACGTTTAACAAAACACCATGTTTCTCATCCACGGGGTCTTAGATAGACGATGATCGGGTGCTTTGTTAAGGCACTCCTTGATGTGAAGTCACCGGTTCAATTCCCAGCCCAATTGGTGTGATATATTAGACATGATGAAGATGTAATCCTGCCAAGCTTAAGAAAAAAAAACAACAACAACAACAACATGTTTCTCATTATATTTAAAAAAATATAAAAACTACCCATTAAAGAGGATGGACTAGTGTAATGCACCATAAAATTTCCATATTTTTTTCGCAGTGTATTTTGGAAGATACATAATTTTGATTTCATTGAATCGTAATGAACTTCAGAAAAATTTTGCACACATTTTACTAGAAAAATAGTTAAAATTAGCAAATATCTATGAAATCCCATAAAATTTATATCTAGTGAAATTAGCTTCAATTATGCAAATGTTGGTGTTGGTTCCGAAAGTAAATTCACTATATTTGATGGAGTTTAACCATTTTGAAATTGGAGAAGGGTGAACAGATGTGATCCAGCTCTGGTTGTCTACAGGGTTGTAGGTTTTCAGCCGAAAGTAATAATTTTTGGGCCAAAAGTTAATTTAAAAAATAAAAATAAAAATGTTTCTTATTATATTAGTTAAAAATTGAAAAATATAAAAGCTACCCATTAAAGAGGACAGACCAACGTAATGCACCATAAATTTTACATATCTTTTTCAATGTATTTTGGAAGATACATAATTTTGATTTCACTTAATCATAATGAACTTCAGAAAATTTTTGCACACATTTTACTAAAAAATTAGTTAAAATTAGCAAAAATCTATGAAATTCCATAAAATTTATATCTAGTGAAAGTAGATTCAATTCTGCAAATGCTGGTGTTGGTTCTGAAAGTAAATTCACTATATTTGATGGAGTTTAACCATTTTGAAATTGGAGAAGGGCGAATAGATGTGATCCAGCTCGGGTTGTCTTCAGGGTTGCAAGTTTTCGGCCGAAAGTAATAATTTTTTCAGCCAAAAGTTAAATTTAAAAGAAAAAAAAAAATAATAATAATAAATAAATAAAATAAATAAATAAAATAAAATAAATAAAAAATAAAAATAAAAATCGATCGAAAACCTAGTACTTTCAGCCGAAAATATTTTTCATTTTTTTCGTCAGCTGGGAAAATAACACGATGTGACCGTGTCAAACGAAATGATGTGACTGTTTTGGCCAAAAATTATAAATAAACTCAGTCGAAACGTCATTTTCTCACTCTCATCCCATATTTTCCATATGCAACATTTGGATAGCGAATTTTTTTGGATCTACCTTTTGGACAGTAAATTTTTTTGGGCTAGATTTTAAATAGTGAACTTTTTTCCAGTAATGAATTTCTTGAATAGATATATAAGATTGTGGATAGCATATTTCCATATGCAAATCTCTTTACAAGAATTTTTTTATCATATCTTTCATTGAGTTTCTTATTAAGAATGTTGAATTGTTGGTTTAAGATGAGCTTGTCAAAGCTCTCGATTTAGGGTTTGGTTGTACGAATATTTAGGATGTATTGTTGGTGCTAGTGTGTCATTATATTGCTAGATCAAATGATTATTTAGGGATATTAATGTTGTCGATCACAAGGGTTTACTAATGAAACTAGTAAGTTTGAAAACGTTAAGCAAATTTGATTGTAGAGTTGGTTGATGTGCCAGGGATTATATTGTTCATATACATAAACCAAGATTTAATACTTGTTGTATTATAGCTAAGGTGTTAAGTGCTACTGGATTATACAGTTAGGGTTTGGATTGATGATTTTTGTTGAGTAGAGATGATTGTTGACTTATCTTTGAGGGTTGTTAAGGTTGAAGCAAAAGATAGGGTTTTCATTTGCGAAATGGATGACAAACTTTTTTGGATCTACCTTTCGGATAATGAATTTTTTTGGGCTAGCTTTTAGATAGTAAACTTTTTTTAGTAACAAATTTATTGAATTGGTAAATAAGATTGCAGATAGCATACATGAGATTTTTTTAAGGTTTTAGTATTAAAGTTTTTTTCAAACTTTTATTTTAATGAAAATGTCTAGATTGCCCACTTTCTTCTCCATGATCGTAATTTTTTTTAATTTATTTTTAAAGTATAAAATTTTTGCTTTGAAATTATATTTCATAATATAAAATTTTCATTAATTTTTAAAATATCTATATAGATTGAATTACCACGGGGAATTGAAGAAATTGCAAGAGAAAATATAATTGAATTAGAAACATTGAGGTTTGTAGAGAATACTCTAATGTTATAGGGCGAAAACCACTGGGATCTTTGGAATTTCCAGATTTGGGTGCTAAGGTAATGAAGGTAGCATTAAACCCCCCCCCCACATCGATTGAGTTTGTATGGGTTCTTCTACAAGCTCGTGTCTCTCCTATCCAAGAAAAGGCCAACACGTTTGCTAAAAATCCGAAGTGAAACTATATGGTCTCGACGATTTGTTTTGTGGCATTTCCATTATTACCGACTCTACCTCTTGGAAGGAGATAGGCCACATAAATGGCAAGTTCTACTCTGTGCTGATGAGTTTAGGGATACTTTTGAGAATCCTATTTATCTGAGATTATCTATGGAAGGAGGGTTCTGATAAACTGTTATGATTATAATAAACCAATTTGTGCTCTATATCCAAATGGAGAAGCTTTCTAGCATAGTCTTTCCCTATAAGCAGAAAAGAAAAGAAAAAATCATTGTTATGACGTCATCGCAGCATGGAGTTATGGAAAATTTTCGAGTTACGTTCACCCTCTTTCAACCATTGTACATGAGACTTCTGCCTCCGTAGAATTTATTCTCGCTTTCTGCTTTGTTCTAGATTATGTAAAGTCAAACCTTCCTTAATAACTAATTTTGGAGTTCTTCCTTCAAGAATTAAACATTGTTGTAACTCTTTCATCTTTTCCTCCAGTTTCAATTTCTCCTCAATGATATTCCCAGATTCTTGTTTATTCCATACTTTTTTTAGAGATTTTAGTGCTTTAAGTTTCAATTGAAAGGAATGCATCTTATTCTTCCTTGTCACCTTAATCCCCTCCCACCAACCTTTTATCTTGTCTATGAATTCAGTCTCATGTAGCCAAAAAAATTCGAAATGAAATGGGTGACTCTAGGGTGCTTCCTTTAATTCTATTTCAAATATAATCAGCTAATGGTCAGACCCAAGGCAAGGCAAAATAACTTCTTCAACAGAAATATCTTTGTGCATCACATGCTCTGGGACAAAAAATCAATCCAAACGACTTGATATTTGATTTCGACCACCTTTTTTGTTGTTCCAGGTAAAAATACCATTGATAATGGGAATGCCCACTAATTTCAATCATTCTATAAGACCATCAAATGAGGTAGATACATGATCTAGCTTATGTAATCCCCCTTTTTTCCCATTCAGGGATCGTATGAGGTTGAAATCTCCACCCAAAATACATAAAGAGTCAGGAAATACCCATCGACGACACAAAATCTTGTCCAAAAATTGAATTTTTCCCTAGAAATTGGAGCGTCATATATTGTTGTCAAAACTACCAAATTCTTTGTTCCAAGGTAACAAAATCACGGATGAAGAAAACTTTTGTGCAGAAGAAGAAGTCTCGGTAGTCATCAACCATCATGACCTAGATAATGTTCTTGGTCTAGGTGGATTTTTTAGCACAATTTTATAAAGGTGTTGGCATATAATTAAATTTAATCTTATTTTATTTGTTGCAATATGTTCACAAGTCTGCAAGGATGTGATGAGGAACTAATTCAACTTTCCTAGTCTTGATCCCAAAAGAGGTCAACCCGTCCTTGTTTTTGAGTTTTAGGCTAATCTCATTATTCAATGTATCTTATAAAATCATCGTTCACATATTAAAATCTTTCTTTCCAAAATCATATCAAATAATCAAGATGGCTATGTAGGAGGAAAACAAATAATGGATAATATTATTCTTATTTAAGAAGAAATTCATTTTACCAAGTATAGGGTCAAAAGGGATGATAATTGAAATAGATTTGGCTAATTCTTTTAACCAGATTAGGAATGGCTTTCTCTTTTACATATTCTGGAAGTTTGGGTTAGACTCCAATTTCATTAGTTGGGTTGTCACTTGTATCGACATTCCTTGGATTTCCCCCTAAGTAAATGGTCAACTGATGACCCTCTTTCATGCATCCAAGGTTGTAAGCTAAAGATGCCTGCGATCTTTGTTTCAATATATCAAAATGGTTGATTCTTTAAGCAAAAGACTTGAGCATGAAGGGAGGACAAAAAATATTCTTGGCATGTTAATCATATAAGGGGTTTAAAAAGTCAACCATTCTCAGTTTGTAGATGATACCCCTTTTTTAGGTGGGGCTTCATTAATAATTGGATCCATATGCAAGGTAGTTTTAGATCTCTTCACTTATGTTTTAGGAGTGATTAATAACACTGGAAGCCACCTGAATGTTGGAACATCAATAAAGTAATGCTCACAAATTTAACTCTAGGTTTAATCAGTGGGACCTCATTGAATGCACCTTGATGGGAACCTTATCCTAATAAAATGTGTACTCTCATCCCTCCCTATTTTTTAGTTCTCCACCTTATTAGATCCAATTTTCATTAAGCATTCTATTGGTAATGCCATCATATGGCTTTTGTGGCACGACCGGGGGGGGGAATCTAACAAAAATTTGTTCCACTTAGTGGTGCAGGCCAAGGAATCTTTTTATAAAAAAATTACTTACATCAACAAACTAGTTCAAATTTGAGTTAAGACCCTAGTTTATCCGCAAAATGAGTGTAGTTGAAACACTTTAATAATCTAATATTAAAAGAAAACCTTCCCTATTATTCAAACTTTTTAAATATTTTTATCAATAATATTACTAATATGTATTTGTACACATATATGTATTACTATTTTACTTATTAAAATATCTTAATATTATACATATAATAATAATTCATAATTTTATTTATATGTACAAAAATCAAAATTCTAAGCTATTAACCATCTAATAATAAATAAATATATTTATATTAATTAAAAATTAAATATATCATTCTAACCTTGGGCTAATTTATCAATTCCATTTTTACCTCGTTATGTCTTTCTTTGACCATTTATATTAAACATTTTCTTTTAACTATAATTTTTTGATCTCTCATGACCGTTCATAATTTAATTTAATATTTCCATCCTTATGACCATTTTTCTAGTCTTTTTGCTCTCATTACTTATAGGTTAGATCAACTCTCATGCTTACCATCTATTTCCTTTCTGGTCCTTGATGATGAGTGGAGTGTCCACCTGAAACATCGGGCAGGGAAACTTCTACATAGTTCATATTTGAAATATTCAGACAATCATTTTTACCTTGTTCGCTCTTGAGGATTTGTAGCCCTCTCCGTCCATACCTGCATCCCTGTATCCCTCCCCTGCTCCCTATCCCATGGGATGTCATCTCCTACCACTGACCTCCTTGGTAATCTCGCCATTTTTCCACGTCCACTCTCGTGCCCTCATTGTATTATAACAAGAGGTTGGTGGTTCTCCCTGTCATTGACCTTTGGATCCATTTAACTCTTTACTATTGCTCCCCTGCCCCCCTCCTTACATAGCATACCCCTTGAGTCCAACACCTACCTATTCAACTTTTCAGCCATCCCTTTTTGTATCCAAGTCTAAATCCTTTGACATGCCTCGTCAACAAGCACAAGCCCATCTAGGGGCTACCTATTATCAAGAGCAAGCCTCTCGGGGACATACACATGTCCATAATTTTCTTTACAAATCAATAGCCAGGTTTCAGGACCTCACCCCAAGACCCATCTAGGAGGAGTTAGCTCATATGGAACAAGAAGAGGCCCCCAGACGGTAGTAGCTTTTAGATATAGAAGTTTTGGCAGATTTGGTTGACAAAGGTGCTAGATGTTGGGCATACCTAAAGTTGGTTTAATTGGTACATGTACACCATTGATCTGTATTCGTATTTGAAGTTCCTCCTAGGTAGAATTTTGATGGATTGCTTCGAGCACTGAGCTAGTGGAATGGTGCCTGGGATATTAATAATGTTTTCCAAACAAAATAAGTCGTCAAAAATATGTTCTTCACATTTCAAAACACTTCACTAGGAACAATCATTTAAAAATTTAAAACATATTTTACGAGTAAAATGCCCTATGACAAGCAAAATGCCCATCAAATTCCAACCCTGCCTATGTCCATTCCCCAATTTCAACATAAAAAGAAATAATAGTTGGATGCAAATGCCCCTATTATACTAATAACAAATAGAAAGGTTTCTACATTGTCAAAGCAAACTAAACCACATAAAATATATAGATAAACATTATGAAATGAGTACTATAAAATAATGCTAATTATATTTTTTTACCTCTTTTACTACAAAGGAAAAACAAACAAACAAACATACTCACATTGCAAGCAATCAACCAACACCACCTCTTCATGAAACATACCCATTAACCCATAAAACAAAATATATTGAACCTTATATATTATCATTCACCAATCCTTATAACATTAAATAAACGTCGTTGTCTATTCAGGCGACAAATTTGCCCAAAAAGATATTTTTCACCAGAATCCAGTGATTGTTTTTTCAAAAAATCTGACTACGTGCATACCTAAGGCTTGTTTAATCAGTACATGTACACCATTGATCTGTATTGGCATTTGAAGTTCCTCCTAGGTAGAATTTTGATGGATTTCTTCGAGCACTGAGCTAACATCCTACACTCTTCAAAGCACCTTCAACATCACCTTAGGGACATAGATCAATGATTGGGCCACATTGAGCAGTGTCTCCACATTTCTCCCCCATCAAGTAGCACCCCTGGAAACACTGAAGACCCTCTAGGTTTCCCCTACTAACTCTGATCCCTCAACTTATCCTTGCTATGCTCAGGTCTATTTTGCATTATGACTATTGAGTTCACTCTCTAGTCCAATCTAGCCCATTTTTTAGTTATATATTTTGTATTTAGTCTTTTGTTAAGCATGATCTCTTGTGCTTCTATGCGAAGAGTGCACTTTTGGCTATGGTCTAGTTTCCCTCATGAAAGATTGACTTGGTGTTTTTAAAATATCCATGTAAATTCCAATTTTAAAAGGCAATACAATATTTACCCCACAAAAGAAAAAAAAAATCATTTTTTACTATTTTTACATTTTTATGTCAAAATCTTAAAAAATGATGTTGTAGGGATCACTTTTTTTATTATTATTCGAGTGTTAATCTTGACGTTATATATTGCACTAGCACTAGTTGTCAAATTCCCTACATGAAACAAGTTGTGATGTTAACCTTGAAATAAAAAAGTGGGTGTCACTAGCAACACCACTTTTTGATTTGAAGATCGATTCTAAGGCTTTTTTTCATACTGGTTGTTAGGGCCATGGTTTCAAATGAGTTGCAATTTTCTCGAAAAAGAATAGGAGTGTTATCAGTAGCAATCATTTTCGTATAAGGGTCAATTTCAAAGTTTTGTTTACAACATTTATATCATAGTCACAAGCTTTTGTGATTTTTAAACTTTCAAAAAATGGTTGTAACTAATAACACCACTTTTTGAAAGAGGGATAAAGACAACCACCAATTACAACCTCTAAAAAAGGAGAAATATGGAGAGTTATCGTCAAGGTCATAATTGTTTTCCATGATCATAGCACTGTAATTAATTTTCAATTTCAAACTTCTATGCTATGCAAATGATTATTAAATTTAAGCTTTTATTTCCTAGTGGCTTTTGCTAGAGATATAACGTAATGATAATTTTGGTGCTATGTTTACCTCCTTGGTTTTGTTAGTTTAGGTTGGCCATTATTTTGCATATCAAAATAATTGCATCTCATTTATTGCATCATAAACACATATAATTTAAATGATATACTAGTCTGCAACTAGTGAAACCTCTTAAAACCAATAAAACGATTGTCGAACCATAAACTAGATAGATTTCCTATTGTGAATAGTGTAAGGTCTAATTGAGACCTTTCATAGAGGAGAACCACTATTGATTATACAAGGTCATTTGGCCTTGAGAACACCAACACATGTAGCCCATGTGAGCCTCCTAACTTAACTTACCTAGGATGCTATAAAGACATAATATGGAAATTTACCATCCTTGGTTAGACACTAATTGTACTCTAAAGATGTTGTGAAAATGCAATTGGGATGATGGAAAATGATGATTTTACACCTTTTGGTGCTCTTACAAGACTCCAAAGGCACATAAATATGAAAATAAGACATTATGGGGACACTTCTAGGATGCCCTAAGGACACTTTTGAGACATAAACAATGGTATAATGATGCAAAAACAACATATGAGGATGTAGAAATTGATGCCTATTTGAGAAATAGAATATATCAAAATCTACATGTAGAGCAGGGCATCAAAATCAAAAGTTAATTATTTCCATATATCTCCATCACGATGTTTATTTGTAGAGCCCATACAACTATAATTGATAATTGAAACAAAATTGGTCAAAAAAGATCTAGAAGGGAACGACATAGAACTAGGAATTCATCTAAAAGGTGCATGTACACCACCATGGACCTATGAAAGAGACAAGCCACAAGGAGGATTCTAACTTAGGTTATTTCTAGATAATAATGAAATTCACTGAGTGATGGAGGACATTTCCAAAAATGATTTTGAATGACCTTTCCCCATGGTTGGCTACAGTAGAATCCCACAAATGTAGCGTGGGATATGACAGGAAAATTGATTATCAAGAGTGGCACCATATATGACCATCATGAGAAGTGGTGGTGGATTTATGTCCTCCGATGATACAACATGTTGTAAGTTGATGATCACATGTCTTGTGTGGTTCCTTTATAACATGACTCTTGGCTTAAGCTCTTGTTTAGGGGATAGGTTGATCATAAGTCAAGTTGTTGAACATAAAACACCCTTTTTTTTCTTAACATGGTATTATTCCACTTGAATATTGTTGCTTAGAATAAATCTTATCCTTCCCAAGATTGCTTCTAAGCAAATATCATTGGCTTGTGATCACGTGCCTTATTATAGTTAGAGAGTCTCTAATGACTATTAGTGAGCAAGGAGAAAAGGACTGAGCAATAATAAACCTTCAAAGAAGTGCATAGGCTTTAGCTAAGTTATTTGTTATAATTTCCATGCATACTTACATTCTAGAATTCCTCTAGGATGAAAGATTAGCACCCCCACACTTGCCTTCCCTATGTCTAGGGTTGGAATTTGGATCCCTTTTTACCTGCCAAACAATTTTGTTTTGACATTTTGGGTCTTTATGCTTCCCATCAAGGAACATTATGTTTAAAAATTTTCCCTTCAAGAGTGATGTTTTGATAATAAATTAACCCTTCACCAATAAAGGTTTGATTAAAAAATTATCCTTCAATAATACAATTATGTTAAAAATTTTCACATATTTATCATAAGAAAAAAAAACAAGATGACCATAATACATATATGACTTACTGAATCATAAATCTTGGTTTGAAATTGCATGGAACACTCACAATAAAATATCCATAACTCTGAAATCAAATGTCCTTGACCCAAACATGACATAACATTTGTATATATGATATATGACTAAGGCGATTTCAGGGGGCATATAAGATGGCCAACAAAGTAAAACTGTAAGATGGGATATCCTCCGCATCCTCTCCACAACCATAATCACATGGAATCAATGTGGGGGTCTGCAGTAGAGAGCTTGTAGTCAAGCCATCATGATGTATTAAAAACATTTTAATATTTCATAAATGGCGGTAGATGTCATTTTTCATGAGCTAGATCTTTTAGAGATTTTAAGTGATCTGTTTGAACACTGGATATTTGGCGCATATTTTAGTTGAAACAACACTTTCATTGTTCTGTAGGTGACACTGTGACATAAGATAGCTTTCACAGATGAGTGGTGAGTCGGTGACACTGTCACAAGCCCTTAGCCTAAACAATCCAATAAGGGTGGGTGGCCAATGCACTCAAGGAGAGTGGGTGTCAACAAGCAGGATTGTGGTCCAAATTCATTATGACAAAGAAGTTTTGTGCTTTTGACTATATATCTTCGATGATGCACTAACACACTCATGGATGGATTGTTTGTTTCATTCAAATGGGGTTTTTAATGTTTTCATAAGAGATATATGTATATTCAATGGATTTTAAGGGGCCTATTTGGACATGGATTCTAATCCAACTTACCCTAATGAAATGAACAAATTGTGAGTTATTGAACTATATTCCTTCTAAGGAGTATGAAATATGTCTATTTTTTTTCCTTTCTCCCCAAGGTGAACATAGTAAACGTCTAAGTGACACCTATGGGAATTCAATCATACTAGATTGAGCACCTAACGAGATATCATCATGAACAAAACATTTGAAATCAAGCGAAATTTATTGTGTTGTGTGCATATATGTGTGTGTGTGTGTGTGTGTGACATTAATTGATATAAAGTCTTCGTAGACTAGATGCTTATTGATCACTTATTTTTGTCTTCGTAGACTAGATGCTTATTGATCACTTATTTTTGTGGACATATATTTAAGGAGAATAGGTAATAGTCTTTGTTGAATCGTCTCAAATCCATTTTTTGTGGTTGTCTATCCTTATGCTATAGGTGCTTTTACACAAATTGGATGTATTTTAATTTTTACTTGAATAAAAATATGTTTTTTTCTTATGTGTTTGTTCACATTACAATTCACTAGGGAGCTCCCTTCAATTGGCATGGGTCCACTCACATGCTTCTCCAAGTCGCATCAACAAGGAAGCGAACCAATCAAAGGTGAAAAGGGGCCTAAATAGATTTACCCATGAAAAATTTAAAGCTCTTGATACTAGTGGAACAAAAGCAAATAGAGAAAGACTAAGAATGTGAAGCCTATGAGTAATAATACACAAAAATTTTATCTACGAGTTTATAACTTCTATTTGTAATAATTCCTAAAGAACAAAAAAAGCCAAACATAGCCATTTCTAGATGGTTTTGTCAAAAAGGTTTCCAAGATAAGATATCTACATTATTATCGTGTTTATAAGTGAGTTCTTCAACACCAAGGTAAGAGAACAACATGCCACAATGATAGGGAAGTGAAAGTGCATAGTTTTGGTCTCAAGGTGGCAACCAATATTAACAACTGGGTGGCTCATAGTCGGGACAAAGGTTTGAGGGATGGTGGATAATTGATGCAATGGGCTTCGCATCATTCACCCATTTTAGTTTGAATTCAACTCATGATATATTCACTTACAATAAGTTTGAATTCAACTCATGATATATTCGCTAACATTAAATCTATTCACAATGTTCTAGAACATAAAATAAGATGGACGAATGAGACCTAAATTATTCACCAACCATAGTGACTAATTCTTTTACCAATATTGAATTGTAAAAAAACAATTTCTATCTCTCTCCATATATAAGCATGAGTAATTGAATGTTGTGGCCTACCATAAACTAAGAATTGAAACGAGGTTCACTATTGAAAAAGTAAATGTGAAGAAGAATATCTAAGGCTTGCAAAGTATAATTTTTGAAATAGAGTTATCCTACAATTGTATTTAAGGCAATTAGTATCCATGATTAGTGAGATGGTCAAACAACAAAGTCTGCAAAAATTGTAGAGAGTTCACTCTCCACTTACCAATAAAGTGCAAGCTAAAAAATTTGCCAGAACATGAAACAACTACTGTGACTAATTATGTGACTAATTATGGGTACCTAAATATTGGGGCCATCACAAATTAAGGACTAGAACAAGGTTCATCCTCAGATATATATATATATACCTGAATATGGGGGCCATCACAAATTAAGAACTAGAACAAGGTTTGTCCTCACAAAAATAAATGTGGAGGAAATATATATGAGGCTTGCGAAGTAAAATTTCTGAAACAAAGTTGTTCTACAATTGTATTTAGGTCAATGGGTATCCCATGATTAGTGAGGTGATTAAGCAATAGAGTTTGCAACAATTGTAGAGGGATTCACTCCCCACTTACCCACAAAGTGCAAGCACTAAAATATGTCGGAAGATGGTACAAGTCATTGTGGGTGGTTCCCTTCTACTAGACATAAATATATATATATATATATATATGATTTACATTTGTAGTAATTCAAATCTATAATCCAAACATTCCATGGATTGGAATTTTCCAAACCAATAATTAAGGACAACAATGAAAATGGATAGGTAAATGATAAATAAACGCATTCAAAACCAAGAAAGTCAATAGAATGGAAAAAAAAAAACAAAAAAACAAAACAAAAAAACAAAACAAAAACAAAAAAACAAAAAAGCAAAACAAAACAAAAAAACAAAACAAAACAAAAAAACAAACAAACAAACAAACAAACAAACAAACCAAATTCATGGAACAAGCAATGTCAACAATAATGATATTAATTTGGGTTGATTTTTTTACCTGTCAGTACAAAGAACCTACCCCTGTAAGCAGAACCTTCAGAATCATACAAGATGCCTCTATTGTATTGGTATTTGGTTTCAGGGCTACTCCTATAACAAATTTGGTTTCATGGAAAGTTCAAATCCCAACTATACAACCACCACTTCATTCTCTTCTCTCCCGCGCTGCTATTTTCCTTGACACAGTGGCCAATTACCTCTCTTCTTCCACTCCCCAATTATCCACAAAGTGCAAGAACAAAAATATGACAAAAGGTACAAATCATTGCAGTTCATTTATTTTTACCATACATTAAAAACATATGAATTATGAATTACATTTGCAGGAATTTAAATCTATAGTCTAAGCCTATCATAAATTGGAAATTTCCAAACAAATTAAGGATGACAATGGACATGTTAATTATATGTAAATGTATGCAAACCAAACCAGTAAATATAATTTAAAAAGAACTTAAGTAATTAATAGAGTAAGTAATTCAACAATAATAATATTAATTTGACCCAATTTTTTTTACTAAGAATCCATTGGTGTAAGTAGAGCCTTCATAATCATACACAATGACTCT
The DNA here is from genome assembly GCA_031772625.1 of Pinus tabuliformis. NCBI lineage: Eukaryota > Viridiplantae > Streptophyta > Pinopsida > Pinales > Pinaceae > Pinus > Pinus tabuliformis. The sequence continues at coordinate 71,813,404 of CM062809.1, forward strand.
CGTGTATTTGTATTTATTTTCAGAGCTATGCTTGTAATGGATTTGGATTTCAAAGAGAATTCAAGTCCCAACCCCACAAATAACCAGTTCATTGTCTTCTATTCTGTGTTGCTAGTTTTCTTGGCACAATCCCTAATGACTTCTCTCTCATTCTCCACTTACCCATGATGTTGTTATCGGGAAAACTAGTTTCCATTCAGAGCTGCTAGTCCCACTAAGATGGGTAGCTATCCTAGAAACAAACAAACTAAAGTCACTTGTGTTTTCCTTTATGAGAGATAGATGAGAGAGAAGAAGAAAGTACCAACCTCATTCTTTCGCTAGTCTCCTTGCTCGTTTCCTCTCTCCCTTGATAGAGCTTTCGCCACTCCTTTCTCACTTGTCCCGCTTCAAAGAACACCTGTAGAGTTAAGGCAACAAAATACCATCAAAGCATAGAGATCTATAACCATAAATAATGTAGGATCGGATGTACATTAACCATACAAATGCATATACAAATACAAGATTCATAGATATACAAGCATATGGAGGAAAACTCAAATAGCTTTATTGATAGAAGTAGTAGAAGAGAAGATTACAACCAGGCTGTCTGATCCAGCATCATCCTCCCAGCATGAAAGCCCTCTTCACCTCATACAAAGCAAGATCACCCAACAATGTCTTCAAAGAGAAACCAACAACACTTCCTTGCAAATTACAAAATTCCAACCTTTTGGATCTCTAGGATGAGGGATCCATATATAGATGTTTCCAGGAGAGTGAGTCAGCTTCTAGGATTTTTATTAGTGTCATTTCATTGATAGTTCTTGGTTCCACTTGGAGATTTCATGATCTCTTACTCATCCCTGGGCGAATTCAGAGAGGCAAGTGTCATATGAGCAGTTTCTAGAAGATTCTTTGAGTTTCCACCTAGCAAACTGCTTCTGCCATTTGTCTGCTCTTGCTCATCGCACCCTACAGAAGGGCTTTCCAGTATGCATCGCACCCCCCATGTGTAATAGGTGAGATGCATCGCACCCTATGCATGGAGCAGTCTGTATGGTCCAGTTTTGACCAGTTCTGAGTAGTTTTTCAGGGAGAACTTCTGGGAGATGATGTAATCAGCTGACCTTGTTCCTTTAGGGTATGAAACAACACTTTTAGGGGTTTAGAAGCCCTTGGTTTATGGACATATGTGATTGGGGTTGCAGTGCCCAAATATGTCTATAACAGTTGCCCCCTAAAGCATGAGGTCGTAAATCTTTTGATGTCGGGTGAAATGCTTTATAATGAGGATCTGAGGTTTTTCGAACTGGAAGGTGACCTGTAATAAGATAAAATACAATACATTGTCTTCATAATATTTTCATGATCTAGCTGAGGCGGGCATTCCCATGCACACCTTTATAAATTCATTTTCATGTACATAAGACAGACAATTGTCTATGTGGCAGACTGATGATTCTGGTAGAGCCATCATCCCTTAGTTTGGATGATTATCTGTGCAGCAATGATGTATATTTGATGTCTTTATTTTCCTGAATATATCACAGCCCGGATGGATGAAACTAGATTTGGGGTCTTCAAACTCGTTCAATCTTCGCCCGATGTACAATTCGATCCATGTGAGAAGATGTTCTGATGTCGAACATGGAAAGACATCGCCTGATTACTAGCCAATGATGTAAACCGTTAACAGGTGCGAGAGGAATCACCGATAATGATAATGACCCTCAAGGTATTACAGTAATATTCACGTGGTGTGAATACATGATTTGATGTCGAACACCACGCAAAATCTTTCAGTCGAAGGCCATTGATGTAAACCTGTGGCCGGAAGTGAGAAACTTGCCATTGAGGCATGCAAGTTTCAAAGTACTGAAAGGGTTGTTCCTAAGTCAACTTCTTGGATAATGAGCTGATGTCGACAAGAAGTGACCCGTCGTAGGAGGGCCTTAATGAATCCCACATCTACGACACAGAACGGAGCAAATGATTTTGTGGAGGTGAAAACGATATGATGATATAAGGTTCAGGGTGGCGGTCATGAAAAATGGAGAGTGAAGGTATTGCATCAGATGAGGTGTTAGCTAGGTTGGTGAATTCTCTGAGCGACTTCTCTTGAACATATCAGCGACACTGAAATGGATTGGTAGCGTTAACCCCAAAATGGATGGTACGGTGGACCAATGGTGATATGACTGGTGAATGGAATAACCCAACCCGACTCAATCGTGGTGACGGAGTGAAAGTTTCATGTTCAAGAGCAACCTGCTACCAATGAAGCTATTCAAGTTTTCTTCCCTTTTTCCCCAATCATTGCTGACTAGTACCTCTTTATTTTTGTCAAGCTTGAGAAGGATAACATATGCTTGTTCTATAATTTTCCCTTCGGGCAAACCTGTCGCTATGTTTTAACGAGCTTAGCGACAGTGAAACTCGCTCTTGTCTACATGGACAACTTTGTTGCTATTGCTTTAACGAGTTTAACGAAAAAGATAACTCAATCCTTTTCAATTTTAGAGAGTCTAAAATGGGACGTAAAGGCAACTCTTGTGGTCCTTTTTCATAACGTAATCCCTTAAGTTTGAAAAAGTATAAAATAATACGAAAGGGATGACTTTTTCGATAGTTTTAACGAGACGAACAAGACAAGCGCTCGATCTTTTTGTGTAATAATCCCTCGGGTCCAAAAAGATTAAAATCTAGAGGAGGGATGGCACTTCCGATCGCTTGAACGAGCTGGAGAGGCCAATTGCTTGGCGATCTTTTCATATTTTACGAGTTAGATGAAAAGAACTTAAAGGAGACTCGTTTTTTGAGGAACTAGTGATGTTTTTGGATAGCAACTGGTTCCAGGTAAGGTTTGGAACTTTTCAATCACGGTAGTGTAAAGAAGGTGGCTAATAGAATCACTCGTCGCAGTTGTTCCTCAAAAGGGTAAACAATCAAATGGAGGCGTATGATCGGCTAAAAAAGAGTGGAGGTGATGGTAAGAACACGACCAAGGTTCAAAAGCTGATAATTATGCGATCGCAAAGATTATTTACTTAAGGTGGGTTCATTTTTTAATGAGCTTAAACTTTGGGGGAACATTTACTCATTGCTAGGTTTATTTTTTAATGAGCTTGAACGTAAAACTGCTCATGGCTAGGTTTATTTTTTAACAAGCTTGAACTTCACATAAAACTGCTCGTGTTAGTCGTATAATAAGGATGTCTCATCGATAGGTTCATTTTTTAGGGAGCTTGCCCCATGCGCAACTTTGCTCCTGAGCCTTTCGTTATGCAAGCTAGGAACGACCAACCTACGAGTTTAAAGGGTTAAGAGCCTACAAACTAAGAAAATAAATGGTCGCTTTTCACTTGCATGCAAAAAGGTTTGCATGCCCCCAGGTATAAAGTAGAGTTTCCAGGTCACCATATGGAAGTTCTCGCATTAGCAAGATTGTTCCATCTGCGTTGTAGACAAAACACTTCCTTGGCGATGTCCATCGAAATGGACAAAGGTGACTGTTGTTAGTGCCAATCACATAACCTTTGACGGGGGAATCCTTTTCCAGTCTGATCCATTTTCCTAAATGGACAGGATTGTCAAACTAGTCATATTCCTACGCGGAAACCCACCTTATATCCGGGGGTTTTCAGCTGAAGCAGACCAGAGCACATGCCTCCTGGGTTTCAGTCACAATCACCGAATCACTCACGATCATCAGGTGGACGGACTGGAAATTGATTAGACATTCCTTGTACAAAAAGACCAGTTAGGGATGGCATTTGACTAATAGCTGTGTTTGAACCAGGGAATGAAATTTGGTCAACTAGGTGGACCACTCTGCCTTCGTGTGGAAAACAAATCACTCGAAAGAGTGAGGAAACGATAGCTCCGATGCTATAAATGTAGTCACGCCCAAGGAGTAGATTGTAATCTAGAGGTCCTTGGACTACCATCACGTTTAGATGAACAATTTTCCTTCTCAAAGTTATAGGCAAACTTGGAAGGATCCCTAACGGTCGATTGGTTCCTTTGTTGAAGCCTATCAAATTTTGAATCTCAGGCAGAAGTGATGGCGAACCAAGCGCTTTCCAAGCAGTTGAGGAAAGGATACTCACAGAAGCCCCTTCATCTATAATAGTACCGACCATGATCATTCTGTAAGCTTGTACTATGATTCGGAATGGTAAATTAGATGGTAGGTGGGGTCTGCCTAGTAGATTCCAATCGAAGGAAACGACTAGATTGCTTGGAGGTGGGACCGAATAAACTGCCGGGTAAATCTCTGATGAACTTCCTTCTTGTGGTAGAGGAATGGGTAGATTGCCCCCATGTTCATCGGATTCTATGTTTACGAAAAGAATATGAACGGTGTCATTCTCATTCTCTTTGGTGACAGTATCATCTGAAGGTGGACCTTCTGAAGACAATATTGGGTTGACTGTCGTCTCGACCTGTTGACTTTGGTCCGGTGTGGACTCAGAGGGTCTATCTTCAATGATAGGTGCTTCAACCGACAACAATGGTGTGCCAGTCGGTTTTTCAACTAGCGATGCACTCGGCAAGAGTTTCTTGTATCCAAGAGGAAGTCGATGTGATGACGCAGGGTGGTTATCCAAGACTCTTTTAGCTTCGTCTAGGAAAGGACAACGATGGAGGACATGATCTCCTTCACACAATCTACAAGGAAATTTAGATCTTCCTTTCTTTCCATTGGCTTCGTTTTCACTAGTTGATGGTGTGCTCTCAACGTGATCGTCAGAGGTTGAAGACACCGGATTGTGCAAGCAGGGAGACCAGTCCCTCAGGATCTGTGGGATGCAGGGACAATCTCGATGATAGTGGTCTCCCTTGCAAATGACACATGGAGATTTAGGTTTGGAAGGTGCAACGTGTGGATTTTCACCAGATGATGCATGGTTGCCCCCTTTCGTCATTGGATTCTTCTTCTTCTTCTCCTTCCCTTTCTTCTTCTTCTCAGTTACTTGGTTTTTAGCGTTACTAGCTTCGCCAAGTGAAGAGAAAGAAGGAGAGGGAGAAACAAATGAAGTAGAAGGTGGGGGAGCAACTTCAGGGTCATCTAATTGTTGATTTGATTGTTGAGGAATTGTGGTGTTTTGAATGACAGAGGTCGAGAAAAGCCATACTGGCAGGCCAATTGTGAGTCCTGGAAGGGACAATGTAGCCATGTGTGGAGCACCAACATCCCCCCAAGAGGAGAAGCGACTAAGATTCCCCCCAAGAGGAAATCCTTGATTGGTAGACTCCATTTTCTCAACCTAAGACCAACAAGGGAACAATGACGTTATTTTGATTAAAATAAATTTTATGACGCTTTGACACAACTTGCTTTTTCAATTTTTAAGAGTCGAGAAAAAGCTAAAGATGACTCTAGTCGCCTTCGATTTTTAATGAGCCTGAAGTGACAAGTGCTTAGATGGACCTTTTCTTTTAGGGAGTCTGAAAAGGAACGAAAGTGACTACTCTGGAAATCTAGACAAAGTGATTACCAAACCAATCACAAAACTGTAGAATAATTTTTATGGTATGGCAGTCAATCTTCCTGAATGTTGTGTTCAGTACATTGTGATCGATAGGGCGACAGACACGGCTTCCTAAGAATAAAGGATGTAGCCTATTGTGGTCTCCCAATATATACTCGACGGTACGTGGGAGCACAAGTCCGTACTCACACTTGTCATCTCAAAGAGGAGGAATCACCCAACCTACGATGAAAGCGATAGTTACCAGGCTTTACGACACCGGAATACGTCTCTAACCTAGACTTCTAAATGTTTTGCGTTAGGTTCCAAAGCGTTTTTATGTTCATTGAGGTTTATTTTATAGTTGATCTTTCTTAAGAAGTTTGCCTTTAAGGTTCACCGCGTGATGTAGATATACAATTCCTAAATATGCAATCTAAGATTATAAACAGTCATTTACTTTCTTTTTGCAATGAAAATCCTAGCTACTAAGGAAAGAGAGATGAAATTCTTTCAACATAGGAGCAGAGAGCACACACTAGATGCACTTTCCCTAAATCAACTTCAGCATGCAGTCTTAATGCAAATGCACATGCATGTATTATTTTTTCAGTTTCCTTAATGTGAGAATGACAAAAAGAAAACTAAGTATAGATCTGAACTATCTTCTTTCAAAGTGATAGTACTAACAATTCTTTCTTCAAAAAACGAAAGTAAGACCAAGACGACACTTTGCGATTTTGAATTTAAAACTGCTTTCGACACTTGAAATACTATTAATTCAAATCAAATACAATGGCAAAAGTGTAATCAACTATCTAAAAGAGGAATTCTTTGCGACACTCTTTTTCTTGACTGAAAATGACACTTGCGACACTTTCAAATCAAAAGACGACAGTTCGATCAAGCTACTATTTGCAAAGGAGAACTGTAAATGATGAAAAATACATAAAAAAAAAAACATTCACAATTCCTTTTGATGGAGGTTGAATAATGCAAAGGAAGATGGTTTCAACAAAGATATACTAATCATAGACAATAAAAATACTGAATAAAGCTGAAGACAATGAAGAAAAAACCAAATTCTGGAGGCAGAAACAGTCTTAGTCAATCATCGCACAGGGAAGCATGGATGCATCTCACCTGCAACACATGGGAGGTGTGATGCATCCAGATTTCCAAGAAGAGACAGTGTGATGGTCCAAGGATGAGACTGAGTTTGGTTTTCACTCACAGTTTGCAGCTAAGTTCAGGGATTTAGGCTGAGCTAATGATTGTCAGTAAACACAAAGTATAGGGGCTGATCTAATGAGGTTATTTGAGCTACCACTAGGGCACTTAGGATGTTTGCAAGCTAGATGTTTAGTTCATAAACCAACCCGGAGATTGACTGAAGCAACATTGATCTACTTTGCAATTGCATAGCAAAAGCAGTTCAAAGGCTAGCTGGCTTAACTTCAGGCTCTGTCTGTGGTTTATAAAGCAAACAACAGTAACAAAGCAAACAAACTATTTGCTCCCCAGTGGAGTTGCCATTTTTTTATCGGGAAAACTAGTGTCCATTCAGAGCTGCTAGTCCCACTAAGACGAGTAGCTATCTTAGAAACAAACAAACTAAAGTCACTTGTGTTTTCCTTTATGAGAGATAGATGAGAGAGAAGCAGAGAGTACCAACCTCAGTCTTTCACTAGTCTCCTTGCTCGTTTCCTCTCTCCCTTGATAGAGCTTTCGCCACTCCTTTCTCACTTGTCCCACTTCAAAGAACACCTATAGAGTCAAGGCAGCAAAATACCATCAAAGCATAGAGATCTATAACCATAAATAATGTAGGATCAGATGTACATTAACCATACAAATGCATATACAAATACAAGATTCAGAGATATACAAGCATATGGAGGAAAAATCAAATAGCTTTATTGATAGAAGTAGTAGAAGAGAGGATTACAACCAGCCTGTCTGATCCAGCATCATCCTCCCAACATGAAAGCCCTCTTCACCTCATACAAAGCAAGATCACCCAACAATGTCTTCAACGAGAAACCAACAGCACTTCCTTGCAAATTACAAAATTCTAGCCTTTTGGATCTCTAGGATGAGGGATCCATATATAAATGTTTGCAGGAGAGTGAGTCAGCTTTTGGGATTTTGATTAGTGTCATTTCACTGATAGTTCTTGGTTCCACTTGGAGATTTCATGATCTCTTACTCATCCCTGGGCGAATTCAGAGAGGCAAGTGTCATATGAGCAGTTTCTAGAAGATTCTTTGAGTTTCCACCTAGCAAACTGCTTCTGCCATTTGTCTGCTCTCGCTCATCGCACCCTACAGAAGGGCTTTCCACTATGCTTCACACCCCCTGTGTGTAATAGGTGAGATGCATCGCACCCTACAGAAGGGCTTTCCACTATGCTTCACACCCCCTGTGTGTAATAGGTGAGATGCATCGCACCCTATGCATGGAGCAGTCTGTATGGTCCAGTTTTGACTAGTTCTGAGTAGTTTTTCAGGGAGAACTTCTGGGAAATGATGTAATCAGCTGACCTTGTTCCTTTAGGGTATGAAACAACACTTTTAGGGGTTTATAGGCCCTTGGTTTATGGATATATGTGATTGGGGTTGCAGTGCCCAAATATGTCTATAACAGATGTACACGCACAAAAATCTACTAGAAGATAGTACAAGTCATTGCGGGTGGCTCATTTCTGCCAGACATACAAAAATGAATTACATTTGCAGGAATCAAATCTATAATCAAGGCTTTCATTTATTATAATTTTCCAAACGAATAATTAAACATGACAATGGAGAGGTAAATGATAAGTAAATGCATGCATACCAAGAAATTGAAAAAGTTCTAAAGGAATTCATCAAGTAAGGAATTTTAGCTTTTGGATCAAGTTACTTTTACCTATTAGTACATAACACTTATTAGCACAAGCAAAACCTTGAAAATTTTATATGATGACTCTCATGTATTTTCATTTTTTGTTCAGTGTTATTACACTAGCAAATTTGTTCAAATTGTAGAGTTTTGTAATAGAAAATCTGTTCAGATTTCGAAATCATACTAGGAAAAATTTGAAATTAATGTTTATTTGTTGACAAGATGATCTGTATGTGTAAACTTGAATATTTTTTTAACAATTTGCAAGTTAAATTTATATGTGTTTTGGGTTGAGGATCAATTTACTAAACACATGAATAAGTAAATTTTAACCAATTTTGATAGCCAAACGGAGACAAATAAGCATATCTAAAACACATGACACAAAACATGATAAAGGAGTTCACCCCTCTCTTGGGCTACATCTCTTGGTCCAGCTTCCAATGTAGGGCCTCTTTCATTAAAAATTCTCAAAAGTGTGTTTACATGATTTACACAACTCAAATAGCAGAACTGATGTCTCCAATGGATCCAACACTGTAAAAAACCCCCATTTTGGTTCTTTTTGCACCTCATTTGGCCAAAAATTGAGAAAAGTTTGACTATTTCTTCATTTTCCCAAATTTTTTACTAGTGATCCTACAATTCACCCCAAACCTGGCTTGAGCGCCCCAAATGCGGAAACGATGCGCAAACCTGGCTTACATTCCCACTCGACGGGGAAATTGTAGGACGAATAACTTTGCCATTAAGCTCCCAGTTCTAAAAAATTAGGGCCACATGGGGGCCATGTGCCCAGTGGCGAAGGCTAACTACCCACCCCCGTCGACCAAGCCCCCAACCACATGACACATGATCATATCACGCTCCATTAAAACTGGGTTTTAGCGCTTAAATTCTGCTCTGAGGACTACACACTCCATCTGCTAGCGGTGACGTCACTTGGCGGCCATATGGCGCGAGGCTGATCCCTACTGCAAGTGCCTAGCTGCTAGCTCCTCCCGCTCTTCCGTCGGTGGTCGTATAGACTTCCATATGGCCTTTGGTTGGCCCCAATCCAACATCTCTGCCTGCAGTTTCTAGGGTTTACTCTAATGTATGGTTCGTGGTGGGCGCCATGACCATGGGGTTGGGGCTAAGCCTTCGCCCATGGTCCTGCCCCTTGGTCCTCTTGGGCACGGTGACCAGGGCTAGGGTTTAGCCCGACCCTACCCCCAACCATGCCAACATTGAACTTTAAATACATCTGCTCTTTTATCATTGTCAAGTAACATTGTAGCGGAGTTGGCAAAGGTCTCTCCTGGTCTATGCGAGGTCTGGTGTTCGATTCCCCATGGGATATTTGGCCTCCATACATAATTTTGGTTTGCCATGAGGATGCCATGTGGAAGCCACTAGTTGGCCCACGTGGCACTCCCTCATTGGGCCACCACAACAAACATTCAACCAATGAAAATAAACCATGCCTCAACCAATCAGCTGATGTGAAATGTCGACCAACCAATGGCCGATGAAGGACCCAGTCATCCTGCCAAGTCATGGCCCAATCAACATACTGAATGCTGACTGGGCATCCCTGCAAACCATTTTTCAAATTTTAAGTTATTTCCCAAATCGATCAAAACACGATAACAGGAGAATCCGATGTCAGATTTGAGTGAAACGAGTTGTGTTGGATTCAGGTCGTCGAGATATATCCAATCATACATGTTTCAAGCTTTGCTGCACACTTTCAATTTTGAGAATTTTTTTGATTTTTGATCACTCCTCCCCATTGGAAGCTTTTGGACCTCCAAAAGCTCTTTATCTGTCAATAAATAGATGATGGTACAACTACCTCACCCTTCTAGTCTCAATCCACTGAATTGTTCATTTTAAAATTTTCATGAAAATACATCATTTTCCCTGATTTTGGAGTCCTTGTCTTGTTGTCATAGATGACATCTTGCTGCAATTTCCCAGAATATGCAGAACAACAAACTGCCTTTGAAGGAATAAACACATTCCCTCCTCAGTCTCCAATCAAAGGAAACTTAAACAATCTCAAATTCTTCTCACCTTGAACACTGTCGTCATGACGATGCTTACCATGTCTAGCCTTGTACTTGGCTCAACTCTTGACCAAATGTGATCGCCATCGCCATGCACCATCCCTTTTCAAAGCCAACACATTATGAAACCCACAAGAAGAAGTTTTGGAACCAATGTCCTCTTTGTCAATTTGCTTTTGCATTTTCTCTTTGACCTCTGCACTCTCTAACACTGGCATCTTGTTCACACCAATGTTCAACAATGATGCATGCTACTGCAAATTTACTTCATTTTGTTTACCTCTTTTAGGAGGCAACATGTTAGACTCCTGAAACATCTTATCACATGAATTAGAAACATCAATGAAATCAGATTTCAAACTTGATTCATATCCTTGAAAGGCTTTAGATTCCTCAACACCTTCATGTTTGATCATTAACAATGCAAAGTTCTGACTAGCATTAACAATCCTCTTCATTTGTCCCATATTTACAAGAGATGCATTCAACTTATTGTTGTGTGCTCTAACAATGTACTCAATCCCATCTTTGAACAATTGATATTTGTTCTCATGGTGATGAAAATTAGCTCTCCTATCATATAGATATGGGCTTCCCAAAACAATACCACATATATCAATTGGAATTACATCAAGCTCTACCTCATCTAAAAAGTTTGCAGTGATTGCAAATTTCAATTTACATCTTTTTGTCACATGCAATTTTGCATTGTCACATATCCAACCTAAAGGATAAGGTTTAGGATGAGGAATGGTTTCTAAATTCAACTTCTTGACAATGTCTTATGAGATAAGATTTTCTTGTGAACCACTATCAAACAATGTATCTATCTTGGTATGTTTTGAAATAACTCTAATGTGGAAAAGCTCTATTCTTGTTTTTTCATCTTGAGTTTCATTGAGACAATTTGAAGAACTAGTACTTGCAATGTCCTTACCTTTCAAACCCATGGTTGTGATCTTTGTTTCATCCAGAATCTGAACCTAAATCATGTTGTGTAGTTGCAACTGCCTTCTCTTTCTCCTTGTCCTTAAACTTTTTGGGTCTCATTTCTGGATGAAGTTTCCAACAATGATCTTCATCATGGCCTTCTTTGGAACAATGTTTACATGTAAGTTTTTCTTTCTCCATCTTGATGGTAGCATTCTTCTTCCCTTTTCCTTTAAACTTACCCTTTCCTTTTTCTCCAGACTCAAAGGAACTCTCACTAGTTTCTTCAGAAACATTTTTCCCTCTTGCCTCTAAATGAGTTGCATGAACACAAACTTCATCTAGTTTTATAGGGTTAAACATGAGAATGGTATGTCTCAAATAACTATGCAATCCTCCAATGTATTTGAGAAAAGTATCTTGTGAAGACAAATCTATGCCCAAAAGCAAAGCTCTTTTCCTAAATTCTCAAGTATAAGATTGCACATTTTTCCCTTTAGCTTGCCTAAAGTTTTGCCAATCCATAATAGCTTTTTGCATGTATGCTAATGGATAAAACTGCCTTCTTATTGCAATAACAAAATCATTCCAAGAGGATAAAACCTTACCATGTTTCTTCATGTCCTCTTGAGTTTTGGTTTCCCACCAAATTAGTGCTGCACCTTCCAATCTAAGAGAAGCAAGTTGAATCTTGGTTTCATCATCTTTGATTCTTTGTATCCTGCAATACACTTCAATTTGACAAATCCAATTATCTAATATCTCTGCATTTACCTCTCCATTGTACATAGGCAATTCAAACTTAATATCAAGCTTAAGCAAAGGAGTTTTACCATGACCCCTTGGGGAATTTGGATGTGTTTGTGAAAGGGTAGAAGAAGTTGAAGATGAGGATGAAGATGAGGATGAGGATGATGATGGAGGTGAAGGTGGTGGTTTGTCACCATTCCCTCCATTCCCTTTTGGAGGCTTGTCTCCTTTTCCTCCATATCCTTTTGGAGGCTTTGAGCTCTCTCCATACAGTCTGGAATTCCTCTCCTCATACAGAACCTTAACCATCTCTGACATCTCAAAGAATGCTTTTCTAAAAGTCTTCTCATCTTCAAACATCTCTTCAGGACCTTCTTCATGTGCCATGACTATTGAAGCTTGAGGAGTGTTTGTTCTCCTTGAAACAATTTGAGATCTTGGCTCCACAAGTTCTCCTTCTCCTCTTTTAAGCTTCAACCTTGTAAGCATAAGAAAAACACTTGCAAACAAATCAAATCTTCACAAAAACCTTGTGCTCTAATACCAAAATGATTTGTATGTGTAAACTTGAAGATTTTTAACAATTTGCAAGTTAAATTTATATGTGTTTTGGGTAGAGGATCAGTTTACTAAACACATAAACAAGTAAATTTTAACCAAATTTTACAGTCAAACAAAGACAAATAAGCATATCTGAAACACATAACACAAAAGCATGATAAATGAGTTCACCCCTCTCTTGGGCTACATCTCCTGGTCCAGCTTCCAATGCAGGGCCTCTTTCATTAAAAATGCTCAAAAGTGTGTTTACATGCTTTACACAACTCAAATAGTAGAACTGATGTCTCCAATGGATCCAACATTGTAAAAAATCCCCATTTTGGTTCTTTCTGCACCTCATTTGGCCAAAAATTGAGAAAGTTTTGAATGTTTCTTCATTTTCCCAAATTTCTGACTAGTGATCCCATAATTCACCCCAAACTTGGCTTGAGTGCCCCAAATGCGGAAACAACGCGCAAACCTGGTCTACATTCCTGCTCGGGGGGCAAAATTGTAGGACAAATAACTTTTCCATTAAGCTCCCAGTTCCAAAAAATTAGGGCCACATGGGGGACACGTGCCTAGTGGCCAGGGCTAACTACCTGCCCCCACCGGCAGGGCCCCCAACCGCTTGACACGTGGTCATATCACACTCCATAAAACCTTGGTTTTAGCGCTTAAATTGCACGCTGAGGATTACGCACTCCATCTGCTGGTAGTGAGGTCACGTGGTGGCCATATGGCTAGGGGCTAGCCCCCACTGCAAGTGCTTATCTGCTAGCTCCTCTCACTCTTACGTTGGTGGTCATATAGACTTCCATATGGCCTTGGGTTGGCCTCTCAAGGCTGTCCCCCATCCAACATCTCCACTCGTGGTTTTTGGGGTTTGCTCTGACGTATGGTTCGTGGTGGGCGTCGTGGCCATGGAGCTGGGGTTAAGCCTTGGCCCACGGTCCCGCCCCTTGGTCCTCTTAGGCATGGTGACCAGGGCTGGGGCTTAGTCTCAGCCCTACCTCCAACCATGCCAACGTTCAACTTTAAATACATCCCCTCTTCTATCTATGTCAAGTAACATTGTAGCGGAGTTGGCGGAGGTCTTTCTTGGTCTATGCAAGATCCGATGTTCGATTCCCCGTGGGCTGTTTGACCTCCATACAAAATTTTGGTCGGCCACGTGGCACTCCCTCATTGGGCCACCATAACAAACATTCAACCAATGAAAATAAACCACGCCTCAACCAATCAGCTGATGCCAAATGTCGACCAACCATTGGCCGATGAAGGACCCAATCATCCTACCAAATCATGGCCCAGTCAGTATACGAACTGCTGACTGGGCATCCTTACAAACCATTTTTCAGATTTTTAGTTGTTTCCCAAATCGATGAGAACATGATATAGGGAGCATCCAATGTTGGATTTGAGTGAAATGAGTTTCGTTGGATTCAGGTCATCGAGATCTATTGAATCGTACATGTTTCGAGCTCTGTCGCACACTTTCAATTTTGAGCATTTTTTTGATCCCTTGGATCACAAGACCATTCTATACTTGATCAACATTACCATCTTGAAAGTATAGTACTTATTTGCTTTGAGTGAAGGAAACTTCCACTAATGGAATGGTGCTAGATAGGATATTAATAATGTTTTCCAAAAAAATTAACCTGTTAAAAATATGTTCTTCACATTTCAAAACACTTCACTAGGAACGATCATTTAAAAATTTTAAAAATATTTTACGGGTAAAATGCCCTATAAAGAACAAAATGCCCATCAAATTCCAACCCTACCTGTGTCCATGCCTTGATTTCAGCATAAAAGGACATAATAGTTGGATACAAATGACCCTATTATACAAATATCAAATAGAAAGGTTTCTACATTGTCAAAGCAATCCAAACCACATAAAATATATAGAGAAACATTATGAAATGAGTACTATAAAATAATGATAATTATATTTTTTTTACCTCTTTTACTACAAAGGAACAATAAGCAAACAAACATACTCTCACTGCAAACAATCAACCAACACCGCCTCTTCATGAAATATGTCTATTAACCCATAAAACAAAATATATTGAACCTTATATATTACCATTAGCCAATACTTGCAACAATAAACAAACGATGTTGTTTATCAAGCCACAAATTCCCTCGAAAAGTTATTTTTTGCCAAAATCCAGTGATTTTTTTTTTCTTTCAAAAACTCTGATCATAAAAGTGTTTGAATCGGTTTTTTGATGGTGGAAATGGATCCCGCACCATCAAAAAACCCCGGTCACCCAAAATGCTAAAGTTTGACACTATAACCTAAATTGCCAAAATTTCTGCCAGACTTTAACAAAAATCATGCTAGAATTTCCACTATCTTCCCAACAAATTTGTAACATCGTTAAACTACTCCTAAACAAACAACATACCAACATACCCGTTAAACTACTCCTAAACAAACCAAACATACCCACATTTCGCGCAATCAACCAAGACCTCTTCATGAAATATGCCCATAAAACAAAATATATTGAACGTTATATATTACCATTCACCAGTCCTTGAAATTACTTAATTTTGAACGAGTAAGATAAAGCCCACACTCTCCCCATATTTTGATGGAGGTGTTAGGGTTCGATGGTTTTTTATTAATTAGACTAATTTAAATGGGATGAAATGCAATTTCACTACTTTTGTGACCGTCGGATTAGAGGACGGGTTTCACGATCTTGAGGTTGCCCTAATTTTCAAGGTATAAATCCGGCTTAAGCCCATGGTGGTTGGATGAGCAAACGTGTGGCGGCGACGAAGGAATTGTCTAGAGCTGCTGCTGTTTTCTGTCTACAACTGCAATAATGCAGATCTTCGTTAAAACACGTAAGTATTCACACCTCCCATGGCACCTACTTTGCCTTTTCCGTTGCTTTGGTTCCAAAGTAACTTCTTGAAGGCTCATTGAGGGTTTAAGGTTTCGACAAAAATGTTTTATGTATATGTGTTTGATGAAAACCCCAGATGCGTCAATAACTCCTTTTCCTTTCCTCTGGTGTGTCTGTTTCTCGGGGCTAAAGTTGTGCTAGGGTAATTATGCTGTAGGGTTTCTAAGGGTATTAGGGCTTCGAAAATTTCTTCTCAGTCCCAGTACCATAAAAATGCTCTTCATCTGGCTGTGTAACTTCTCAATAATGCAGTAATAATTAGATTCCACACAATAAATAATGTAATGATTGTTCTGCATGACCTCAATTTGCCATACAATAGATTTGGTTCTCAAAACAAAGAGTAAACCCACAGTACAGAAAAATCCACGTCTAGTGATCCACAGACACGCAAATATAGTTTATGTACTGTATGAAACATTCAAAGTCCACTGAACATACAAAATACCTTAGATGCTCCCCGCGAAAGGATTCCAGAGGACCTCGCTTAGCCTCAGAGGTTCGGATCACCTGCATCTTCAACAACACTGTCCTCATTCACAGTTTTGGCAAGATGCTGATCCCTGGATGAGGAACCTTTTGCACAAGATTAAGATTTTCATAATTTGTTTTGGGATCACTTGAGTTTCCCTTGTGACTAGTACCCTCAATTGCTTCAAAACTATCTTCTGCAGGTTCCTTCTCTTGTTTACCATCAGTTTTATCAAACATATCTACCCGTTATTAATCGGAGTATTATCTAACTCAGTGTCATCTTGCAAGGGGGGTCTGTTGCGACAAGGAAAATTGAAGGTTTCTCTGTGATGTTTTGAACATCTCGGGCCTCAACACCAAAAACGTTAGTAACTGATTCGCAAGCTTCACCATTTTCATCATATAAAAGATTCTTTGATTCAATTTCTTCTGTTTCTTCTTTCTGAACAAAAGACGTTTCATCCTTATCAAACAGTTGTCCAAACACATCAAAATAATCATCTAACTGATCGTGTAAGCCATCAACAGTGTCCACCTGAGCCAAATCTGGAGACCTACATGTTACCTCCAGCTCATTACCAGCTACAAAATCCATTTCTTTGTACGGAAGTAATAATACCTCTGAATCCCCAACCACGGGAAGAGGAGACTCTGTTTGAGATCCATCAGGCAGACTTAAATCAGATTCAGGGATGGAATTTTCTACACAATGATTCTTAATTTGCTGCACATTTTCTGATGTTTCAAAAGAAACTTGCCCTTGATATAACATATCTTCAGATCCAGTTGGCGATCCAAGATAGTCCAACTATCCAGTATCTTCTTGTGGACCAGATACATTCCATTCAGTATCTTCATTCAAAGCAGGTCAATCTGCAACTCTACATTCCAGCAGAGAAGACTCATTTGTAGCTTTTTTTTTAAACTGCCAAGGCTCTTTGTTGAGGCAATGAGACTTTCTTTGATGTTTGTATAGACGGGATAGGCAATTACAAATCAAGAAATAGCTCATACACCACCGAACAATAATTACATTCACAATAGTGAACTGTGCTTGCATATCTTTCTAGCGGCGGTTGCAGCTCAGAGTCAGTTGCTCCTTAATCCTTTTCTGAGCAATCTCAACAGAAGTGTCAGTCTACTATTCTACTCAATCATCATTATCATCAGCTTCCTCATTATGGCCTTCTTGGCTCCCTCGAGGAGATTGATCATCTTCATCATGAGGTTTCTTCTTTGAAACCTTTGCATTCACATCGTGGTTTTTCTTCTTAGGGGAGTACAGCCACATCCATGCTTTTGCCTTTGCCTTAGTTTTTCTTGTACTCGACTTGTTTTTATTACAGCTAGCCAAAAAATGATTCCATATACCTATATTCTGCTGTGTGCTCTTATCATGAGGTTCGAGGGATTGAGCCTCATCATTTTGCTTGGATGCTGCAGCCTTGTTAAATTTTTCTAATTCTGTAAGAGCCAGTCTGTTCCAATATTGCAATTGTTTTATAGCTTCTGTTTGCTGCTCTTCCAGCTTCCTCCAGGACTTTGCATACTCCTTGCCAGAAAATTTGTCCAGCTGCTCCATCTTCAAACACCATCCAGGCTGGCAGGATTTCTGCTCTGATACCACTGAAGTGTGCTAGGGTAATACTGCCCTAGGGTTTCTTTGGGCATGAGGGCTTTAGAAATTTCTTCTCAGTCTAGTACCATAAATGGCTCTTCATCTGACAGTGCAATTTCTCAATAATGCAGTAATAATTAGATTCCACACGATAAATAATGTAATATGAATGTTCAGCAAGACCTCAATTCAGCCAATACAATAGTTTTGGTTCTCAAAACTAGTAAACCCACACAACAGAAAAATCCATGTCGTAGTAATCCACAGTTACACAAATATGGTTTATGTAGTATGAAACAATTAAAGTTGACTGAACGTACAGGATACCCTAAACAGATAACTGTTCACAACTAGGAGGCCTCATGCAATGCTTCGTATGAGCAGACTGCCTTAGATGCTGCCTGCAAAATGATTCCAGAGGACCTCACTCAGCCTCAGAGGTTCAGATAACCCACAGAAACACTTTAGAAAACTTGGAAGTGTCACAGGATTACTTCAGGGAACTCGCTTTATCATAAACCATGTCAGATGTCACAGAAAGGCCCGTTGTACAGTCACAAAAACCTTTGGTTCATACATTTGCTTGGCCACCGAATGGAGAGAATCCTTCGTACAGTCACAGAAAAACCTCGAATCAGATCTTTGTTGGCCTTGGTAATTGATCTGTCTCAGAAAGATTCTTCCTTTTATCACAGGAAAATTCGAAGGTCTTCAACCCTGACTTGTCCTAGAAATATGCTATAGTTTGACCTCCAAACAATTCATATGATTTTAGGAAAATTTCGGAATATCTTGCTTTAGGAGGTTACGGCCTTAGAGGGGATTTGTCTATGTTGCAGGAAATGTAGGGCATACGAAACGCTGAAATGCGTATGGTACGGCCCTGAAACGCGTTTCAGGCCATACTGCCAAGTTTCACGAAACTGAAACGTGGCCAGTATGGTCTGAAACGCGTTTCAAGGCCGTACGACTCATGTTTCAGCTTTTTACTTGTGTTAAAAAAAATAATTAATTTGTTTTCTAATTTATTTTTAGGTTATCCTAGTGACTTCTAGTTGCTTCTAGATCCCTGTCTAAAGTTATAAAAGTGAACTTTTGCCCTAGTGTTGATATGCAGTTCATCCTTTTACTTAAATTTTTAACATGAACATGAAATGACTCAGGATGTTTGAGAGTGGTTTCGCCCTCATTGGATTTCATATGGAGAAAGTAGAATTTTAGATCTCACTCAAAATCCAGCACACTTATCTGTTTTTCAGGATTTCAGGATTGGGGGGATTGCAATGTTTCCATGGGATTTTATCATGTATTAGGGTATGGAACTTGTATTTAATCAAGAGAACCAAGCCCTCTATGCAGGGGAGACTCCCAATAATGAAGAGCATGTAGGGTACTAGGGTATGAAACTTGTATTTAATCAAGAGCACTAAGGTCGTTCGACTATGTAGGAGGAGACTCCCAATCAAGCACGCGACAAGAAATTAGAAATTTCTCGTGGCTGATTTTGGATATTTCTATTTTCATTATGTGATCATTCATGAGTAAATGTGATGTAAATTTAGAGACTTATAGTTTATACATTGACAATTGACAATTTTATCATAATGTAATAAATTAGAATGTATCATATATGCTTTATGATTGCACCTATTTCTTAAATGTCTTAGTATATATATATATATATATATATTCGCATTTCCCTGTTTCCAAAATTTGGGGAGGTCGCGTTTCGTATCACTTCCCGTTTCGGAAACTCGTACCCGTTTCCCTGTTTCGTGCAACCTAGGGATTCGTTGACTTGTCAATCTTCCTGAGGCCAGAACTGCTATGCTATGCTTGGGAGACCCTCACTGGTCTGTGCCACAGACTTATCTTGACTCAGGATGCCACTATTTCAGAACAGGATGATTTGTTCTTCTGCCTCAGAACAGATTCGAATAGTCTCGGGAAATCTTTGTTTAGCTTCAGGCTGCCTCTGGTACTTCAACCTTAATCATGAATTTGCCTTGGAAAAAACCATCCAACCTCAGGAGACTTAGCTCAACTTACTGCTTCCTTGGTGAAGAATTCCCTGTGCCAGAACAAGGCAGGAAAAAAAGAACAGAAAATAAGTGTATCAACCTGGGTGGAATCTTTCACCACTGAAATCGATAGGAGAAAAGGGGTCTTAAAACCCTCAGAGCCTCAGGCTCAAGAAACACAAAGATAAATGATCCAGTTCAAGGAATCCAATCCTTTTATATTTATAGATTTCTTTGAGGGGATCTTCCTCCTTAATTTATTGAGTGAGGTTCTCTCAAAACCCCCAACTAAGGGTTTCTTTGCCCAGCTGCCCCGAAACGTCCCCAAACATTGGGTATTTTGGGGTTTTGCCCTTTAGCAAGCACTATAGCATACAGGGATCGATAGGCTACTTCGTCTTTTAGGCAATTAATTTCTTGGGAACATTACAGGGGCACTGTTAACATGCAACTGAAAAAAGAAAAGAAAAATAATGTGGAATTTGTGCAATAGCCAGATATGATACATGGCGATGTCAATTCACTAAAACAATATCATTTTATAAAATCTATTTTTCAAATATATTTATACTATTTATTGATATTTTAAAAATATATTGATATTAGTTTAGTACTTGGTAAAATTTATACTATGTAATCATATACTTGTTCAGTATTTAGCATTGATTTCGGAACTGGTCAGTCATAAGCCACACATGTGATATCTTTTGTGTGCTCTCTCTCCCCTGAAGCTCTGGGAGCTGGGGAGGTGATGTGTTCAACTCTCTTATACACACAGGGTTAGGCTCTATAATCAGAATAGATGGTTTACTCCGCTTCCTATAGTTAGGTTAATGGTTTACCTTGTTTACTGCTGACCATGCATGGAAGTACTGGGTATTTTACATAATGTTTTTCTTGGTGAAAAATATTGCGAATTACAATTTTTTTTCAATTGGGATCAAATCCCTCTTCATACTCTAATACTCAATATACACAGGGCACATATGCAGGGTTAGGATGTATCAAGGCCACTTTATAACCCATTTTGGTTATGGAGAGAAATATAAGGTGTCCTTTTCTGAAATGGACTCTTCGTTGTCAGTAGCATAGAAGTAAAACTTGGGCACCTTCATTATTATTAATGGCAGGGAATAAGGGGGCTGTGAAATGTCCAGTTATAAGCTCCTCTCTCTCAGTTATAGGCTTCTTTATATATATATATGTCAGCTGTTTGCCATGGTGAGTAGTGTGTACATAAGCACTTTGGTCTAATGCTTAAGTGGTGAAGTCATGTCAAAGAGATCAGGTCAGGAGAAGTATCTTGAGGCTTATTCTTCCCCTTTCCAAGTCCAATTTGCAGGCTTTTGACACCAAGGGTGCTACTATAAGGATATTGTGCTTTGGTACTGTAGTTAATATTCTTGTCAGCTACCATTTAAATTTCATGACTGATATTTGTACTATCTACAATTTATTCTCTTGGATTTGCACCAATCGGTGAGTTTTCATGGAAATCCTCATAGGATTCTACACTCTTGAAATATTTAGATGGGCTGTGGCTTTCAGTTATATTAGCGGTGGGTAAGCCTGAGTGTTTTGACTGGATTTGAACTTGTGACCTATGGTTGTCCTAGTTGCAATATGGGGTTTTTGATTTTTAGTGTTGCAATTACACCACTTAGTGATTTAATCTGCATTCCATTGTGTAATTTGCTGTGGTGGGGCAGGAAGTGTTTATGAAATATTATTTTAATGAAATTATTTAGAAATGGTGCAGTTGGCTTTGTAATATTTAAATTTCCAGCCATCTGTGTTGTCTTAAAATGGGCCAAATTCTCAGGGATGAAGTTCTATAGTCAAATAGCCCAAACTGCTACTTCCAACCAAATTCCTACTGATTTTGGTGGATAATTTCTTCCAGAAATGGAAGGGGTTAAAATCTCAGGGATGAAGTTTCATAGTCAAAAAGTTCCATCAATCAACTGGAACTGTGACTGTTCTATAGTCAAATTTCCCATCAATCAACTGGAACTGTGACTTCCACCAAAATTCTTACTCAATTTGGGGGATAATTTCTTCCAGAAAAGGAGGGGGTTTTGTACTTATCAACTTGCCTCATATATAATACTTCTGAAGTATCAATTGTTTAAGTGTTGTTAATAGTCTTGTTTGGTGGCTATGATTGGTTTAGAAATAGTTTATAAATGGGGCATTTAAAATTCACAGGACACTCCCAAAACAAATAGAATTGTATAAAATATATAAAAATGTCGAATTTTTTTCCTGTACGAACTGTAGTTTTTGAAGTTATCCAGTTTCTGTTCAGTAGTGCATTTTGGGGGGCAATTATGAAATGGATATGGGTGAAAGTAGATTCTAATGGATAAGTATTGTGCAACATATGGCATCTTTTAAATTGACTTTATTCAAGTGATTGAAATTTGAGACGATTCAAGCAGGAAAATTATTTAGGGGGCAGGTGGATGTAAAAAGGATACAGCTGAGTCAGGTTTTTGAATTTTTTACCTGTTAACAATTATATTACTGTTAACAATTATTACTGCTCTTGCATGCCAAATATTAAAACTGCTTTCATGCCAGAAAGACTGTTTGGCCCCTCTTGATATATGTAATTCCGTATTTCAAAAAATAACAAAAATAGCAGAATTTGGCTCTCAGAGCTGATAACTAAATGCTATCAAAATTCCTTCTCTGGATTGGAGGTGCCCTGAATTTCTAGATAAACGCTCTCTGTTCAGGTTGACAGTTGGAAGTCAGTACTTTGGAATCAGTGTCCCTTCATCTTCACATAAATCATGGTCTGGTTCTTCTGTTGGTCATGTCTTCTTGAACCTGCCTTATATTTGAATTGCTAATGTGCTCATCCAGGACCAAATGATGAAGTGTCCTAGTGTCCTTTCATCTTCACATAAATCATGGTCTGGTTCTTCTGTTGGTCATGTCTTCTTGAATCTGCCTTATATTTGAATTGCTAATGTGCTCATCCAGGACCAAATGATGAAGTGTCCTATTCACCTTCACAAGGTTCCCGGCACCTCCATTTATTTTAATATTTTAGAGTACCATAAACTTTTAAGCCAATTCCCATTCTAGAGTACCATAAATGCTTGAAGCCACTTTTTCCGATATTTATCCAACCTCATCCTAACATTACCCTCTCACTTTCTCTCTCTAACCATGACACTACTTTGCACATGGCCATCTTGTTTTCTTCTGTTAATATTCATACTGCTCTGTAATAAACCTCAGGAGCTTATACCTGCCTTGCGTGCCTCTTTCACTTCTACACATGGGGATTGGCTGTATCGGTATCCATCCTTTTGCATGTCATTGGAGGTGATAATGTCAATCCGAGGAAGATTACAAATTAATGCGGGGGGGGGGGGGGGTGTGCGGGCGGGGAGAGAAAGATACAGCAGGGGCTCTAATTTGTCTACTAACCAATTGGCCACTCCGTTGTCCACTCTCCCAGTATGTGAGAAAGATATGCTCATTTTTCTAGCTGCCTGATTTATCCATTTGAAAAGTCAATTGCTAAACCTGACATTTCTATTGAGTATGTCTGTAAGGAGCTTATACTACTCTTAAGCATGGCAGAAAGATACGCTCATTTCTTCAGCCACTTGATTTATCAAATGTCCTGTGCTTGAATGGTCAGTTGCTACACCTGACATTTTTGAGCATGTCTGTGAGGAGCTTATAATCCTCTTCTATCTTGCTGTTATGAAAGCCCCATGAATTACAGATTGCAAACCACATCTAGGGCTTTAAGCTCTGTTCATTATTAGATGCCCTGTTAATGAAGTTGGGGTCTATAATTAGGAATCCTTCATTATTTTTTTAGAGCCTGTCCTCTTGCTGGGCTGGGGTTACTTCTTTGCTACACCATTAAAATTTAATCTGACTTGATCCTCCTTGGGTGCGAGTCTGTAAGGGCTGTCTGTTCATGGATATGTGTGTATGCTTGTGTTTTTTAGACATTTTATGATGATTGGAGGTTTTGATAACTATAACTGAACACCCCTTGTATATTTGAAGTGATTGTAAAGACTGATTCTAAAATGAACACAACGCTATTAGATTTATCATTTTTGAGAAACCGATGTTAAGTACTCTCATTGAGATGTGCAGATATTCTTTTGATAAAAATAACTAATGATATGGAAACGTACCTGAACTAGAGGTTTTTATTTTTATTTTTTATCTTTTATTTTTCTGCAGTAGGAAAACCTATCGTAGTACCTGAACTAGAGTATATACCTCATCTAGGCATTTTATTTATTTGCCTAGTTCGATTAATCGAATTACCAAATGTTGGTACCGTTGTATCCTTCTGGATACCTAATTTTGTTATTTGGTATTTTAGTGGGTTATTTATCTCATTGTACTGATTTCATGCTGCTTTTTTCAGTGACTGGTAAGACTATTACCCTTGAGGTAGAGTCTTCAGATACAATCGATAATGTGAAGACTAAGATTCAAGATAAGGAGGGCATTCCTCCTGACCAGCAACGTTTGATTTTTGCTGGCAAGCAGTTGGAGGATGGGAGAACTCTCGCTGATTACAATATTCAGAAAGAGTCAACTCTACACCTGGTTCTTCGTCTGAGAGGTGGTGCCAAGAAGAGAAAGAAGAAGACTTACACTAAGCCTAAGAAGCTCAAGCACAAGAAGAAGAAGGTAAAATTGGCTGTTCTGCAGTACTACAAGGTTGATGACTCTGGTAAAGTGAAAAGATTGCGAAAGGAATGCCCGAACCAGGAGTGCGGAGCTGGTACATTTATGGCGAACCATTTTGACCGTCATTATTGTGGAAAGTGTGGTCTGACTTACCTCTACAAGACGGCTGGTGAAGAGTGATTTATCCTTTTTGATTCTGCTGCCACCGATGGCGTATTGGTCGTTAGATTTTCTTTTTAAGATGTGACAGGTCTAAATGTTTTTGGCGTTGGTTTAAATTAGTTTGAGACTAGGAACATTCAATTTCCTTTATTGGCATAAGTATTGGAAATTATATCAACTCTGTTGAAGCTAAGTGTTTCTGTTTATTTCAACCACTGATACGGAACATTATAAAAGGTTTTTGGTTATTAGTTTTGTTTCTACTACTGTTATTTGAACGCTATCTTAGTCGTCCTTTCAAATGAGCTTATATTATTGTCACTTTCCTGTTGTAATTTAAAATCCTATATAACTTCAATTTTTAAATGATGTTAACCATTCTACAGGTGAATGTATTTGCTTTCACTAGGATAGGAATAACTTGTCCAATGTGAAGGTTCACATATTTGCTTGGAAATCAAATCTTCTGCCCATTGATCCCTCGTCATGAATTTTTCTGTGCTGTATGGTGACAATATTTTCGTTGTTCTGAAAAGACCCAAATGTGTCACCTGTAGTTGGTTCACCTGAAAACGTAGTATTCCTTAAAACAGCATAAGGAAATCAGTGTATGACTACTATGTCTCTGCATTTCCTCGAGGGGATCCCCTATCCGCACGCAAAATTGGAAAACACCAACCAAAATAGGATCTAACATGCTTATCCAAGAGCAAAAAAGATATAGTGAAATATATAGATGGATAGTTTTTAATTACGGGCAGGGGCATAACTGGAGAAAGCTGAGCATGTATTCATTGTTTTCTTGGATTTTCCACTAACCTTGAGCCAATGTCAATCCTCTTTTTGAAAGTTAATCCACTTATTCGTTTTTTTCCCCTGTATACACGTGAGAAAGAAAGAAAGAAATATGAGAAAAATTCTAATCCACTTATTCGTTTTTTTCCCCTGTATACACGTGAGAAAGAAAAGAAATATGATATACACGTGAGAAAGAAAGAAAGAAATATGAGAAATATGAAAGAAATATGTATACACGTGAGAAAGAAAAGAAATATGATATACACGTGAGAAAGAAAGAAAGAAATATGAGAAATTCTTGAAGAGATTTTTTAATTTAGTCTTCCCAGTCATCCAGTTGATCAATCATTGAGTCTGCACATATATATTAATTTCAGTGATTTGAAGAAATTCAGCCAATTGGAAAAGTTTAAGAGCAAACAATTACACAAAATTATTTGATGCCAACCCAATGTTACAATAAAAGAATAGATGTGTATCATCTAGTAGTTGAATGAGTTTTGCACTTCCGATGGATGGATTCTGTTGGGCTGCTCCATAAAAAAAAGTTCATGATTTATGTTATGTGGGTATGTTGGTGATGATTTAGGACGGCTTATTTTTTTTGGAGTAGTCTTTAAGTGTGATTTTTTGGAGTTTATGATGCATTTTTGTTCAAAATCCGGTGGGAAAAAATTGTGGTCAAATATTGATTTGTGTTGTTTAAATTGGGGTTTTGACTACATATGGATTCAGCACCTCCAAAAACCCTTGAGACACTTTAATTGTGAAGAGTTCACCCATCAAACTTGTGATTTCAATGAATCCCTGTCGGACAAAGAAACTTTTCAAAAACTCATACTTGAAGACTACTCGATTTCTTTTAGTTTTTTGTCTAACCAAACTTTTAATAATAAATAAGAATAAAAATTATATTTTTATTGTTAATTATTCTATATATAATAATAATAATAATAAAATTATCCGGAGACTTTTGTGGTTGGGTTTTGAAGAGTGATGTTCTGAAAATGAATCCATAGGTGCCATATTTAAAAGTCTACATTTTGAGTCACAAATTGGACTCGTCATCAGGACAAGCTTGCCGAGCGAAGAAAAGAAAAGAACAGATGAATAATGTGTATTTGAGAAATAATAAGTCAACAGATCTTTCAATTTTAATGTTGGTCCTTTCGAGTAAATGAAACTCTTTCTAGGTATCCCTTATGTGCAGGCCTACTATAGGTGTTTGGAGACTTCTGTGGTTAAGTTTTGAAGAATGATGTTCCAAAAATGAAATTCACAAGTGCCATATTGATTACATTTTGAGTCACAAACAAGACTCATAATCAAGACAAGCTTTTTGAGAATAGAAAATATGAGAGAAAAACAATGTGAATTTGAGAAATAATAGCAAATCTTATCTCAATTTTAATCTTGGTCCTTTCGAGTAAACAAAACTCTTTTTAGGTATCCCTTTTGTGTAGGGTTACATTGTTGTTTAGAGACTTTTGTGGTTGAGTTATGAAGAATTATGTTTTTGAAATGAATCCACAAGTGCCATATTTAACAATGCAATTTTTAAGTCGAAAATTGGACTCATCATTAGGAGAGGGTTGTCTAGAGAAGAAAAGGACAGAAGAATAATGTGAATTTGAGAAGAAATGAATCCACATGTGCCATATTTAAGAGTCTATATTTTGAGTCACATATTGGACTCATCATTAGGATAGGATTGTCGAGAGAAGAAAAGGGAAAACTTTAGGGGTTAATATTTGTAGGTGGGTTAATTTTCTATGCTTTTTCCAAAAATAAAATCCGTTGATTTTCATTTTTTCTAAAAATTATTTGCCCAAGTTTTATATTACAAAGTTGTTTCACCTTAAAAATTGCCAATATTTCATATAGATTAATATAAAATCATTATAAATATAAATATTTCTACAAAAATATAACGAAAGGTTTTACAATTTGCATATTAGTAAGATTTGCCGAGGGTTTTAAACTTGAGATAAATTTCTATCCTTCAAATTTTCCTTGGGTCACAGAAGAATAATGTGAATTTGAAAAATAATAAGTCAATAGATCTTCTCTCAATTTTAATCTTGGTCGTTTCGACTAAATGAAACTCTTTCCAAGTTTTCCTTCCATGGAGGGTTACTATTATTGTTTGGAGACTTTTGTGGTTGAGTTATGAAGAGTGATGTTCCGAAAATGAATCCACAGCTGCCATATTTAAGAGTCCTATGTTTCGAGTCACAAACTTGATTCATCATGAGAACATGGTTGCCGAGAGAAGAAAAGGATAGAAGAATAATGTGAAAGTCAACAGATCTTTCAATCTAAATCTTGATCCTTTCAAGTAAACAAAACTCTTTCCACATATCACTTCTGTGCAAGGTTACTATTGTTGTCCTTTTCTTTTGTTGACAAGCTTGTCATGATATTGAATGCACAAGCTTGTCATGATATTGAATCCATTTTGTGACTCGAAACATTGACTTTTAAATATGGCACATGTGGATTCATTTGTTGAACATCACTCTTCAAAACTAAATCACAAAAGTCTCCAAACAAGAAGAGTACCCATAATATTCAAAACCAGAATTGGTGGCTGGACCGGTCCACGTACCAAACTAGGTTTCAAAATGAGATTGGTCAAACCGGGATTGGTCAGATCTCAATGAAGTGGTCTTTAAAAAATACATAAAATATTTAGTTTCTAATGAAAAAAACTATTTTAAAGATTTAAAACCATGATTCCAAACCAAGAGAGACAAAATATGCAAAGTTTGCTCGTTTATAAACCATGTAATAAAGGTGAATATATAAAATTGGCATTGAGTGCAATACGTATCGTCAACAAAATACATAATCAATGAGGCTCTAAATCACCTTTGGAGTCCAAAAACAATGCTGGAAGCTATGAGACCATTGACTTACTACAAGTCTACATATTAGTGATCAATATGATCACTCATCATGATCAAACTCATCACCACTAATGGACAGGGGATCATAAACATGAGCTACATAAATAAGCAAGCTCAGAGTTTAACGATTCCTAAAACGATTCCTAAAACACCTTTGCAACCTTAGTAGTAGTGGTAGTAAAAATAGACATCAAAATTACAAATAATTGATCAACATGATCACTCATGAAACTCATCATTGATTCAATGATACTAGAAATTGGATCATATTCATAAACAAGAGATACATAAACATCATATAGCTCAAAGTCTCTAGACTTGGATTGCTCAACTTTATAATATGATAGAAATTGAAAAAGTTTAACAAGCATAACCAGTGATTTTGGTTTGAGTGAAGGGTTCATCTCCTCAACCTTATAATGTGGTAGAAAAAGCTTAGCATGCCTAACCAATTATTTTCCTTGAGTGAAGGGTACATTCTTGTTAAGGCCATGGTAGAGGAGTTCAACAATCAATACTACCAACATCAACAGAGTTCAACAATCAATGCGACCAATATCAAGGTTCTTAAAGGGATTCATGCTTTTGATCAAATGTCAATCTCACACCCTTATGCATGATAGAATCAAATGGAAACATTGCGAACCCCCAAACCATGAAATCCTGAAAACCATTAAGTTTGCTGAATTTTGAGTGAACTCTAAACTTCTAGTTTCTCCATATGAAATCCAATGAAGGTTGAAACCACTCTCAAATATCGAGAGTCATTTTATGGTAATGTTAAAAATATAAATAAAATGATGAAAATGAAAATTAAATAAAATGTCACTTTTACTTTAAGAATTTAACATTACCATTGATTGCGTTGCCAGGGTTGAGATGTGTGAGGCAAAGGATAGGGGAGACATGCTTTTCTTGGACATGTTTTTGAAGGAAAACAACCCCAAATTCTTTCAAAATGGACTTCAAAACTCACAAAATTACATTTTGTGGGGTCTGTCGCTGGCCTGGCAATAAACCGACCGGTTTATGGGAAAATTGGCCGGTTCCTTCATAAACCGACCGGTTTATGGTTGGGCTAGACGAAAAAATCGGCGGGTTTGCTAAAAATATCAGGTTTTTCAAACGGTTTGATGGCCTAGGCTAATGAACCAACCGGTTTGACCATTTTACGGTTCGAATCGACTAGTTTTGAATACTATGATAGTAACCCTACACGAAAGGGATACCTGGAAAGACCAAGATTAAAATTGAGAGAAGATTTGTTTACTTATTGTTTCTCAAATTCACATTATTCTTATGTCCTTTTCTTCTCTCGATAAGCTTGTCTTGTTGATGAGCCCAATTTGTGACTCGAAACTTAAACTTTTAAATATGGCACATGTGGATTCATTTCCATAACATCACTCTTCAAAACTCAACCGCAAAAATCTTCAGACAACAATAGTAACCCTACATGAAAGGGATACCTAGAAAGAGTTTTGTTTACTCAAAAGGACCAATATTAAAATTGAGAGAGAAGATCTGTTGAGTTATTAGTTCTCAAATTCACATTATTCTTCTGTCCTTTTCTTCTCTCGATAAGCTTCTCTTGATGATGAGTCCAATTTGTTACTTGAAACATAGACTTTTAAATATGGCACCTACGGATTCATTTCCGAAACATCACCCTTCAGAAAACCACATAAGTCTCCAAACAACAATAGTAACCTTGCACAAAAGGGATACTTAGAAAGAGTTTCGTTTACTTGAAAGGACCAAGATTAAAATTGAGAGAAGATCAATTGACTTAATATATCTCAAATTCACATTATTCTTCTGTCCATTTCTTCTCTTGACAAGCCCGTCTTAATGATAAGTCCAATTTGTGACTTGAAATGTCGACTTTTAAATATGTCACTTGTGGATTCATTTTCGGAACATCACCCTTTAGAACTCAACCACAAAAGTCCCCAAACAACAATAGTAACCTTGCATGGAAGGGATGCCTAGAAAGAGTTTTGTTTACTCGAAAGGACCAAGATTAAAATTGAGAGAAGCTATGTTGACTTATTATTTCCCGAATTCACATTATTCTTCCATCCTTTTCTTCTCTCGACAAGCCTGTCTTGATGATTAGTCCAGTGTGTGACTCGAAACGTAGACTTTTAAATATGACACTTGTGGATCCATTTCCAGAACATCACTCTTCAGAGTTCACCCACAAAATTCTCCAAACAACAATAGTAACCCTGCATGGAAACCTGGAAACAATTTCAATTACTTGAAAGGACCAAGATTAAAATTGAGAGAAGATCTGCTGACTTGTTATTTCTCAAATTCACATTATTCTTTCGTCCTTTCTTCTCTCGACAAGTTTGTCCGGATGATTAGTCCAGTTTGTGACTTGAAACATAGACTTTTAAATATAGCACATGTGGATTCATTTTCGAAACATCACTCTTTAGAAATCAACCATAGAAGGGGATGCCTAGAAAGAGTTTTGTTTACTCTAAAGGACCAAAATTAAAATTGAGAGACTCTATTGACTTATTATTTCTCAAATTCACATTATTTTTTTTCCTTTTTCTTCTCTACACAAGCATGTCTTGATAATGAATCCAGTTTGTGACTCAAACATAAACTTTTAAATATAGCACATGCGGATTTATTTCCGGAACATCACTCTTCAGAAATCAACCACATGAGTCTCCAACCAGCAATAACCACGAGTCTCCAACCAGCAATAGTAACCATGCACGGAAGGGATACATGGAAACAATTTAGTTTACTCGAAAGGACCTAGATTAAAATTGAGAGAAGACTTGTTGATTTATTATTTTTCAAATTCACAATATTCTTCTGTCTTTTCTTCTCTTGACAAGCCCGTCTTAATGATGAGTCCATAGACTTTTAAATATGACACCAGCGGGTGGATAAAACTCAACCATAGAAGTCTCCAGACAACAAAATGGATACTTGGAAAGACTTTCAGTTACTTGAAAGGACCAAGACTAAAATTGAGAGAAGATCTGTTAACTTATTATTCCTTTTCTTTTCTCGACAAGCTTGTCTTGACGATGGGTTTAGTTTGTAACTCGAAACATAGACACTTAATATGAAACTTGTGAATGAAATTATATTTAAATTTATTATAAAAGACCTCTAATGCAACAAAATTATACAATATAAGTATTCTATATTTTATAATCCCAACAATTTTTAACGTTAATCAGGGTTGTTATTTTGAGTGGATAGAGAAATAGGCTAACATAAAAATTAGCAAAAACATTGATATGCAGTCTCAGCGTTTACTTCAAGTGAGGACATGTTATCTAAATTAGCAAAAGCATTTATCTGCATGTGCTTTGAATCAATTGATCACTGCGTTTAAATTTAAGGATATTGTTTACCTCATTTATGGATCAATTATGAGGAAGCAATTGAAAGTTATAATGTGAGTGATTATTTTATTATTATTATTATAATATTTTATAATTATGTATAAAAATTATTTCATGGATTTATGTTGTGGATAGTATTGTGACTTAAACTAATTTATATTACAATTTGAATTTAACTATTTGAGCTAATCCATTCCAATTAGTTAGACACAATGTAAGATAATCATAAAATGAGAGGTGTATGTGAAAGGTGTTAAAATTATATAAAGAAAACCTTCCTATAGTACTCAAAATATTGGACACAGTGTAAGTTAATCATAAAATGAGAGCTGTATGTGAAAGGTGTTAAAATTATATAAAGAAAACCCTCCTATAGTACTCAAAAGATTTGTAACTGATTTGCAATGCATAGAATTCAATCATTTAAGCTTAATCCATTGGGCAAAAGATGACCCCAATTAAGCCTATTCAAAATTAGGTGTGCATGTGAAGGATGATAGGAATTTGATCACTTTGAGCTAATCCCTTGGCGGTAGGAGATGAACTCAGATAGGGGTGTGTGTGGGGACAAAATAAATTTCCTAGAATATGAGACGAAGCTCAGGTTAATTTAATTAGATTTGGGGTTGGTGTTGTAGCTTTATCAATCTGATCATTATTCGCAAAAGTTAGTCACTGGGTAAGGCACAAATAACTGTGTGATTTGAGATCAACATTGTAACTTTTTAATAATCTCATCATAATCCGTTTTTAATTTTGTTTGGAAAGATTGTAGAAAAGCAAGCTTGGAGAATCCACATTAATAATAGTGGATTGGGTGAACAACTCTTACAGATAGAAATTTAATTTAATGCTAGAACCAATTATGATATGTTTTTTAGTATGGAACTTTGTGGTTGACGATGAGATGACAACTTTAGAAATAGATAGATACAATTTCTAAAATGTGATGGGTAATCCCGTATTTAAGTTTGAAAGGTAGATAGGTAGATATGATGGATATTTTGATGTTAAATTTGAATTATTAAATATAAACTAATGTAGATCCATCTGTAAATGTGCATTTACTAAGTGTCGAGAAGGATAAAATGACTCAATGCAAATTTCTTTTTGAGTGAGAAAGTTATGAAACGGTTTGTACCTCGAGAGATTTGATTCTTCTCATCAATTGGTAGATCCATAATTAAGATGCATCTATATTGGTTCTTAATAATATTATTTAGATCTCTCAAAAGCAATTATAACTCTTTCGCTTTTAAATTCAATTAAAAAAACATTATAAAATTAAACTAAATTAAAATATTTATGAATTATTTTGATTGTGAAATGAGTTATGGTTTTTGGGCATGTGGTATTGATAAGCCATGATATTGTAACAAAACTTATATAGAAGTTAATACTATCCATGGTAAAGTGCGGGTGAATATCCATGGTTAAGAATCTTATCATATAGTAAGTTGTATTAAGTTTTTATGTGCTTATTAATTAAATTTAAATATATATATTTTTTTTGGTAAGCAAGAGAGGCACTTTATATTAGAAAGAAGAGAATACATATTGTTGGGAATCATGATTGTCGTTAGACCAAAACGCCCAGGTGTTAGTCAACGATCTCATCGCCAGAGATAAGTATCCATGAGAGGCGGTTAGTCTATGTCACGAAACACACGGGGAACATTGGTTTATCCAATGTCCAAAAATCTTCCCCACAACGCGAGACAAGCGTGTATCGAACTCGTGACCTACGCTCTGATACCAATTGTTGGGAACACTGAGACGGGGGGTGAATCAATATTTCTTTTACAATTGTTATTTTACCAGTTTTTAGATCACATATAACCAGAACACAAAATCAACACTAGAATAAATGGTTTTTTTTAATCATAAATAACAAGGACTTCATTCCTATTCTTTACGATAAATTAAGTACAATATTACTTAGGGCTCCAACCTTAGATGAAGACTCCAATCTCCAATCCACTAGGCTCCAACCTATACTTTGCCAAGCACTGACTTGGACTTCACGAGGCTCCAACCTCTAGGGCTTCAACCCTATCTTCCCAAGGCTCCAACCTTGTCTTTATGAGGCACCAACCCTCTCACTGGTACATGCTCCACCCTGGTCTTCTTGAGGACTCTTATCCTCTAAGGCTCCAACCCACAACTTCATTTCTTCAATATGGATTCAATGGTTCCTCAAGGCTCCCAATATCTTCTTCAACAATCCCTTTTCAGAAGGTGTCTCCACAACTCTTCATTTTACCCGAACAATTTCTCCAATGTCACATCATGAGGGCCTTCAACAGTGCATCATGATTTTCAAGGGTGCCTTGGGTAATCTCCACAGGCTTGTGTTATAATTCTTCAACAGGTAGAGACATAATCCAACCTCGAGCCCTTACATATGATTGTCCCGAGCTGTAATATACAGGTCAAGCCTTCTATGTCACTGTAGTTTCGAGCTCCTACAGGAGACTACCTCAGGTCTGAGGTACTGAGGCTCTAATCATAGATCCAAGCTCACAGATCCGAAGATAGAGGTGATTGTTACTGTTAATTCGAGATTTTACAAGTGTTTTGTTACACTGTTTACCACAGGTTCGATGCTTCTTGCATTAGTAACAGATTTCACCTCTACGAGTGACTCTTCACAATGGTCTGATCTGATGTGAAGTCCGAACTCCAGAAGTTATCAGAGAGTTATGATTCCGAGCCTTCACAATTGTTACTGCCCAATTATTCAAGCTATCATAGGTTCATCCTTCAGGCCCTTTGCAAATATGAGCTTTTAATCCATAGATCTAAATCCTCTATTCACTTATCCGAGGCTCACTTATCTGAGGCTTCCAGATGTTAAAAAGTCGAACTGTAATCTCTCCACAACTTTAGATCTGAGCTTGAAAGACACTTAACACAAGAATTGTTCCCAAACTTTAATCTTCCTCGACCTCCTTTCTACTTCAATGCTCCTTCTCTGAATTCTTCACTGAATTGATGATTGGAATGAGGAGTCCGAGTCTTATATTAATACATGTTTTGACTTTTTTTGACGAAGAGATGTCCCTTGGCCATGGAGCTGACTTGTGCATGTAGGCTCATGTTGACCAACATTAAAAAAATTATTATATTTTAACTGGAAAAATAATTCTCTCAATATAAGAGGAGTCAGCAGGCGAGTAAGGGCTTGTTGGAAAGAGCTCATTGTCTTCTACGAGCTTATGCCAATTCCATCTTAAAATAGGGTCTTTTTACCATCAATATAATTATTTGTGAAACTGTCATCATTATTTCATCCATGGCAGCCTTTAGGATTTTATCTTTATGTTTTTGGCATTCAAGGTAACTTCTTTCTTAGGGCATCTCCAACAAAGATTGGGCAATGCATATAAGGGCTAGTTATTGGCTTGCCATCATAGATGACCAACATGGCTAGATTCAACAATGCAAACTTGATTTCATAAAGAAAATATTGCTAGGGCTTCGTTATGGCAAGTGCATCTAGAATTTCATTAATATACACATGCACCTAGGGTCAAGTCAAGTAATTAGGGTTGAAGTCTCCTAGGGTTTTCACAATATCTAAGTTTAGGGTTTGCTTCAACAATTCAACTATGATTCCATCAATGACAACTTTATTCAACAATCTCCCCCTTTTTCATTGATGGCAATACTCTCCCCCTTTCAACATTCTCTACCCATTTGACATCAATGGAAAATGGGGTGCCCAAGTACTCCCCCTATCAAGCTACTTCTTGACATGTTTCTCCCCCTGTCATGGTGCTCCTTCTTGTTATGTTGCTATTTGCAACTCCCTCTGTCATTGTGCCTTTATTTAATGGACTTGCTCCCCTTAAGCCTTTGCATGCCTTCATGGAAATGGATGAGGTAGATGATCAACCAAATCCCTCTGCCTGCATAAACTACTTTAACTCTTCTTTTTGCTCAAGATAAGAAAGATCGTTGCCTTGTGATCAAATGGAAGACATTTTCAACAATGGATGTGTAGTGAAGACATAATATAATGAAATTCTTCAATGGAATTACTCCCGAGAGATGAAATATTAAGAGATGATTGTCCATGTGTGAATTATCAAGGGTTTCATAGGGCTCTTCATGGATAGCTTCAACAAGACTAGTAAAGAATCACAAGCTCCCCCTAACACTATGCATGGTCTCCTTTTAGGAAGAATTTCATCAAAACTTGGAATATCATATCTACCAAAGATGTACTCATTAGATAAAAAACTTGAGTGTTCAAGAGGTTTTTTGATCCAGTTTGCTTCCTTCTCCATACTTGTGTAACTTTCTTTTCTGGCTTGGTAGTCATGGTTTTAGCTTGTTTAGGAACCCAAGTCAAGTTACAATCACAAGCCATATGTCCAATGTTATGACGTTTGAAGCATTACATCTTGTTCATCAATGAGGAAGCATGAATTCTTCTTGCAAGGTTACTTCTAGGAGACTGGCGAGGACCATTATATATGCCCTTGTGGTATGCCCTACAATCCTTTGCCATATGCCCAAAATTTGTACAAAAATAGAAATAACCAAAAAATATACTTTGGTACCTGGAGGATGGAGATTTCCTTGATGTACTTCTAAAGTCATTATGTCTTGTGATCCTTTGATCAAATTTATTGCCTCTTGCATTCTTGACACCATCTGCATATCTTCTTGGAATAAGGTTTCTTCCAATGTCATATTGTCTCTTCTCCTTGCTTTTGCTGGTGCTAGGGGCATCAATATTTCTTCAAAGCTTCTCCACATCCTTCTTGTTTGAAGCATTAGTGTTTGCATCATTTCTGTTTGAGGGTTCACCTGCATAACCAAGACCTGATTTATCAAGAGGAGATCTTTGATGACTTAGGATGTCATCTAGGGTTTGAGAGCTCTTTAGACTATTGTTCATATGATCAACTTATTTTCTTAGGAGATTAATTTCTTCTTTCATTATCTTGCATTCTTCATCCTTCTTTGCTAGATGGTTCTCCATTTCTTCCTTCATTCTTGTTGCTTCACATGATTGTGCCTTAAGTGAGGCGATTTCTGATTTTAATTTGGAGATCTCTTCATCCTTTTCTTCAAGTTGGCATGTCATGGCATTTCTTTCGTTTTTTGCTTCATCGACTTGTCCTTCTAGGAGTGCCAAAGCTTCCATCACCTTTTCTGCTCCCTATGCTTGTTTCTTTGCTTCTTCTAGTTGAGATTTAAGGGAGCAGACCTCTTCCTTGTATTGAGCAATTTTCGCTTCATGTTTGTTCAAGTCTTCATGTCTTTGTTCAAGAGGGTTGACAAAGTTTCTTCCCTTTTCTTTACTTTATCTAATTGATTTGTCATGGATATGACTTCTTCATGATGCCTTTTCTTGTTTTGATGCAATTCCTCCTTTAGGTTGATGAGCTCCTCATCTCTTTCTTGTATTTGAAACTTAACAATGTCAACTTCCTTCCTTGTTTTGTCAAGGTCATGGTCACCATCTTGTGCTTG
Source organism: Pinus tabuliformis (assembly GCA_031772625.1). Lineage (NCBI taxonomy): Eukaryota > Viridiplantae > Streptophyta > Pinopsida > Pinales > Pinaceae > Pinus > Pinus tabuliformis. The sequence goes on from CM062809.1 coordinate 71,850,488, forward strand.
CTTCTTGAGCTCTTCATTTTCCCTTTTCAAACTACATATCTCTTCTAGGGTAGCTACATGTTTTTCCTTGAGATATTCTTCATTTTCTTTGTGTTCTAGGTCCTCCTTGGTCTTGATGTCTTTACTCTTGTTTTCAGCTTCCTTTATGGGTTTTATATTTCCTTCTTGCTTTCCATCATTTCTTGATTAGAGGTCATGGTCAATGCTCCTTTTGAGTGAAGTGTTGCGGGCAACCCAAGTTGGTTCAAGTTTTGGGTCAAAGACTTCGCATTTTGAGGAGCAGAGCACGCAAAGCCGATGAAGTTATATTCATTGTGCAATGTTTTAGGGGCTTTAGGGTGGGTCAAAGCCCCTTATTTTGTAACGGGTATTGGGTTTTAAAGGATTTCCCCCAGAGAAGGAGAATGGCCGACGACATTAAGTTGCCTAATTTTAAAGGATTGGGATCAAAGGGTCCTGATCAATCCTGGTTTGTAGTTGATGTCGTATGGACAACAAGACAAATCACTAATGATGGTGTAAAGAAGGCACAACTCATCACATTGTTGCGAGAAAGAGCACTGACCTGGTATATGAAATACTCTGTGACTAACCCGATCGCTTCTTTGGATGAAATTAAGAAAGCATTGGTATCAAAATTCAAGAACCCGAAATCAGAATTGTAGTGCATCACGAAGCTAAAAGAAATCAAACAGACAATGACTGAATCTTTGTGGGAGTTGGATCAACGATTCCATGTGTTGATGGGTCAAGAAAGATTTGATATACCCCAAAAGCAACATAAAGAATGGTTCATAGCTGCGCTACTGCCACATATTAGGTTACCTTTGACACAATAGAAGATCACGACTCAGGTTGAAGCATTGGAGATTGCGATGACGCTGGAAGATTCGCTGATTGAGGATACTCATGTAGGAGTACATCAAATACAGATTCAGCTAGCCAATTTGACCTTGGAATTGCAGGACCTCAAGAAAGGTAAAGAGACAAGATCAGAAGTATGGTGTACAAAATGCAAAGCAGAGGGTCATTATAAGGATCAATGCCCCGTGTTCAGAGATTATATTACAAGTGGAGCGCCTAATCTAGTAAACCCAGGTCTGTGGTGCGAGATTTGTAGAACAAGAGACCAACATCGCTCTGAAGACTGCTACTTGTTGCAAAATTATGTACAGACCTCGAAGTAGCTGTTTTGTAACTTCTGTAGGTCAGTAGACCATGATGAGAAAAATTGCCGAAGTTATGACTTAATGATGGAGCGCACTGCTGATAGTTATAGACTGCAAGATGAAGGACATGCACACAAAGAGAAAGGCCAACACATTGGTCGAGGAGGATTTCAAGGAGGAGGAGGAGGAGGAGGAGCTGGTCGAGGACACGACCAGATTATCTGTTACAACTGTGGACAAGATGGACACTTCGCAAGAGACTGTCAGAACCCTATGACAACTTGCAGTTACTATAAGTCTTTTGATCACGTGATAGAAAAATTCCTCGTCCTTATTGCGAAGATGCAGGAGAAAAGAAACCAACAACCTGCAACAAATATTCAACTGAGCCAAGGGAATATCAATTGCGCATCGACATTGTAATGAGAAGTGGAGTTGTGATTGGAAATGATAAGACCAATGGGAAAAAGGAAGCTGAAGCCACATGGGTAAGAAAAAATACTAAAAAAACTCCTGCATTTGGTATCTCAAAGGAAAAGCAAGTATTCATGGAGGCGAGGCAAAGCTTTATGGATGATGGAGCCTCGACCTCTACTGCGCAACCGACTCAAAAGGATAACTGCGAGATAGTACCAATTGCGACACAAGATGTGGATCCGAATATTTTAAAGTCTTTTCTATAGACTTGCATGAAGTTGTTGAGAAATCAGAAGGCCATATAGGGATTACAGGAATTGATAGACTCTTGTGCTCCTAAAGAAGTACCGCAGAGTGAGATGCGCGCAGTGAATAATCTGCATAGACACAAGAAGCAAACTGAGAAGGAAATGAGGCTTACAATGCATATTGAGGAATACAACATGGATCAGGTTATCTTGGATCTAGGATCTAATGCCAATGTCTTGCCGAAGAAAACTTGAGAATTGATGGGTAAGATGAAGTTGCAATGGTCAACTATCCAGTGGAAGATGGCGAATCAACAGAAGATCGTCTCTCTAGGAAGATTTTCAGGTATCACAGTAGAATTTGATGGAGTGCGCACTACCTTTGACTTCAAAGTGATTGAGATTTTGGATGATAGTAATCCCTACCCTGAGTTTCTTCGATTGGATTGGGTGTTTGATAACATGACTAAAATTAACTTGAAGAAAAGGAAAATGATATTTGAAAGCAATAATATGAGAGTTATTGTTCCATTAGATCCATCGGAGGGAGCGAGATATACTGAACCCGTCAGAGAAGAATACAACGCGGATGGCATAGATAACATTTACCAGATAACAACAAAAGAAGAAGAATGGATTAACCCTACTGTGGATGGAAAAATGACTTGGGATCAAGATAGTTCCTGCACTTCAGATTCAGAAGAGGAATTGGAAAACTTGTAGAACAGGTTGCATGAAGTGTCTACAAGGCGATATGTAAAGATCACTAAAGTAGTGAGCTGTATAATAGATGAGGTACATGACTTACCTTTATATGATGGTTTAGGTGATGTAAATACTTTCTTTAGAGATTATGAAAGATGAGTACCCGAATGTTAGAGACTGTTAGCTCTGGATCAAGCACTGAGGGCTACTCCTGCTAGATGGTGGGGTACTCATAAGAAGAATATAGGAGATTGGCAAAAATGTAGAAGGTTGATGTGGGTAAGATTTGGTCAAGTAGAAACAGAGCTCGTAGACAAGTATGATGGCCAAAATGATCCTAGAGACCACATACAACTCTGTATGGCAGCTTGGGGAGAAATTCCGCGAGAAGAATGGGTGCATGGATTCATCCATACCTTGGAGACAATTCCTCAGAATTGGTATCTAGAAACCGAGCTTCGACATGGTGCTGCTAGCTGGGTAGAGATGGTTGATGGATTCATAATGAAATTCAAATTTGAAGATGACTGTCCAGATATAGATGCATCCTTGAATATAGTTAAGATTCTTTTTTGAAAACAAAGTTCCAGTTATCTGGCAACTTTATTGGGTTGCGCAGATACACAATGTAATGGAATGCTATAATCTCACTACCGAAGAGGATGAAGATCCTCACAACATTGACATTAAATATTCAGAAGGTCATCGTGAAGTAAATGGACATGAGATAGAGATGACTGATATAATGAAGCCATTAAAGACGAGGAAGGTGAATAGAGGATCAGAGACTGAACTGAAGTACGTGATGCAGGAGCATTCAGCTCAACATTATCATTGTATTTTAGTAGACATAGGGGGTCTTGTGTTTCAAGGAAGTTGGTTTCCTAAGTATTGAATTAATGTAATTATTAAGAGTTTTGAGTGATTTTAATGAGAGAAGCTAGAATAGGATTTAATTGAATATAGTGAGGCATATTTGTAAATATTCTCGAATGTAGGAGAATATGAGAGATTTAGGATAGTTGAGAGAACTCAGGGATTTGAGAATTGATTGTAAAATTCAGATTAGGAGTTAGTTCATGATTTTGTGGATTTGAGAGAATCCTTAGGATAAGGAAGAGATTTTAGGATTTTGTTGAGAAGCTTATGGATCTAAACCAGGAATTGGTTTTAGAATCCTTTTGTATAAATGCAAGCCAAAAAAGGCATAGATAGAGAGAGGTTGGATAGGTTAGCCAGTTAGAGTGTGATTGTAAGCCTACAGGCAGCTTGTAAATCAGAGGCTGCTGTAATTAGAAGATCAGGCCAAAGATAGGCAGAGAGCCTTATTATGTAACCATTGGTTTGTATATACATATACAAATATTTAAATTCCAAACTAAGTGTGTGTTTGCGTGTTAATGATAAGTTATGTGAGAATCAGAGTTCTGCACAGTATATGTATGCAGGTAGAGTCCAGGCGAATACACAGAAGAAAAGAATAACACAAAGGAACGTAATGGGTTGTTGAATCCATTCGAAGAACCCAAGTAATGGTTTGGAGAAATATTGATCAAAGAAACACATAGAGTTAAGCTCAAGAGGAGTCGCGCAGTGGCACAGAGGAAGGACGAGAACCATTGTAATAACCGAAACCACAGTGAACCATTGAAGAATGGCGTATAACCCAAATAAATAGATGAATGAAGAAATGAAGTGTTAGTGTACAGGGGCTGTCGAATCTGGAAGAGCTATGGCCAAGGTTAAGTTGCAGTGAAGTGAGGAAGTTGTGTTGCATCACAACATATTATAGCATTGGGTAAACCCCGACCGGAAGCGAGTTGCGATTGCGAAATGTGATCTTATTGTTAACTGTTGGATCGAACGTTCAGATCAACGGTGGAGAATCATTGTTAAATCTCACATCGCAATATTCCAAAGGAAGGACTTGACCTTGGGCCTCAAGTCTTGCAACATGTGAAATGCGATGGGCGATTGTGATTCCCAATGCGATCAAAGATTTGATCGCATCGCAAATATTCCATAGTAGATTGGCCATGAACCTTAACCCTTGTGATATGCGACATTGCGATGAGCGGTAATGATCGGGCGAGAGGATTTGCGATATGCGATATAGATTGGACCCGATAAGGTATGAATTCGGTTTATATTATATTGAAGTCTGGTTGTCTTATCATATTTCGGATGCGAAAGGAGTCTTAGGAGGCATGTTAGCGAGATTGCGATAGCGCCAAAGGCATGCTGTGATAAATGTGCTAGGCTGAAGAAACGCGGAAAAAAGGTATGGTTTATAAATGTGTTATGTGGATTTCTATTATAAAGGAATTATAATAGAAATAACGCCGATAGAAGGTTTGTGGTTTAAGTATGTATATAACCATAGTTTTAGAGTGGGGTTGGTCAACATGTGCGGGCATAAAGACCTTAAAGGATTATAAGAGTCATTAAGTCCCGACGATGAAAGTATTGATTAAGGGTTGAACCATGGTTAGTTTATGGAATTGTTTCTGTAGAGGTTTAATACAAGGGGCCTTAACCATTATCGAATGAAAATTTGACCCAGTAGGTCATATTAATTCCCGGGGCAAAATGGTTTATGCATTTCAATATGCATACTGTGGGTAAAAGCAGGGTTTTCCTGCTTTAAGTGGTATCAGAGCAGAAGAAGATTCTGCGTGAAAAAGAAGGGACAGAGTATTGCTGATAGTTGGTGATTTCGACCAAGGTAACACTTGGAGATTGGTAAGAGGAATACTAATCTTGTAATTTCTGCATTTTGATAGAATGTTCAGATTTTGAGAAAAGTAGAGCAAGTGATTTATGGCCAATGAATCTGTATAATTGGAATTGTGAAATGTTTGATATTGAAATTGGAGAAGAAAAATTAAGTTCTTAGAGGCAGGTGAGTAAGAATAACGAAGAGATTGCAGAAACATAAAGAATCCACAACGATGTTTTGAAGAATGGAGATTCACTCGAATGTGAAAAGTGGATGGAGACTACTTGTGAAATCATGCAGGTATTGTTTTATTTAACTCTGATTTGAGTTTCACTGGATAAAGAAATAGATTGAAGATTGATAGTTGCAACTAATGAAGTATCTTAACAAAAGAAGATCAAGCCTTAAGAAGCAGTAATGAAGGAAACTGGTAAGGATTTTTGAGTGGAAGAAAACTCAACGAAGGAGAAATTGTTATCGACAGTTAAGCTTTGCCAAGATAAAGTCGAAAGATTGAAAGAAAGAACCAGATTCTAAATCTGATTGACAATAGCTGAATGTTGAAAGTTTGCGCAGTGGAAGCATGAAGATCTGTTGAAACAGATTTGCAGAAATGGTGAGATCCTGAAGATAGGTGAAGGTATGCAAATTTGTCTAATGATTAGCAGATATTGAATGAGTGAAATTTTAGAGCAAGATTACAGTAGTTAAACTGTAAGAGGGATGTTTGCAAGTTCTTGAAGTAACAGAGTTTGAAGATACAACTGAAGGCTAGTGAAAAGAATAGTCCATTCAAAGTGCAGGTGAATGGGGAGAGAAGATTAGACAGAGATATTGAAGGTGAGATGAAATGTTTTTATTTTAATTTGATTTGAAGATTGGAAAGTTTTGGTCTTTGTATTGATGCAAAAGTATTGTTGTAACTCCCAAAGGCAATTCCATAGAGGATGTGGGTAGAACTGCGAAGAGATGAAAGAAGTTGGTGAGAGTTTCTAAGTGAAAGCAAAATGTGGCAGAACCTTGAGAAATTCCAACAGGGATTGGATAAAGAGGACAATTGTGTTCTTAGAAGGTGCAGATGGGTTGAAGCCTAGAAGGAGCAAAGAGAAGTGCTCAAAGGAGGTTCCAGAGATATAGAACTAGGTTCTTGCCAAAAGACCAAGTACAGAGGAGAGCTTGGTGAGGTAAGTGGTAGTAGGGAGGACTTGCTGTTGTAGAGGCTTTAGTGCAATTCATAGTGAAGTGAGTGAGGAACTCATAGAAATGGAGAGGATGATGACTAGTGACAGTCATAATAGAGGTCCTGAAAGAAATCATAGCAAAAGACAAAAGGAGAAGGATGCCAAGGAAAATGGCATGAGAACGAGTGATGAAGAATATGATAGAGAAATGGCTGAGATAGCAGTTCAACTTGAAGTATTAATGTAGATGTTGTAGGGAAATGAAACAGACTAGAAATATGGTTATGTCATGAGAAAGAAAGTGAAGTGGCAGAGGCTACAAGAGAAGAGGAATCAACAGGTGAATATGAAATTAATAAAGGAGTTGAGGGAACTTAAACATATTTTAGATTCCAAATTGGAGACAGAGAAGTTCGAAAGAGTTGAGCTACAGCAAAGGGAGATGTTGAAGTAGATGTTGAAGTTTTGATATGTGAACCAGAACGTGGACCATTAATTTTTGAAAGTGATAAAGAGCCAGCGGAGTTGGATCATATGAATGATTCAGAGCAGCCAAAAGACTTGATGACTGAAGCATCAAATGAGACCGTAAGGAATTGTGATTTTACAAATAATAATTTGTGTATGGTTGCAGGTTTGGAAGAAAATAGGCAGTCTTTTAAAGCTGTCAAAAACATGAAAGAATACCTTCCAGAAAATGAAAGTTTTGAAGCAGAATATGACAAGGAGACTGGAAAAGAAACAGTTCACTACAGTAAACAAGTGCAAAGAGGCATCATTAAAATAGATGGTGTTGGAGCAAGACTTACTGACAGTCTCATGAGTTCTTTAAGTTTGAATTAGCATATTGATGCGCTGATAGAGGAGTTAAAGGAGAGATTAGAGCAACATATTGAAAGGTTGCTGGAAGAAGAAGAAGAGGTACAAAGGTCTTATATTTTTGATTTTGATAATTGTCTTATGAGTGTATATTTTGTTGCAAAAAATAGAACATATTTGGCACAGGTGGACAACCCAAAGAAAGAAGAAGAGGAAGAACATCTATTTAAGGATGTTAAGAAAGATTTAGCAGAGGAAAAAGGACCATGTGATGATGGGCCAATAGAAAATGAAGAAATGGGAGATTGTGTAAAATTTCCAAAGTTTACTCCAAGTAAAATCATTGAGTTATATAGAGAATTAGACTTTCAAAGAAGAAAGTTGGAAGAGCAGAGAATAAATGTTCAGGATAAATTGTTGATAAAGGATGACAAAAAAGTTGTCATAAATGAAAGGCAAGAAGAAGTTGACAGGTACAGAAAACAAAAGCAAAAAATTGTGCTAAAAGACAATATGGCATCAGCTGAAAAGGTGCAAGGCAATAGTGAACAAGAGGGTAATGATGTAAGGGCGGAAGCAAGAATGAGAGTTCAACGATTAAGATTTGAAGACAATCAACAGACAGAGGATATACTAGAGAAATAATTGAGTTGATAAGAAAGTTAATGATGAAAGTGTCTTAGAAGAAGATAACAACAAGAAAGGAGAGGAGTGGCAACAAGAGGAAGACAACAGTAGACTATGAAAGCATGGAAAGTGGAGCATTACATCATAAGGTATGGAGACCTGGAGAACAACAACAGACAACAATAGCAATAGAACAATTGACAAGCAAAGATAGACTACAAAATAAAGTCTAGGATCCAGGAGGAATCAATTATCCAAACTTATGACCAGGTGGTCATAATTTTTTTTACATGGGGAGTTTGATGCAAGAGCATTCAACTCTACATTATCATTGTATTTTAGTAGACATAGGGGGTCTTGTGTTTCAAGGAAGTTGGTTTCCTAAGTATTGAATTAATGTAACTATTAAGAGTTTTGAGTGATTTTAATGAGAGAAACTAAAATAGGATTTAATTGAATATAGTGAGGCATATTTGTAAATATTCTCGAATGTAGGAGAATATGAGAGATTTAGGATAGTTAAGAGAACTCAGGGATTTGAGAATTGATTGTAAAATTCAGATTAGGAGTTTGTTCATGATTTTGTGGATTTGAGAGAATCCTTAGGGATAAGGAAGAGATTTTAGGATTTTGTTGAGAAGCTTATGGATCTAAACCAGGAATTTGTTTTAGAATCCTTTTGTATAAATGTAAGCCAAAAAAGGCATAGACAGAGAGAGGTTGGATAGGTTAGCCAGTTAGAGTGTGATTGTAAACCTACGGGCAACGTGTAAATTAGAGGCCGTTGTAATTAGAAGATCAGGCCAAAGATAGACAAAGAGTCTTATTATGTAACCATTGGTTTGTATATACATATACAGAGATTTAAATTCCAAACTATGTAAGTGTGTGTTTGCGTATTAATGATAAGTTATGTGAGAATCAGAGTTCTGCACAGTATATGTATGCAGGCAGAGTTCAGGTGAATACATAGAAGAGAAGAATAACGCAGAGGAACATAATGGACCGTTGAATCCATTCGAAGAACCCAAGTAATGGTTTGGAGCGATCTTGATCAAAGAAACACATAGAGTTAAGCTCAAGAGGAGTTGCGTAGTGGAACAAAGGAAGGATGGGAACCATTGTAATAACCGAAACCACAGTGAACCATTGAAGAATGGCGTATAACCCAAATAAAGAGATGAATGAAGAAATGAAGTGTTAGTGTATAGGAGCCGTCGGATTTGGAAGATCTATGGCCAGGATTAAGTGGTAGTGAAGTGAGGAAGTTGTGTCGCATTGAAACATATTATAGCATTGGGTAAACCCCGGCCGCAAGCGAGTTGCGATTGCGAAATGCGATCTTATTGTTAACCGTTGGATTGGACGTTCAGATCAATGGTGGAGAATCGTTGGTAAATCTCACATTGCAATATTCCAAAGGAAGGACTTAACCTTGGGCCTCAAGTCTTGCAACATGCGAAATTCCATGGGCGATTGTGATTTCCGATGCGATCAGAGATTTGATCGCATCGCAAGTATTCCATAGTAGATGTGCCATGAACCTTAACCCTTGTCATATGCGACATTGTGATGAGCGGTACTAATCGGGCGAGAGGATTTACGATATGCGATATAGAGCGGACCCGATAAGGTATGAATGCGGTTTATATTATATTGAAGTCATGTTGCATTATCATATTCCGGATGTGAAAGGAGTCTTAGGAGGCATGTTAGCAAGATTGCGATAGCACCAAAGGCATGCTTTGATAAATGTGCTAGGCTGAAGAAACGCGGAAAAAGGTATGGTTTATATATGTGTTATGTGGATTTCTATTATAAAGGAATTATAATAGAAATAGCGCCGATAGAAGGTTTGTGGTTTAAGTCTGTATATAACCATAGTTGTAGAGTGGGGTTGGTCAACATGTGCTAGCATAAAGACCTTAAAGGATTATAAGAGTCATTAAGTCCCTATGATGAAAGGATTGATTAAGGGTTTAACCATGGTTAGTTTATAGAATTGTTTCCGCAGAGGTTTAATAAAAGGGGCCTTAACCATTATCTAATGAAGATTTGACCTGGTAGGTCATATTAATTCCTGGGGCAAAATGGTTTATGCATTTCAATATGCATACTGTCGGTAAAAGCAGGGTTTTCCTGTGTCAGTATGCAACAATAGGAGATTACTGGGATGAAGACACAATCATCAAGATAACATATCTCTTGCATAAATATAAGGAGTTTTCCCTACTAAGTTTTCAGATATGAATGGCATATTAGGAGATTTCAGAGTCATGAGGATTTCTCTGAAGCTGGATGCGAAGCCTATCAAGCAGAGACCTTATAGAATGAATCCAAAATATAAGGAGAAGGTGAAAGAAGAATTAGATAAAATGTTAACAACTGGGATAATTGAACCTTCGAAGAGTCTGAGTGGGTAAGTCCCATGGTGGTTTAGGAAAATAAGACAAAAGGTGAAATCAGAATCTATGTTGACTTAAGGAAATTGAATGATGCATTCCTACATGAGCCCTTCTCTACACCATTTATAGATAAAGTATTGGACAATGTAGGAGGATAGGAGGTGTATTCTTTCACAGATGGCTTTTCAGGGTACTATCAGATCAGAATTGCGCCAGAGGATAGACATAAAATGACTTTTGTGACATAATGAGGCTCTTATCAATACATGATGATGCCTTTTGGACTAAAGAATGCACCTGCTATATTTTCTAGAGTTGTAATTGTGGCCTTCAAGGAATATATACACAAGTTTATGGAAGTATACTTCGACGATTGGACAATATTTGGTCTCTTAAAGAAGCATGTGGAAAGCTTAAGCTTGATGCTGGATACATGTAGGCAACACCAGATCTCATTAGACTTGAAGAAGTGCATCTTTTGTGCACCATTTGGTATACTGTTGGGACATGTAGTTTGTAAATAGGGATTAATGGTGGATCCCGCAAAGATACCAGTTATTGTGAACCTGCTAGCACAAAAAACAGTAGGACAACTGCGCATGAAATTGGGACATACTGGCTACTATAGGACATTTCTAAAGAGGTATGTGCTGATAACTGCGCTGATGAAGAAATTGCTGAAGAAAGACGTGACTTTTCAATGGAGCGAAGAGTGCCAGAAGAGCTTGGATGTACTGAAAGAGAAGATGGTAATTGCGCCTATTCTAGTTTTCCCGGACTGGAAGAAGGAGTTCCATGTACATGTTGATGCATCTTGCATAACATTGGGTGTAGTGCTAGCACAACCAGGAGCAGGGGAAATTGATCATCCCATAACATTTGCAAGCAGGAAACTGTCCAATGCAAAAAATAACTATAGCACGACAGAAAGAGAGGGATTAGCTATGGTGTATGCATTACAAAAGTTTAGGCACTACTTGTTGGGGGCGCATTTCAAAATGTTCACTAATCACTCCGTGCTGAAATATTTGGTGAATAAGCCTGTTTTAGGAGGAAATATCTGTCGATGGTTGTTATTATTCTAGGAGTATGACTTCGAAGTTATAGTAAAGCTAGGGAAATTGAATGTTGGACCTGATCATCTATCAAGAATAGAGACAAGAGAAGAACCCACAAATATCGAAGATAACCTTCTTGATGCACAACTATTCGTAATTAGAGTCGCAGATGATCACTTTGCGGATATTATTTAGTTTTTGACCACAAGAATGGCGCTTGTGGAGTACACTACGAAGAAAAAGGAGGAGTTGGTCGTTCAAGCAGTTGATTTCTCATTAATTGCTGGACACTTGTACAAAATGGAACGGATGAAGTACTGCACAAATATGCCCCTGAACATGAATGACAAAATATTCTGACAGAAGCTCATGGAGGAGTCGTAGGAGGGCACTATGCAGGAAAAGCCACTGCAAAAAATCTTGAGAGTTGGATTATGGTGGCCCATAATACATAAGGACGCAAAAGAATTATGTCAAGCATGGGATGTATGTCAAAGAACAAGAAAACCATCTAGAAGAGACGAAACACCACTAGTGCCATAAGGTAACTCTACAAGATTTTGACAAATGGGCGATTGACTTTGTTGGACATATCAGTCCGCCAGGAAAGAAGACTGGTGTGAGGTATATAATCACTGCAATTTATTATTTGACAAGATGGGCCAAGGAAAAACCATTGAAGGATTGCAGCGCAAAAACTTCTGCGAATTTCATCTTTGAATATATACTATCCAGGTTTGGCTATCCGAAGATCTTGATGAGTGACCAAGGCACACATTTCTTGAATAAGACTATTGAAGCACTAATTGAAGAATTCCAGGTTTATCACCAGAGGAACACTCCTTATCATCCTCAGACAAATGGAACAGTGAAAGATTTCAATAATATTATGGAGAATTCATTGACCAAGTCTGCAATGTGAACATAGATGACTGGGACTTGAGAATTCCAATGGTGTTGTGGGTATATAGAACAACATGCAAGAAATTAACAAGGCAAAAATAGTTTAGGTTGGTATATGGACAAGAGATAGTTATGCCTATGGAATACATTGTGCCAAGATTGAGAATTGCAACTGTCACAGATATGGCATACCATGACACTATGAAGGAAATAATGTCGCAGATACTAGCTCTAGAAGAAGACAGGTTCGTAGCAAGGTTCCATTAGCAAGTACAAAAAGCAAGGGAGAAATCCTAGCATGACAGAGATATCAAGAAAAAGATATTCAAGAAAGGAGATCTGGTATTATTATATGACAAAAAATTCACGAGTTCCCAGGAAAAATTAAAACACATTGGCTAGGACCATATATCATCAAGAACATCTCTAATGTTGGTGCCGTTCAGCTCACGAAGTTGAATGACCAGTTGATTCTGGAACAAGTGAATGGTAGTAGATTGAGGATATATAGGGATGACTCTGACCCTGGAGATTCACACTGAAAATTGAAAGGAAGAAAAACTTAAGTGGAAAGTGGGGATGGGACTATAAATTACTTTGTAGAAAGGAACTTCACAGGAAGATTACTGTGTGATAATCAGGAATATGACGATGTTTGAAGGAGCTGCGACAAAGAAAAGGTGACTGTGACATGAAGAAGGGTTCGTCGAAGTTGGCTGGAAATATGACCATTGGAAGGAAAAAGCTACCGTTAAAAGGAAATTTCTGTTAAGGGACGCGGGAAAAGAGCATTTATGAAGCACAACTAGCTGTATCTAGCCCCATACCTGCATTAAATGAGAAAATCTTGAAGCAATCATGAGGATGGAATTCAAATTTGTTATAAAAACCACATCCCATGCCACATTTGACACTTTGATGTCTGGAGAAATTGAGAAATTGCATAGAAGAGAGCTACTATATGTCTGAGAGGAGTTTTGAAGAACTTGTTGGAATATTTTCAAAGAAAGGATTAGCGGGTATTATGGAGGCACAAGGAGCGAAGGTACCCATGTCCCCAAGATGCCAGAGGTCATCGAGAAAGAAGGTACCCACATAACCACAACCACAAAAGAAGTAGGAGAAGAGACCAGCTAAGGTCTTTGTGGCGAAACTTAGAACATCCCCGAGGAAGAAAACACAGACAAAAGTCTGTATGAAGAACAAAGAAGATAAGGGGAAGAAGCCGATGCAAAAAGAAAGAAGCTGATACAGCAGAAGGTGCCTTAGCAGATCAACAATAGTGAAGATAAGGTCAAGTTTCAACGCATGCAGACAGAGGACAAGGAGATTCCCGTTGTGTTCCCACCTTACATGCCACCAAGAAAACAAAACTCCAAGTCGGTTAAGGAGCCCAAGGATGGAAAGTTGGACTTGTTCACTCCATTTTTGCTGGAGGAAGTTCCATTTGAGGGTGAAGTGTTGGGGAGGATTCCCCAGTTAAAAATGGAAGAATGGGACTTTAATGATCGAAGAAAATACCCTCAGTTTGGACCAAGTAGGTATCTGAAGTAGGTTCAGTACCCAGACAGTGGAGTCACGAGGCTAAAACTATTCAAGTGGGATGCAAGATTACAAAGAGTAGGCCTCCTGAACATGTTGAATGTGCCACACTTCGGTCGAAGAACAACTAGTACAATCTGCGTGTGACAACTTCTCACACTGGTACATGACGGATGCATTTGGCTAGGGATGATGATCCTGATTGATGAGATGTTAATCAGAAAAATCACAGCGTTGCCTCATCAAGGAAAAGATCTCGTAGAACAATTTGTGGGCAAGAATAAAGATAAGGAGATGACACAAATGATGAAGGAAAAGTTCGGCTTAGTGAAGAAGTCACGGGGATATGACAACAACTCCATTGATGAACAAGGAGTACATTTTTCCACACATATCTTGGTAGGAAAGGTAATGAGGAAGTGCAGGGCCAATGAGGTCCCTGTAGGGGTAGTATCTTTGGCTGCACATGTGTCCAGTTTAACAGGGTTGCCTATCTTTGCGAGGAATTTTTGATAGACTGCAGGGAAGCACTGGAAGAAGGGAAACCGTTCCAATATGCTTGGCTGTTAATACTCATCACGCTGATCGCGTGGAAAGAACTAGAATACTCGTAGTTTCCATCTGTCGAGGTGGATGCGTGTGAGGCAATGAGGTATGCCTCCCTCTGGTTTACTAAGGAGCCAATGTGCGTAACATAAAATAGGATTTTCTTTGTGGTGATGACAATGGATCTACACATGGTGGTGAATCAACATCCAAGGCTGTCACTTAGTTTGTATAAGCATTATTGTCACATTACAGATTTCAAAGGAGACTTCCACAGGGATTATGTGAAGGCGACGAAGTACCCAACTGAGACATGGCACCCATTGCCATAATTAGTAAATGAAGATGATTTTCTCGCTATAGTAAAATAGTGGCCAGAAGAATGGATGAATCCATTGGGTGGAGCAGTTGGAACAGAGAAGGGTTCCCCGTAGGATGCAGGTACAAGTGGAAATGATGCATAGGTGGAAACAAAGGAAACTGAGCCAGATCAAGAGGAACCCCTTAGTGATGCAGGAGTATCAGAGGAGTCACCTTTCATTGTCAAAAGGAGATACATAACTATGGTAGGCAAGAGGAAAAAGCAGAAGGCGGTCAAGTCCAAGGGCATAGAAATGCTTGTCCTCACTGATGGGGACACTGACGAGATCAGAGAGAAGTTCCAGGAGATCACAATGGAGACCTAGGATAGAATGGATGATTTATATAGAACGATCTTGACTGAAGTACATAAAGGCATCAAAAAGCTGAAGGATTTGCCCCAAGTAGCAAAACAACCAAAACAAAGAACTCAATCACTACAGATATAACAAAGAATAGAAACACAATTTGGCGTTAGAATTGTGCAGGTGCCAGCTGGGGCACTTCACCGGTACTCACTGGAGGACAAAGAGCGAGCTAAAGTAGGAAAGAATGTCAGCATAAATATTTCTGGGTTGCCCATTCAAATGCTACATGAATTCGATCAATTTTTAACAGCTGAGTTGAAGGAGAAGGAGCATCGAACCTCGACGATGACAATGCAGACAGAAAAGGAGAAAGATGTCTAAAGAAGCAGTTGGAGGAGGTGGCTAAGCATAGAGATGATTGCAATCCAGCAACAATAGCAGTTGGAAAAAGACATCCAAGAGAGTTTCAGCACAGTCCCGAATGTGAAGATCGATGACGAGGAACCACCAGCAGAAAAGGTTACAAAGCTCGCCCTTGCGATCAAGGAATCAAAGAATACATTGGAGAAGCTCAAATTTGATTATGAAGTGTAGATATAAGAGCTGTAGATAAGGCTGCTGCTAGCCACACCACCAGAAGTATGTGAGAAGAGACAAAAATATTTAAAGGCAACGTTGAAAGGCATCTTTGACACAATGGCAGACTGCGGGAAGCTATTGGATGACACGATGCAGATTTGGACCTCACTATAGGAGGATCCAAACATCCAGAAAATCGAGGAAGAATTACAGGTGAAGCAGAAGAAGCACGATGAGATCCTAGTAGTTGTAAATACCTTACCAGTCTTGGAGAGACTCGCAAACATTACTGAAGGGAATAACCTCCAAAAGAAAATAGATGAGGTTCGGTGGAAGGAGCAAATATTGCAAGCAAATACTTAGCCATGGAAGGATGAGGCACTCAAACTATCTTAGGTAGTGGATGACAGGCTCAAATAATTGAAGAAAAGAGAGATAGGGACACTACAGAAGGTTGCTGGCCCAACCACATAGGCATTGCTGGAAGAGACACGCAAACAAGAGAAACAAATGGTAGAGACAATCCAACAATATAATGCAATATACAATAGAATTGCAGTGAAGATCAAGGGAATCGAAGCTGAGTGACTCAGGACGAGTCATGGGTGAGTGTTGGGGGCCTATTGGGTGCAACCCAACTTGGTCCAAGTTTTGGGTCAAAGACTCCACATTTTGAGATGTGGATTCGACGAAGTTATATTCATCGCGCGATGTTTTAGGGGCTTTAGGGTGGGTCAAAGCCCCTTATTTTGTAACGGGTATTGGGTTTTAGTCATTGTTTTGTCGGATCCATGGTATGTGGACCATGGTCTTGTAGTAAGGAAGTCTATTTAAAGAAGATGTAATACTTTGTAAATGATATGATGATAGAAGAATAGATTGTTCATATTCTCTATCTTGAGTTTGTATTTTGGGAAGGATCCGCAGTTGAGTGCGCAGAGGCCTTGAAGAGTCTGCAGCTAAGTGCGTAGATCACCTGCAGCTAGGTGCACATGTTAGGAAAGAGCATGTATTGAAGATCATTATTAAAAGAAGAATAAGTTTTTGTGAAGTATAGTGTACCTTTCTATATTCATTTCTTGTGGTTATTGATTTGATTATGCATGCTTTTTACTGAATTGCACGAAAGAATACAAGTTATACTGTTTTCTGTTGTTTGATGCGATAAGAATAATTCTGTAAAGTTAATCATCAACGCGAGGTTATTCATGTATGTGGAGTTGTAGATAGGTAGAAAACATAAGTAAATACACGGACGCAACAACATGCATATCCTTTTGGTTGCGGAAACTTGGTTCTGCAACCTCCCATAACCGCTTCGGGTGAGATTGCAATCTACTTGCATGTCGTTGCCGAAAGGGCCAGTGGTTGAAGGTTTTGTTGGTGCGCAACACACTCTAAACCTGGGTCAAGCTCCCTTAAACCAACATGGAGATCTTGAAGTTTGTTCCACATATCTTTTGTTGATGAACATTTTTCCACTTTGGCCTTTAGAGGTTTTGGTAGCCCACTCAAGATTTCCTTTATCGCTCTTGCATTATATTCCTTGGATTCTTCTTCCATCGTGCTTTCGGTAATCATTGATTCCTAGATTTTAAAACCTTGATCCATTAGAAAATTCTTCATTCTTGCCTGCCATATATCAAAATTTCCATTGAACAATGGAGCTTTCCCAATTTGATTATCCATTAAGGAGATGAAATCTTCGACGGGTTTGCAAGCCTTCTTCCTTGACTTTGCCATTTGTGTTCTAAGGATATACCTTCAAGCTGTTAGGCTATGAGCGAAGGTGCTGGCTATGATACTAATTGTTTGGAATCACGATTTCCATTAGACCAAAACCTACAGGGGTTAGTCAACAATCGCGTCGCCAGAGATTAGGATCCACGATAGGTGGTTACTCTGTGTCACGAAACACACTGGGAGCATTGGTTTAGGGTATAGTCATGAGATCACTTAGAGGCCGAAGTAAAATTGGGAGGAGTTGAATATGGACCATCTACCTGACAAGGGGAAACCAGATGGTCCCTCGATGAGAGCATTAGTGTGATAGAGCACCGTAGTCCATACAGGAGTCAAGAAGAGATTACAAAAGTAGATTTTGTCGAGATTCTGACAGGTCTAACTATCAAAACATGTGCCATGCAGAGCTAAAGAGAAACAAATAAAAAGAAACTAGACCGAGAATTTGTTTAGGCCACATGCTTTCCTTTGGAACTTGATGAGAGTGTTTTCTCCTTGTGAATTCCATCTTGGTCGATTTTTGCTCGGGGAAATTCGTCTTCCATCTTTTCCTCCACAATGAGACAATCATACGAGCTTGTGTCTTACCAAGCAAGGTCCATTGCTACATTTTGGACACCATGGCTTTGGTGTCGTGTTTCATTCATGGGGAGATCAAGGGAACGAGGAAAATGGGAGGAGCAATGGGTGTCAACACCACCATGGTAACTGGAGGTAGTGGATGACAAGGGAGTTGGCGGAAAGATTATGCCAAAGCTTCTGGAGAGATGGCGAATTCCATTGACATGATCATTTGCTTCTACCATTTTTCTCTCTGCTCCTCTGGATAGCTTGTGAGTCCACATGTGGCAAGCCAACAAATTCCTAACAACCCAATGACCATCTCCTAGGCATCTCCTTTCCTCAACTTATAGGGAAGCAACTTTATTGCGGATGTGAGCTGGTGTGTCAGGGTTGAAGATATTTTAGCATTCATCGATCCAAGGAATTCTGGAAGGACGCCCACAAATGCATCCTCCTCGTCTATCTCTTCCTCCCTCATGAATCATGTTGGCAGACAGATGATTGGAGAGCATTATGCAATGGTCTTTGAGCGCAATATTGGGAGGGGCATGCGAGTAGCATAGACAAACAATAGTGAAGTTGGGCACTAAATGAGGTAGGGAGCGTTGTGAGGCTGGTGAATTAGTCGGGACATAAGGAGAAGCATGTGAATTAACTTATGAATTAGAGCTGAGGAGTGTGAGATATCAAGGTTGATGTAATGTAAATGCACTAGACGGTTTGAAATCAATTTCAAAGATGTAATCCAGAGAGAAGTTAAGGAACATGGACACCACTTGTACCTGTCAAGCATATCAAGGGTTGATGCTGACTTGCCTCAATTGACAGGTCTTCCCCGCAGATGTATCATATGGATATGGGAGGAAATTTAAATATGGTTACAAAGTCATTGTTTTTATTTTTATTGGAAAATGATTTTTAATTTACGATTACTATTTATATATTATACATTTTAATGTGATATGTATATTATGATTTCCTTTATCTAAAAAATGGGTTATGATTTCAATAATAAGAACACAATTACAACATAACATTTTTTTATTTTTATTTTATTTTATTTTTTTATCACTTTCAAATTTTTAATATTAATTGAGACAACATTTAAATGTTTATATTCATTTAAGGACACTACAACATCACCCCATCCTAGGCTCTATATTACTTTTAATATTTTATTAATTTTTAATTACGCTGACATGTAAATGCTTACAAACAAACATTTACACTTCTACATCACCTCCATATTGGACCTCTCTACACAATAATTAAATTTGGCTTTAACTGTTAAATTCACTTTTTATTTCTTGTTTTTAACTACTAAAACTTACTCATTACATATATACATATCAACTTTATTATTGAATATAAATACTTGGATATATAATCTATAACTAAATCGCTTAAGGTAATGATAAGCTAAAGATAATTCTAAAACTATAATATAGAACGAAATCTCTCATACACACACAGATATATATATATATATATATATATATATATATATATATATAGAGGATTCGACAATGGCGTTGGTCTCATACTTGCACCACACGAGGTTGGACCAACCACTACTACTATAACTTCTAGGTGCCTACATATGCCCCTTTTGCAAACACAGGTGAATTGTAGGGATTTGAAATTCAAACCTCTTGACACATAAACTTCATTTTGACGATCATCGCTAATTGAATTGCCGCCGCTAAGTTGCACATTTTGTTATACTAGAAATATTTTGAAGCTTGTTTAAGGAAAAAATAAATTAAATTATAGTTATAACAATATATACCTATTTTGGACAATATATCAGATTAGAAAACTTTGAAATTTCAAGGTAATGAATATAACATTATGTATGGTGTCCAAAGGGTATAGATATCATTTTGTTTATTAATAAGAGGTCCTTGTTTAGAATGATGATATGTTGGTTAGAAAAACATCATCAATCTTATAACTTAGAAAGTATAATGCGTATCCAAGGTGTCCTCATTTTATGTGATGGTGAAGTCAATGTTTGCTTGTTAAAAAATAAATTTTGTTCCCCCAAACTGGTTCTTGTTCAAAGATACCAGAGAAGTGTTGGAGCACGCTCATGACATCTTCAAAAACTTTTGGAGAAACTCAGTGGATATTCAATGGTGAACTAGTCAGTGGGTAAATTAAATGTGATCATTAGCCGATAGGTTGGGCATAGGTTGAGGTGGAAAAACACAAGATTTTGTATAACTATAGTAGATGGGCATTAGAAATGAGAATATTATTAAGGAATCAAAAGCTTTGCCTATTTACAAGCATTGTGGTTCTAGATCCTAAAAATGATTATCAAA